>JBBPCS010001255.1:0-15426 GCA_037974645.1 Hollardia meadi | reverse complement strand
TTTATACACTAATTGTAATCTCACCCATTCATTTCTAATGGCCGGTCATTTTTGACCAGGAACACTATAGGTGTACAAAAGTTAAATAAAACACCCAAAATTTTATGAAAATTATCAAAATTTATTTTTTGTGCTCAGATACCCTGTATGGACAAAGTCATGGAAGCTCATGACAATCAGATTCAATCAGAATCAGAATAAATTTTTCAGAGCGTAAACTTGTAAATCAGTCAAATTTGACCTGAACACAGCAGGAGGGTTAAAGTAGTCAAATGCAATACCGCTGTCCGTTATGTCCCCACCACGCAGCTGACTGCCCTTGGGACCGGTGAGCATGACTGATTAAATGTTAAAAGGACTTTCCAAACATTGACCGATTGGGACCGAACACAGCATCCAGACAACAGAACGATAGAGGCCAGTTTGACGACTGGGAATAAAGTACCAAAGTGGTTTTCTTGTTGGGTTTGGCTCTAGGCACCCCAGGGCTAATGGGACTGCTAACGCTAGCAGTGTGTCTATGCAAACTAGTGGTAACTGTTAACAGCACCTACAACAAGTCATGTTATCTGCACATTGAGAATCTCTGTAAACCACCTAAGTACTGGATTCCCTGTCGCCAAACTGCCCTCAGTTTATCTAGGAAGCTGTGTACAGTCTTCATCCAGCCCAGGCCCAAAATTCTCCCAAAATTGCGACCGTATCACAGGGGAGCCACTGTGGGCAGGGGGCTTAGCTTAACCGGGCTACACAGCCTGAGCATGGCTGGAAACAAAACTGGTTTATATCACGTTTTAATTATATATGTTTTCCGAAGAGTTAACAAGGCAAATAAGCTTGTCTAAGTTCTGAGAAAGAAAGAAGAAAGAAAGAGAGAAAATTTAATTCAGAAGGTGTACGGTTGTATTTTTGGAAAATGGATGTAAGAATATTTCTTTTCTTTACATTTTGTGAGTTTTTTGGGGTTTTTTTACTGATTAGACTAAACGCAAAGAGAGTGAAACTTGGCAAAAGCAAACTTGCCATTCATACACAGCTCATGATTGACTAGAAAAAAGGAGGCAAAGATACAAACCCCTGTCTACATCAATGGAGCTGTCAATTTTTAGGTTACTGGTGATTACCATCGCAGAGAACCTGTCATGGTCATCACACATATCCAACCTGACAAAGAAAGCACATAAACGATTGTACTTCTTAAGGAAACTTGAGAAGACAAAATTCACATGCCAAGTTCTTGTCAACTTCTACAGAGGACCAATAAAAAGCATTCTAACTGGAAACATCACAAACTAGCAGGGATCGTGCACGGCCCAAGCTAGGAAGGCTCTGCAGCAGGACATCATTGGTACACATCTGCCGAGCATCAGTGATATCGATGAGGTGAGGTGCCTCCACAGAGCCCACGGATATTAAAGGACAACACTCACCCCTGGAAAGTCCTGGTAAACCCAGCCACAGCCTGTTCTGGTGCCGTCTGGCAAAAGATACAGAAGTATCCACTGCTGTACCACCACACTACGGAGCAGCTTTTTCCCTCAGGCTGTGAGACTCCTGAATTAATTCTGCACACTTCACCCTAAATAGTTTTTATTTTTTGAAAGGTGTTAATTTTTGTGTTGTGATTATTTATTCAGTAAATGTTTTGTTTTTTTCATGTAGCTTAGGGAACTACTATCTATGTTTCATTATATAATCTTGTTATATAATGATCATTAAACTTCTTGAATCTTGAATTTCTCCCAGCTGAAACTATGCAAGTATGGGGGCTATCGGACTGTCACCTCCAGTGATACAAAGTAGTATTATGAGACAGTATGGGCCAGGGCTAGCTGGTTAGCATGCTAACTTTAGTAGATATCTCTGCAACACAATACATAGACTTCTTTGACATAATACCAACACCATTTTTACCCTGGCGTGCTCACAAATAAAGTGACCCGCATTGTGCAACCAAAAAGGTGATAGCTGTCTGTGAAGACAGAAAATGCAACCTAATTATATGTATCTTCTTTTGTGTCAAACTAAAATATATAATGCTCTGCTCACCTTCATGTTATCTAGCAAATGTTAATGGCTTGAACCTATACTATACTTTATTCTGTGCCCCACTTTGCAGCGAGAGGCACTCATACGACTAATCATGCTGAGAGAACTTTAAGGACAACACGCAACAGCAGCCAACAACTCTTGTTTATTATAAATGCCACCACAGCTGAGAAAACTCGAGTAGCATCTTTGCAGGTAGGTTGGACGATGCATCAGAATATGTCACTGCCACTACTGATGCACAGCAACTGTCTAGATAGACATTAATTGGTACGTCCAGTGTATGCTTTGTAAGTCCACCGACACAATACTATGTGTCATTGCGTTTTAGAATTAATGTGTAGTTTGGACTTGGGTCACTGTGTAGCTGCTGCTTCTCAGCTGTCTCTCATGCAAGAGGGGAGGAATGGGTGGAGAAATTGAAACACCTCAGTCTTCCTCTATTTAGAAGGATTCTAAAGTGTTTGTTTGAGCTTTGTGGATTAAATACAGTCTCTCATGTGATGATGTCTCTCAATAAGTTGAATTACCAGTCACCAGTGCCTTTTCCTGGATAGTGGTTTTGTATTTTTTTTATGCCTCTCTGTCTTTTTGCTTTGTAATTTAAACAGTCACAGTTGGAGAAAGATTGGAGTGAGGAAGCAACAGTTGAGCTTTCACATAAATCTGCTGGAGTTATTGATCTTTCAATGGAAGTTTTATTTTATTTTGTTTTTCGTTTTTTTACCACGTATCCTAACAATCCACTTGTTCTTTTATTATATAGTTCTGTGCTTTGCTTTATAGCCATAAACAAAGTGTCATGGAGTTTTAGCGTGGACACAAACACATCACACTTCAAGACGCAAAGACATGAAGTTGGTGCACTGACACATGCTGCCACACACTAACACGCAGACAGACAGTTTTAGAGACAGGCCACATTTGTTTAATGTTACCATTTCCTCTCTGGTTGTCCGTAGGCAGAATTTGTGGTGGCATGCTTTAATGCCAGTCTCTTTACTCTAGTCTCTTGTGAGCTCCGTCTACTTCATCTCCTACTGTGTGCCAGGACAGCTTTACCATGTGTATTTCTTCTGCTCAAAGGCTTGGCATTACTCTCTGCCCTTTTTTCTGGTGTTTTTTTGTCTGTCTCTCAGGCCTGCTGTTACTTTTTCTTTTGTGACAGGCTGTCATTGGTCTTGATATTGTTTGCTATCTGTCTAGTCTCTTGAATTATTTTTTTTTAGTCACAATAGTGGAAAGATCCAAAGAAAGAGGGAGAGGGTTTTAAGTTTAAACCAGGCAAGCATGGCACATAAAGATCCACTTTCAATCATTTTTTTTAAAACTTATACTAATTTATCTTTAGAGCTGGATGATAATTTAATATTAGATCTCTTAATCTGTCAATACAGCATAATGGCAGAGAATCATGCTATGGCTGCTATGAGCAGAGATATTGCAAAAGTGCACACTGCTGGTAAACATACAAGATGAACATAGTAACCATTTTGCTGATGCGCTCAGTATTGATATGTTGCAACTTGGCAAATAAGTAACATAACAAGATTTCTTTATTATGTTAATAGAAAAGGCAATCTGGGAGTCATCACATTTCTTTCAAAATGTATTTGCTGTTGATAATTTGCTGTTCCTCATGGATTGTGTTGCCACTATACCGCTATTTGGATGAATTTGGATGATATTTTCATGCTTGGTTCTGATTTGTTGCCAAGTCTGTTTTACACTGCTGGTATTGCAGCTAAAAGAACACCAATTATGATGATAAGGATTTCTTTATGGAAATGTGCACAAAGCCTACAGGAGAAAGCCTGAGTTAATAAAGAATTTGTGATTCTCATTATCTCTGAGTGGGTCTTTATATTTTGTTGAGCCAGCTCCCACAAAGAAAGCCTGGCTATGTCAGACTTGCTTCATACTATACTCAGCCTGACCCTACCTCTATGTTTCACCACAAGCAGGCTCATTTCCTGAAAGGCTCAACAGCAACCTGACAGATGTGTCAATGGTGCGCTGGGTAACTGCATTTGAACATGATGCACACTCTTGTCACTGAGGCTGTCTGAGAGAGCATAACCAAAATGAAAAACCAAAAAAACCAAAACCAAAAATATTTTGTAAAAGACGCAATGTCATGTACAATCTACAGAATAAACATGCATAAATACAATGTATATAAGTGAGCGTACAGTACGTTTGTGTATTTTATCTTAGATTATTATATTTTTTACAATTCTTATAACACTCCATGTTTTAATATAGTAACTGGGCTTATATTTGTTACCCTATTTCTATAACTTATTTTTCATTTCAACATTTCAATTCTACTAAATTCTCCACCTTATTTAAGTGTTCACTCACAAACTTTAATGAGCACACCTTACTCTTACACACACACACAGAGAGAGAGACACACCTCTGGTCACTGACTGTGCACTCCCTGTGCCTGCTGTTTGCTTTCTTCATCAGCATTTTAAAGTCTGGTTGCTCCCAAGGTCAAAATGATAATGCATTATGGTTATTTCATTTCACAACCAGGATCCAACTAAAGTGCCATAGCATTGTGTTGTACCATCTCTTTAGCTGTAAATACAGTGTGTTGGTCTTTTCCAGTGTCCACAGCATATAAGTGAGGTAGACAAGGGGGCAATTAAAGTATTTTTTTTTTTTTATTATTTGTTTAGTATAGCAGGAAAACAGCTTAGGGTTTTGATTGCATATGTTCAGTAACAGATTGTTAGTAGCATGGAAATACATTTTCTTCTAGGACAGGCTTCAAAGATAAAACTACAGAGACAGGAAACTGAGAAAAGGTCTTTTCAAATGTAAAATAAACAAATCATTTAAACAATCATTCATTCATGCAACATTTCATGGTAGAGTAGCAGTAATTCTTTATAGTGTTCTGCATCCTTTCACAACACCATTTTCAATGCATCTTATATTTAACATTTAAATACTTTTCCTTCTTAGGTTTAAATATTGTGCATGTCACTGTGCTATTGCTTTACTTACGGACTGAAAGTAGTTTTAATTCACTAACAATCCAGTTTATTGTTAAGGCTAAGTGTAATCAGCGTTACACTGGTGGCAGCAAGTTTGCGGACTGCCTTAGTAACTCGGTCGGTGGACTGGTGGAATAAAACGGACTCTGTCAGTCATTTAATTATCAGGATAACAACAAACAACAACATTTGGGAATGTGGGAAAAAACTGGGACAATGGCCATAACTTTTTCAGCTCTTTCAGCGCTTTTAAAGATGGTCACTGTTAACAATCAAGTTTATAATTAATGTAACCAGTGTTACACTAGCAAAACAGGGAAAACATGCTTTCATCACAGTAGCAGTTGTGATCAGTCAGTTATCTAATGCATTAATAATGTAATACATACTATAACCAAAAACCTGTTTTATATAAAGTCAATTTTCATTTAAATATAAATGATCTCAGGTGCACATTACCTTGATTTGTGAATCGAGTCTCCTGCAAATTGGTCACAGCCATCAGTAACTTTCGGAGCCAAGTTTCACAGATTACAATCGTTTATAAAATGTCCTATTGGCGCCAATTATTTGGCCAAACCAGTCAATCGATCGACCTCTAATATAATCACCTTTTAAGTTGATATGATCAACTTGTTAGCAAGTTGCTTATTTACACATCCAGTGGTTTTGTTAGCAACATTATCATTTAAGTCGTTTTGGGTTTTTTTTGTCCATCTCTTGAATGATAAGTCCAATATTCACTTTCTTTTAAATGTGTTTTGGTCCCCACTGAACTCCCTAAAGAAATGTTTGTCACTTAAGCTGCTAAATGCTGCACTATGTTCATCAGCTATTCTGCCATTTAGTGCTGAGCTGGTCAGGTAAAATGTAGGGTATTTTACAGCTGCCTGCTGCAGTTGAAAAAGGATTGTTTTAAGGATCAGAATGTGCCGCTGTGGGTAAAATAATCAATGGTGCATAGTGCCATATTAAAACTCCCACATGAGAAACATTTTGGGGTCAATATTTATCACTACCATTAAGCTTCAAGGCATATTTATTGCTGTTTACAACATTCATTCAGGTCATGGTTGCTTATAATTTTTTTGCAAAAAATGTTGTATAAGAGCAACTTAAAGGGCACATTCAAACATGCATAGTATGCAATATATGTTTAACACACCAATACATTCACTTTAAGCCCATTCATTTTTGTGTCTCCAGATTGAAGGTTAGGCCATTTTCAGATGGACATACAGTAGTACAGTACAGTAGTATTCCTTCAGTGAGACCAATTTTGATCCCACAATGTTTTTGATCTGGTAATGTGCCACCACATACTTGCAGACTTTGTTGGCAGTTAGCGCAATTTTTCTCTACGGTACCTGGCTCAATTACCAGTAGCTAGCTAGATACAGTAAGCATAACCATAGCGACAGCAAGGATCAATCAGAGAATTGTTATACAGTTCTTAACCGTGCCACCACCAGTGTGTAGAATCGATGCAAAACAAAATGTGGTCCATCAGGTAAATAAACTCATGTGCTGTAGTGATGCGAGTTTGTAGTTAACTAACTTTTAACTGACAGTCTGCTAGGTGCCAGAGGCTCCAGAGGAGTTTTCTCAATAGATATTTAAATCTCATTGTCCTTGCCTCTCTCCTCAAGGACCTCCTCCCCATGCCAAGATGGTGACAGAAAGTTGAAACTGAAAACGAACTGTCAGGAAA
Organism: Hollardia meadi; assembly: GCA_037974645.1. Taxonomy (NCBI): domain Eukaryota; kingdom Metazoa; phylum Chordata; class Actinopteri; order Tetraodontiformes; family Triacanthodidae; genus Hollardia; species Hollardia meadi. Next base: position 8,658 of record JBBPCS010001255.1, on the reverse strand, counting down.
TTGTCATTGAAAAACACACCAAAATTTAAATATATCAAAATAAAATGAAATTACTTTTTATATATGTGCTTTATTTTTTCAGTGGAAAGTTTTCAGGGCCAATACAACTTTTATCCAATACAAATGTTTCAATGCCATTGTTTAAAAAAATGTTTTCAATGCCACATTTTATTGTCACAGTTCTAGCCTCATACGGTATCCTCATTCACTTGTGCATTCATTAAAACTGCTGGCCTTCTCTCTCAAGCATCTAGTTAGCACTCACACCCTGTTCCAGGACTTGATTTCATCTCAGCTCTACAATCAGTGCTTTGCCTGGAGAACATTCAAGTTCTCCCAATAACTACACTGTCAATGAGCTACAGCTGTTTTAAGTTTAAAGGTGCAATTTGTAAGATATGGCCCTAATTTTAGCTTAAAACGTTCAAAAAAATTAACTAACATTATCAACAGAATGTGAAGAAACAGTGCTGGCATTATGTCAAAGACGATTATGTATTGTGTTGCAGAGATATCTATTGGAGTTAGCCTGTTAATTAGCTATCCCTGGCGCATACTTCCTCATAATACAACTTGGTACCTCTGGAAGCAATAATCCGATAGCTGAATATTTGCATAGCTTCAGCTGGGAGATTAACTAAACAAACTCACAAAACATCAAGAAAGGAAATATTCTTACACCTATTTTCCTTACTAAACAGGAACATACACCTTATGAATTTAAGTTTCTCTCTTTTACAGAACTAAGACAAGCTTATTCGCCTTGTTAACTAATCGTAAAACACACTTCATTAAAACAAACAAAATAAAAAGTAAACAAAATAAAACTTTCCAAACCCGGCGGTTTTGTCTTTCCACAATCACCTCTGGTTTGCCCGAATAAATCCTCAATTCACAGAGTAAGATGTGATTTTCATCCCTACATGCCATTTTCGGTTGCTGCTAAAGGCCCGACGCTATCTCGCTGTTCTATTATTTCTCCTTTCTCCTGCTGGCTGTGTCCAGTCATAACCTGGTTGAGCTGACTTCAGTGAGCAGTAGGCTCACTAGTTCCACTGCTAAATGAGCTAATGGTTGCTAAAGCCACATCCAAAAATCACACAGCCCAAGATAACCTATCTTGCAGCAGACAGTACAGTTACAGCAGTTTCATTTATGGAAACAACAGCAGTCCACACTCGAATACCTATTCAAATAAATGTATTTTCAACAATTATCTGATGAAATTTACTTTGCTGTACAAGAGAACTCTGAACCTAATCTGAATGCACATATGTAAATAAATAGGTGTTCAAAAACACACAGTGTGATTGCACAATAAGCAATATCATCACAACTTTCTTTTTGACTCCAAGGTGATCTCATGGAATGGCGAATGAATAGCACGTCAACTCTAAGGTCATTCCGTGTGTCATTTTACACATTTTAGGCTTTTCGCGTGTCACTTAACGCCATCCATATTTTATGAATTTTAGACATGCAGGAAATGATAATGTCAGGTGACTTTCATGATGTGAAATTTGTTGTCTTACTCACATGACCCACGGTCGCAGTTTGGTTAAGTTTAGGCATAAAAGCGACTTGGTTGGGTTTAGGAAAAATTAACATCATGGTTTGGGTTAAAATCATGTGACATAAGTTAAAAACATTACGTAGCTTAACTTATGAACAAGAATTAACACCAGTCAATATCAACTTTCGGTTTTACACGGGACGTGAAGTCTGGTCTCCTGGGTCAAGGTCCACTGCTTGTTTGAGACATCCACTACCCCAACCTCCTCCAAGTGCGGACTTGTCATCTTACATGTTTTCTCTATCGCATTCGCCCCAGAAAAATTGATGAGAAAAGCCTATCGCAGACGGGGCCAGCAGTGGCTATGGGCAGGGGTGGGCTCAGCCCACCCAAACGTGCGTCTTGCCCACCCAATCAAAAGTAAATATTTTGTGAAAGAATTTTTGTTTTTGTTCAGCCAATGAAAAAATAGCACAGACAATACCATAACTTCTGATTGGGTTAGCCTACAGCCCGCTTCCAAAGTCGCCCACCCTCTGTTCTCGTCGCGTTCAGGCACAAACACACAGAGCTCTGAGTAGACCCGTCCGCTGTACAGCTCTCGGAGCATGCCGAGGGTGAGGGGTGTTGCTATGACAACTATGAACTCTGATGGGTCAGATTGCACACACACACGGCAAGGCAAAGCAAGTAAAAGCACACACAGTCCCAATGCTCGTTTTTGTTTATTACGCTTATTTTTGTCAGGGATCATGTACAAAAACAGTAATTTCAGAGAGAGGACACACTTTGCACCAGATTTAGCTTCTAGTGAATTTCCATCAGCAGTCCATTTGCATCAACTCAAATGTATTCAATGAAGGGAGAAGGACAGACTGAAGAGAATGAGCTGCGTCTGCCACACCCCTACCCAAAGCCACGCCCCCAGTAGTTCCCCACCAATCGGTGATTACTATTGTTCCACACACTAACAGATATCACACTACCTTTTTAAAGATAGAATTACAGTGACTTTTCTAGAATGTTTACCCATTCTCTCAGTGTGTGAATGCTGTGCTGCTAGCGAAAGCTCATAGTTTGACCTACATTACACTACATTCCTTTACTTTATCCAAAGCGTCTTATAACACTTGCTGTGCGATGTATCGGGTTTTTAAGCCTATAAGCAAGCCCAGTGCTGCTTCTGCCTCTAGCCATGCTGCTGCTAGCACATTAGAGGCTCCTACTGCCCCTGCACTCTTTACAAGCACTGCCCCAAAACACGTCCCTCTGTCAGCTGCCTCAGCCCCACCTCACGCGGTTAGTGACTTGAATGGCGATGCACTATCCCAGCCAATATTAGCTAGCTACCCAAAGCGTGCATTCGGTGCTATATTACGATAATTCAATCCTGCCTGGTACCGCACATGACCATGGCTGGAGTACTCTGTTCTGCGGGATGCATGCTTCTGTTTCTCCTGTCGGAAATATGTCACTGCCAATGAGAGGGATGTTGTTTTTACCTCGCGTGGTTTTAACAACTGGAAAACGGCACTCGAGCGTGACGGGGTTACAGAAGCATGCATTCAGCCACAGTCATGTACAGGCTGCAGCCACCTGGTCTAAGCACAAATGTAGAGAGGCAACAGGAGAAACCATTGACTGTATGATGGTAGGTAAAACATAGCTCGAAAAGAACCGATATTATGTCAAGAGCATTGGTGGTGTGGTTAAGTTTCTGTGTGTGAACGAGTTAGGGCTCCGTGGAACAACAGAAACCTTAAAGCGTGACCACCAGGACACCGATGCTGATGACATTGCTGCTGGTCTTTTTTTGAAATTGTTTGAATATACCTTACAGAAGGACGACAAGCTAGCTGATATTGCTAAGGATATACCTAAAAATGCCAAGTACACCTCTAAGGATATTCAAAACGAGATAATTGAAACACTGGCAAATATGGCTCTTGGAGAGGTCAGGAAAAGGTATGCAAACGCTGACTCTGCAGGGTTTTGCATGAAAAGTGATGGGACTAGGGACAGGTGTAATGTTGAGAATGAGTCCATAATGATTCGGTTTGTATACAATTCCATGCCAGAGGAGCATCTGATTGGGTTGCTTGACTTGCATCAACTTGATGCTGAGTACATGTCCACTGAAATATTGAGACATCTTTCTGATGCTGGCTACAGTGCTGACAACATAGTTAGCCACTGTTATGATGGTGCATAGGTGATGAGCGGAGTACGAGGTGGTGTGCAAGCATTGCTTCAAAAGAAGCTTGCTAGATATATTCTATATATTCATTGTTATAACCACTAGTTACATTTAGTGGTTGTGCATGCCATGTAGGGTGAGCCATGTGCCAAAAAGTTTTTCGACCTTTCTAGTTCCCTGTATAACTTCTTCCGTCACCACTATGTGACAGAAAAGTATGATGCTCCTTGTCTCAAAAGACTGCTTGAAATTCGCTGGACAAGCCATTATGATGTGACAAGGTGCATTGTTGAGAATGAAGACTGTCTTCTCACTATCCTGTCAAAGATCTCAGAGGATGATGATGCCACAGTTGATTTGTGCACTGAGGCATCAGGGACGTTAATTCAAATTAAGAGGCATAATTTCTTTGAGATTGGCAAATTTCTAGTACAGGTGCTTGGTGTCTTGAAACCAGCGAATGCAATTCTACAGTCTCAGTCTGTGGATATGTGCACTGCTTGTGAGGTTGTTGGTGCATCACTGGAGTCCTTAAAAGACATCCGTAAAGATGATTGCTGGACAGAGCTTTCTCAGGCACCTGCTGGGGATGATTCACATCCTCCAAAGAGAAGGAGAACATTGAGTAAACACCTTGGTGAAAGTGTTGTGCTCTCAACTGTGGGTCATACAGATTCTGATGATCCCAACATCCTTGACAGGGCCATTTCAGAAATGGAAAACAGATTTTCCAAGAAGAATATAGACCTAATGACAGCCATATCCAGTCTTGTACCCAAATCTAGTGCATTTCTAGATTCCACCTTGTTGATCCCCCTGCATGTGCTTGCTGGCACTGCAGCATGATGATGATGTGAGTCTGAAAAATGAAATTCTTGTTGCAAAACCAATGTTGGTCAAGAAATGTCCAAATGAAACAGACCTGCCCACTGTGTGTAAACACCTGCAGGAGTATAAGGAAGCTTTTCCTGTGTTGCATAAATTGTATGTAACAGCCCTGGTAATTGGTGTGTCTTCAGCATCATGTGAGAGTTCCTTCTACACTGTCACGAGTCCTAATCCCCTTTCATCGCACCATGTTACATGAAAGAAAGAGAAATTTGGTGATCTTGGCCCATGAGAAATCAATAACAAATACCTTAGACATGGATGAATTTTTAGAATTTTTGCCAAGGGAAACAGGAGACTGATGTTGTAGATAGATAAAAAGAAATGGAGATAGATAAAAAAAAAATAGATAGATAGATAGATAGATAGATAGATAGATAGATAGATAGATAGAAAAAAGAAATGGATATATGACTGATATACTGTACATATACCTTCGGGCTACTAGTCCGCTTCTCAACCCTCTGGGCTATCTACCGTCCAAGTTGCCCACCTATTATTTCTACCAGCCCACCCTAATATAGCAGACTAAAACCGTTGATGCGGATGGTGTTAAATGACATGCGAAAAGCAAAAAATGCATTTTGATAACACACGAAATGACTTAAGACAGTGGCATGTTATTCATACGCCATTTGGTGAGACCAGGCTGTTGACTCAGACTTCATTGTAGTGACAGGGCCATGGTCTTTGCCAGGAGTTAACTTAACTAAGGTATGTAGCATCCTGGAATGCTGGGATATGTATTGATTTTCCCTACACATCTTTTTTTGTTGTTTTCATCATTTCTGTGACTATTCTCTTTCTGTATTGTGTCTGTTTTGATTTGCCTCAGTGTATAATCTGGTCATTTATTCTGGTGAAACTGTAAATCAACCTTAATCTGACTACTATGGCACAAACCCATGAGTCTACATTCAGAATTTACCAAGAGAATGCTTCTGGATTTGAAAAACAAGTGTTTTCAAACACATCTAAGTAAATTTTTGGTGTGAATTGATTGTAAATTCTGGTTAGTTTTGTTGTTCAGACTTTGGTCTTTGTTCGCATCCTCATAACTGTAAAATTTCGAGAACGTGTTCCCAACATAATAACAACCTTGCTTTAGTTGCCAATTTGGAAAAAAAAGAAAAACTATTTTAAGTAATAGTTACTAAAAATAGTTTCAATATGAATATTGGGCATCTGCAGTAAACATTTTACATCCTAATCATTACAAATGTTATAAAAGTTTTATTGTTAGATTATGTAAATTGGGCAGCATTACATTCATTACAAACATGATATTTAAATCAGTTGTTAACCTAAAGAAAGGGTTGTAGTGAGAAAGCCTTGTCTGGAGTTGTCTCATTTGGCAGGGCTGGTTTATCACAGGGTAAAAAGCAAAGATCATCTCAGCCCATATGATGTTGTTTTTATAAACATATTTTTCTGAACCAGCTTTACCAAAGGGATGTGTTTGGGTACCACAGCAAACTTTGGCAACATTGTCACTGTCTGGGTTCTTCTCCGACCCACATATGCTTTACCTACTTGTCCTTAGGCACAAAAGACTGCTGCCTGCTGCAGTACTCTTGCTTCCCTTTCCTTTCACCCTGCTTGGACAAGCAAGGTGGGAAATTTGGTTGTTGCTCCAAGATTTTTTGGGAAAATTGGCATGTAACATGTTGAATAAAGTTCATCACTCTGTGGTATCTATCTCTAAGGTGCTAAAATTAAGGTGTTGCTACCAACATCCACTAAAATTATTCTTCAACCAACACCGTGACTTCATTAGCAGCATATCAAAAACAACCCATCAGCACCACATCAGAATAGCTGCAGTCCTCTGTCAAAGTCTATACTGGGTGAAGTCAGTTATAGTACTGTTGTGCATGCAGAAATGTTTTGACAGAAGTAAAGAGAGTATGTAATGCTAAAGTGTAGTAGTATAACTTTTCCCACTGAGCTTTTTTCTTTAAAATGAATAAGCCTAGGCCGGGCATTCTTGCACTGCAGCACAAACCTGCACAGTGGTTTAGTAAAAGTGCATGAAAGCCTACTTTTTTCTTATTCCATTTCAATCACAAACTTAATTCTAAAACAGCAGAAACATTTTGAAAATAATCTGTGTAAATTACATTCATGTGTTATACTATTCATCGGGTATTTTCACATACATGCAAAAAGGAATAAGCATACAAAATTACAAAATGCAATGTAGTTGCATATGAACATTATTTTTTGGAGAAAATGCTGCTGAGAAAAGGTTGTTTAAAGGTTTTGTTTGGATTTGTTTTAATTCAACCTCCAGTGAGACAACCTTGGTCCATGTGGGACTTTCGACCTCCTCATCCATGGTTGTTTTTTCATTTTGACTTAGGCAGGCTGTGGAATTGTTAAAGACTCAAAGCTCTGTCCACTGGGACACTGGGAAGAAGGATAGGGCAAAGGTGCTACCCTGCTTGCCCTCTGTCTCTCATTCCTCCCACTACTTAGATCAATAACAAGCTGCTTAGCCACAGGTGCTCTCCAGGGAGACAGACCTGGAGCTTTCCCTCTTCAGCTCATTGTATCAGCATCAAGCCCCCCTCCTGTGTATGCAGGTATACACAGAACCAATGTCCAAATGTGGACATGCATGCATGCACACTTAATGTCTAAATCTTTTTCACTCACACACACAGAAAATGGTTTATTTAAATATTGACAATACAACATCCCGAGTAGGGAAAATAAAATAAGGTACTCCTTCATAATTGCAGTGATGTTAAAGGTGCAATTTGTAAAATAGCTGATTCTTGAATCTCATTCTGAGGTTGTCAAATACTTTTTGGGTTGGTGGGCGGCCCGCCCTACCAACCCAAAGCATAGTATTTGACAACCGGGAAATGAGACTTATCATCTGACACATTGCAACTTGAAAGCCTCCTAAAATCCAGATTTGGAAATCAGATTGCATCACACACATTAGGAGAAAGATTTTCTTCTCTCTAATCTCAAACATGCTCACACTACAAGACTTGAAAATAATGGTGCATCATACACTACAGGATATTCATTAAGATTATCGTGCCAGAGGAAGCAACGCACCACCTCATGTGATCTCTCTTATGTGATCTTCTGATTGCTCCTATGTCTTTTTAGCTTTTGTTATCCGTCTTGTTTAGTACTACATAAAAATAGACATGACCTTTATCTAACAGCATGGCTACCAACCTGAATCAACCTCTCTCTATAGGCTGGCCGGTAAAACAATCTTGATAGGATTCCCATAGAAATTAATGTCAATAACAATGATAAGTTTTGGACATCTTTTCTCTATATGGAGTAGTTCACTGTCTCTCTGCCTCTGCTCTCTGTATCGCAGCCTGTTGCCTGCACTGCACAGTGGGGCAGGGCTATGTTTACACACTGACAGAGCAGAGGGCACAGGAGAGATGCTTTTCAATTTATTTTACTAGAGTCAGTGACGGCAATGTTCACTATTCATCCATCCATCGAGTGCAACCAAAGGGAAACAGTATGATCAATTTCTATCAAACAGCTGTTGAACAAGCAGAGCGCAACTTGCAGAAATGTGACATAATGGTAAATGGACTTGCATTTATAAAGCGCCTTTCAAGTCTACGACTACTCAAAGCACTTTACAACACATGTCACATTCACACACACATTCATACCCTGGTGGCAGAGACTACCATCTAAGGTGCCACCTGCTCATAAGGAGAGGTAACTATTCACACATACACTCACACATCGATGGCTATGCCTACGGGCTTGCTGACTGCAGGGGATCGAACCACCGATCCTCCGATCAGTGGACGACCGCTCTACCTTCTGAGCCATGGCGGTCACTGTGCCCGCGGTAACCTGCTGCCCCTCTTAATCCACAACTGGTTTGTTTTACACAGCCATATGGAACTTCTTAAATCCTCCAAAGCTGAGAAAATTGTGTTTTGGATATTAACCCTTACATACTGTTCGGGTCAAATTTGACCCAGTTTGACATTTGACAGCAGTAAAAATACCCTAAATGTCATTCTTTTAGCCTGAAATTTGATGACTTTTCCTAAAGTGA
>JBBPCS010001254.1:0-15435 GCA_037974645.1 Hollardia meadi | reverse complement strand
TGTGTGTGTGTGTGTGTGTGTGTGTGTGTGTGTGTGTGTGTGTGTGTGTGTGTGTGTGTGTGTGTGTGTGTGGGTTGAATCGCCTTGTCTTGTTACCTTCGAATGATAAAAGTCAGGACATTCTTTATTTTCTTTAGGTCATTTCTCTGAGCTGTACTTGATGGTTGCAGATGGTTTGCAGCAGGTGAGAGGCTGCACACTTCCAACTTCTCAGCAAGGTGACTGACTGTGCTGTGAGTTTCAAGGCCTATCAGACACTAAACAGCAGGGAAAAAATGGCTAAAATAAACAATTAAATCGTAAAATTTATGAAACTTTTGACTTAATGAAATTAAACCATGTTTTTGTTCAAGTTCAAAATTCAAATTATCTACATATCCACAAGGAATTCAAAAGAAACAATGCAGCAGGTAAATTAGTTTGACTGTCTCACCGTTTACTGTACTGAAGCCTACTTCGTCACTACCTTTGATCCCCACGCCTGCTCTGGAAAACCAATCTTTGCTAAGATGCTTTATTTGGCAGTGATCGACTTAATCAGCATGGTTACAACTCCTATATGGCAAGACCTTGAAGGTAACGGGCATTTGTTTAAATGAAAAAAGTCCTGCACTCCAGGTTTAATTTGCTGTTAATGCAAACAGAACATATTGCACTGCTGCTGCTTCCAATTAAAAGCTTGGTGGCTTTTATTGTGAAGCAGTCACAGGAAATGTAATGTATTTGTCAGATTAATAGCAGCGAGTCTCCAATACAATACTTTTTACCTCCGCCCGTGTCCGTTTATCTCCAGATTAACGCAAAAAACTACTGAATGGATTTCCACTAAACTTGGTGGAAGGATGGGGCATCGGCCAAAGAAGAACCCATTACATTCTGGCGCCATTCTGGATCCAGGAATTTTTGTTATCCCTTTCTTTAACATTGAGAGAGGGGCAATGTTAGGGCATTTCTCCACATTTTCATTAATTTGCAAAAATGTTTGCAACACGAGTCCATCTAACACTGATATGAATGATTTAAATACCAGCCAGGAGGTCAGCCCATGATGGGAGCATCATCTTGTGAGCCGTGGAGGCAGTGGTACAACCAAATGGTTAGATTATTGTTATCATTATAATATTTTTTTTCCTGTAATTTAAGTTTTTCTTACATCTAATTGTCCTCAAGAATTCACATGAATAGAAAATGTGAAACAAAATGATTTTTGAAATGAAACGATGACATTTTTTGGTCGTGTTTGGGAAGGTGGGAAGTTTATTTGGAAAATTCCAACTCTGCTTCAACTGTGCTACTCTTGCATGAGTTTAAAGGCTTTTTCAGGTGCTGAACAAGTAGAAATGAATATATTAAAGAAACAAATGCCGTGATATGAGATCAATAATAGAGTGTCGCTCATGGTTGCAGTGGTTATGACCATCACCTCACAGGAAGAAGGTTCTGGGTTTGAACTTTGGCCGGAGTTTGCATGTTCTTCCAGTCCCTGTGTCCATGCAGGTGATTCTGTAAAGGATAAGCAGGTACCTAATGAGGGATGGATGAGAAACAAATCAAGAAAATATGTGGCTGACAAAAATAAATTTGAGTGTGTGACAATATGACAAATGAGGAAAGATGAAACGGTGGATGTGGCTGTAAATGAACAAAACTATACAGTCAAAGCAAAAGAGAAGATCAGTGTCAGCATTTATAAAGTGTGTGACTCTGTCTTAGTGTGTGTGTGTGCCGCTATGAAGGTGTGCCAAACATTTCATGTACCCCGCGCAGCAGCAGTTACATTACAAGGACCATTGTGGCTTTAAAACCTCCTACTGCGACTGTTATGACTCCAACACATGTGGCTGACACGCACACACACACACACACAGTTCTCCTGCTGTTTTAGGAGCCGCGGTTCTGATCGAGGACACCGAGGCCTCTTACTGGTTGTTGGCAGATGTCCAGCAGCCAATCACAGTCCTCCACCAATTAACGAGCCAGAGGTATAGGGAGCAGAATATTTTACAGGCTGCAGTGTGTGTGTGTGTGTGTGTGTGTGTGTGTGTGTGTGTTTTAAAGTGCAACAACAGAATTGAACAGAAAGTGAAGAAACAGCAGTGTTGTGTTGCAGAGATATCTTCTAAACTTAGCATGCTAACGAGCTAGCCCCGGCCCTTTCCTCACTAAGCAGAAAAATACAACCTTGCACCTTCTGAATTCTAGTTTCTCTCTTTGACCAAACTAAATAAGCTTATTTGACTTGTTAAATTATCAAAAAACACACTTCTTTCAGAGGGGACCAAAAAAAAAAAAAAAAAAAATCCACCAAAACCATCTTGGTTTGTCAATCACCTCCGGTTTGGTCGAAGTACATCTTCAATTCATCAAGTGTGATGTGAAAATATTCCAGTTTTACTCATCTTTTTTTGGTCGCTGCTAAAGGCCGAGTCTATTTGCTGTTTTGCCGCTTCTCTTCTCTCCAGTCCCCGTCTGCTTCATGCTTTTTCACTTGTTTGGCTCATATTGGTCAAGCGCCTGCCTTAATTGGATATGCACAAACTCCTATTTATTGTACTAGCTGTTGTAAGAAAACTGCAGATTTTGTTTCAGATTTCAGATTTTGATATAAAAATACAAAGACATTTTTATTTTTTTTTGTAATTTTTTGGCATATATTGTTAAATAGGAGCACGATATGGATGTGATCTCAAAAGGGGAAAAAAAGAAAAAAAGAAGACATTTTTCATTTCAGCTGGACTTTAACCCACCTCTGGGCAGGAGATGGATCAACTAATCAACTTGCTTGACACGTAAGTCTGAAGTCTGCACAATTAGGAAAGTGTGCACAATGACTCCTCTGCAACCACCCAGACTGCACTTCTCTGTGTAGGGAATCGGCGTATATAGCAGCCACACGTAGCATTACATGGATCAGATGTAGTCGTAGCCACTGCAGCCACTGAGCTCACATTCATCTCAACATACTATACATGCTTGCTGTCCAAAAACACCTTCAGAGGACGCTTTTCTGTTTTCTGACTCATGCAGATTCTTCAACTTGCGACCACAAATAGCTATTTAATGATGATAAATCTTCTCACCTGTCTCATATGTTTCTCTCTCCTGAAATGAATGATAAATGGACCCCATTCTCAACTCTCTGTGTACCAGAAGTAAGCACGTAAAAACTATTTAAAAAACTATTTAAAATGAATTTTAAACTTAAAACAGGGACATGGACACAAACGCACAAACTGCGAAAGACCATTTGTTTAAAAAGGGAGGAAAGAATAAATGTTTTCAGTAGCTGGAAAGTTATCAACTCCTTTGTTGGCGGTCTATACGCACGCACGCACACACACTCACACACACGCACGCACACTCAGTGAGTGTTGCTTCAGTACCAACACAAATACGAGGGCAGACAAAAATCATCTCAGTAAAAATGTAGCACAGACTGCCAAGGCCACGGTCCTCCCTTTTATCACAATAAATCACCGCAAAAAGTTTGAGTGTGTGTGTGTGTGTGCGCGCGCGTGTGAGAGTTTGTGAGGGTGGCTGTGTTAGCGCTGCCTTTGTTTTCCATCCCACTTATAAAGGTCAGGCCCCTCGGGAGTCATTATATCACCCCTGTTATTAATGCCTCTGAGCTCAGATTATTACTCTGTGTGTGTGTGTGTGTGTGTGGGTGGGTGTGTGTGTGTGTGTCCTAACTGTGTTTTTACAGACATAATTTGAAATATAAAGTTCATTACTAGTGTGAATGCATGTGTGTGTTTTATGGTAAGTGTTTTAAGTCCACATTGACTTATTTAAAGGATATTGAGTATTTTTAATAATACATTTGCTTGTCGTTTGTCATAAATAAAAATAAAAACAAAAACATCAGTACATTGAAAGATGATTTGTAATATCAAGGGTTTCCCTGCTGGTGACAAACCCACAGAGAATTATCCCGATTCAGCAGTTCAGTGTTTTAGCACCTTTAAGCTTATTGTTTTGATTTTTGGGCCCATAACGTTGCCATAACTTCACAGATCTCATCTGTGTTTTCAGCTGCAGCAGGCAGGCAGAAAAGGTAAAAGAAAAGTAAACATAGCGGAGCATTTAGCAAAATTATACTCTGTAATGGAGCTAGTAAGTAAGGAGCAAAAGGTATATATTTTCCGATAAGATCTAGGGGTGTAGAAGTATAAATTAGCATAAATTGAAAGTGCTAACGTGTCGACAGGAGAGAGGAGAAACGGCAGAACAGCGATATAGAGTCAGCCATCATCAGCAAATAAAAGCAGCGTGTAGAGATGGAATATTTTCACATTTTACTCTGTGAATTGAGGATTTAATTCAACCAAACCAGAGACAAACCAAGACGGTTTTGGTGAGTTTTATTTAATTTATGTCTTGTTTTATAATGACCAACAAGGAGATTAAACTTGAATCCAGAAGGTGTACGGTTGTATTTTTCTGTTTAGTAAGAAAAATAGGTGCAAGAATATTTCATTTCTTGACATTTTGTGTTTTGTTTACTTATTAGACTAAATGCTAAGAGAACTTGTGAAACTTTGCAAACTCGCCACTCGTTTACATCTTTCAGCCGAAGCTACGCACGTACAGGGGCTATCGGACTATCTCCTCTAGAGGTACAGAGTGGTATTACGAGACAGGATGGGCCGGGGCTAGCTGGTTAGCATGCTAACTTCGGTAGATATCTTTCCAACACAATACATAGACGTCTTTGACATCATGCCAACTGCTTTTTCTTCACTTTATGTTGACAATGTTTTTGAATGTTTTAAATTAAAAGCTTTCTGTTACCATTAACACTTAGTTGGTCCATATTGTGACACCAGGACCAAACTGGCTTCCAAGTACAAGAAGTTGTCTCTAAATGTTAATGTAGAAGCAGGGTTTTCATTATAACTTAAGTCACCCCTGTTATGTTTTACAGCCTGGTTTGCTACAATATAGTCTTTTTCCACAGCGAGTGAATGGGAGCCATATGGAAAACACAGCACTATACCTGGGCTGCTATTTTAATCACACAGACCGGGTATTGTGCTGTAAGGAAAGAGGAGGTAAAAAGAAAAGGGAGGGAAGAAATAAGGTGGATGAAAGGGGGATGTAGTGCACGGAGAGAGTGCAATTAGTGAGGAGGAGGAGGAGGAGGAAGAAATGAGATGGGGGAGAGGCAGCGAAGAAAGGTGGGCAGAGAAGGAAATGAAAAGAATGGAAGGAAAAGAGCAAAAGTAGGGAAAGGATAAAGAATAGGGGAGAAACAAGGAGATGGCTGAAGAGTGACAACAAAAGAGGAAAGATGGAAAAAGGGAGGGATGGAAGAAGGAGGGAATGATTTAAGGAAAGAAGGAATTGTGGGAGACAATATGAGAGGAACAGGATACTTGGGAGGACAAGAGAATGAAATAAAATGTATAGAAATATATTTTAGTCTCAAATTTAACTGAAAAAAAAGGAAAAACTACATCATGAGAAATGCACCTGCGCTGTCGACGCTGAAGGAAAATGTCCGCCTCTTCGACCTGTTTTCTGTCAGGTCTCCTCTCACAGATGAAATGTGCATCTCTCTCAGTCTTAGTGACTTTAATGCTTCATCCTCATGTCACAACATGACTTTGGCTGAACGCAGGATCAAAGCTTCAACACGGAGAGAGCGACAGCGTCAGGAGTCGGTCAACATCCATGCCTGTAGATTCAAGGCCAGGCCAAGGAATTAGTGAAGTTGGGGCGCAGCTGTGCAACACATGGAAGACCATGAATAAATTAGAACACACCACAGAAAAGTGAGAAGTAAAGAGACTGCAAGAAATGGAAAACGTACAAGAAGAAAGGACGGGAACAAGCCCAGCTCCAACTTTGCCTCCGCATGTATTCAGAGGAAAGACGTAAGAACGGTGAAGAACTCTGAGTCTGCATTGATAAGAGCAATTACCAAACGGAGGCTGACGCATGATTGGACACACACAAAAACCTTCGAAAATAACCCGACAATAATGAGATCACACACATGCAAGCTTTACGCAGTGACGCACAAAGTGGCACACAGAGATCACACATACACATAATCACATGCAATGACGCATGCATGCAGAAATATTTTCCGAATGCAAATGGACGCACATTTGAGCGCTGTAAGCTTCAGCGAGGTGGTGCACTGTTACTCTTGTTTCTCTGCTTGTCCAGTGGTTCTTTGACAGCCATAGAAGCACACTTACGGCCTTTTAATAGAGTCACTGTGTGGGAACACATTGTAGCTCGTCTAGCGGCTCCACCACAAGAAGCTCTCCTGGTGTTGGTGTGCGTCTTCGTCAGTGCATAGCCGTAGCCATGCTGTTTCTCACAGTTAGTGTTTTTGTTTGTTGTCAGCCCTAAATATCTCTCAAAGCTCTGAATTCAGCACAGTAGACCTTATTCACAGCAGTCATTCTGACATGAAATCGTAGCGTAAAGTGTTACAATTGATACTAATTAAGGTTTTGTTCCATTCAGGTCAAACAGAATCAGGGTGCTGCTGTTTTACATGTTGGCTCACTGGAAAGTAATTAAGCTCATGTGTTATGTTCACTTCCACGGAAGAGCACTAGCTGCTGTCTGTCGTCGTCTGTCCACCAGCGCGACCCTGATCAGGCTAAATGACCAGCAGCTTTGTCTCAAATCTACAATTGTGTGTATGAAAATGTTTTATTATCATTATCTCTATCTAAGTTTACACTGCAAAACCTGCGAATATCAGCCTCACAAATATCAGCCTAGTTTCCTGTCCCACATGTATTCTCTGTATCCTCTCATACTCCCGCTAACCATCTGCCAGATGTGAGTGTGTGGAGGTCAGGAGAGCACGATGGAGGGAGGAGGAGGAGAGAGATGGGGATAAGAGGTATAATTTCACACCTGTCAGGTTCATGGCCTCAGAGAAGATGAGGGAGACGGGGGAGAGGTGAGAAGTCTGAACAACTCTTTTCTTCCTTCATTTCTGCGTTTAAAGAACATGTGCAGACAATCCTCCAAGCAGTTTTTCAGTGCAGCTCCCCCTCAGAAAAACAAAAACAATGTTCCATCACCTGTTCGCCTTGGAATATCTCTGTTGTGTCACGCTATATTTCTCCTTTTACATCATGTTTATAATGAGCACCTTTAAGAGTCCAAATATTCTCCCGTACAGACACGTAGATGGACAGCTGAGGACCACGGACACGTAGCAGGTCTGTTTATACTTCTTTTTGGAGTCCACTTGGAGGACGCATTTGGCTTAACCCGTTATAGAATATCAGTGAATGAATGGATCACTGGAGATTTTGGCCACGGTAGCAGCGTGCATTTATGGATGGAAATGTTGGTCAGTTGGTAACCTGACTTTTCCTCTCGCACCACCAAGAAGTTGACGTGTCTGGTTTGGGTTCAATTCCTCAAAAACCGAATGTTAGTTCAGACATTCATGTTGCCCTCAGGATGAATTCTGTTATCCAATACTTTGGTTTATGATCAAAAATATTACAATACAAATATATTAACAATGTATAACATAACTGCATATGATGCAAAAGGTGCAAAAACTCGAGTTCCACTTAGCTCTCGAGGACATTTTAGCATTTCATTTTAGCTCATTATTTTGTGTTATGGTCTTTACTATTTTGCTTCGCTCTCACCACTTTCATCAGTCTTATTTTCTTTCCTTTTTTAGTGGAAAGCCATTGATGAACCAACACTACCTGCCCAGCACCAAACAGACAAACTAGCTGGTCAACATAGTTGAACATTTAGCAGCTAAAGAACCAGATTTTTCCCTCAGGAGTTGGTGGAGACCAGAACAGCTCAAAGGGGAGGGAATTTTGTAATTATATTCATCAAGCGAAAAGTAACATGACCCCAAATGAATGCTAATGTTGCACAGAGTGTAAATTTATGACTAACTATTCCTGCAGAATGATCAATACCACAAAACAAAAATCAATTAGTTACTCACGACTCTGGAACAATGTAGTTTTTCTTTTAAGTTTTATAAGTTCTTTTAGCTCCAAGTCCAATTATTATATAAAAAAAGGCAAACAATTCCTTAATCTTTCCAGCACTGGAAAACTGTGCTGCACGTTTTATGACCACAGCTTTATCATAAATCCCTCTTTCATCTTGATGAAATAAAAAAAATAACATATATATATATAAGCAGAGCTTAAAAGGATTATAAGAACAAAAGGTGAACCTCCTTCAAATAAATAACAAGATTATTTTATTAAAACACTGGCAAACGATATAGCTTACAAAGCATGACACGCTTTGAAAATTACACCGCTATCGTGTGTACCAACGCTCCAACACGACATCCTATTGAATGGTATAAGATGCTAATGAGAAAAATATTTTAATGTAATGAGAAAAAGATATCAATAAGAGGATTTTTTTTTTTCCTTTCCTGTGATGAAAGCAGCATGTGTCTGTGTCTGAGCCTTGCCCTGGTGTTGAACTGTGGGTCTGTACGTGATTATGAGAAGAGAGAAGAATGTGGTTCTCCAACAACACAAGCCCCGAGGACAGTGCCTTCCCAGGCTGTAAAACACATTCTGATGCTGTAAACACACACACACACACACACACACACACATACCGTATATACAGCATCACTGAGACGGACGCCCTGCTGGTTTCGAACTCAACAGCTGTCGGAGTGTGAAACCAGATAAAAGCCGGAGAGACTACAGCGTCGACCCTGCAGAGGGATCATCCGGCATTTGATAATAAGGTGATACTTTACTGATCCAGCAGAGGTCAAAGGTCAGAGTTTAGCTAAAGAAGCAGCACCTCTGAGGCGGGAAAAGATTTAGTGACTTGCTCACTAATGCTTCAATAATCTTCTTTTTTTTTAAAAATATCGCCACCAATTCAAACGAATTGTGAGCATTGTAAAAGTGAGAAATCCGCAGAGCTTTTAAGCCTTCTTTAGCTTATTGTTTTGACTGGTTTAGCGACTGGTTAGTGCAGAATGTGGAGCAACTAGCATCAAAAGAGATATAATTTTGCTGGGGGAGGAAATATCTGAACTGCATTCGTTAAGCGGACACAAATATGTACCACGAGCGGGGGTTAAATAATTTAATTTACCGTAAATTGGGCAGCGGCTGTCAGGGGCTCGGGCCTACCCCTCACCCCGAGCAAGTTACGTCGCCAGCCCACTTTTAATTAGCCTACGCACCAGCAGGGTCCAAAATAATATCTTTGAAGGCTATCCGCCACACTGGTGGGTAAATGTTGACCAAAATGTAATGTAATAAAAAACTATGCTGAGAGTCACTACAGGCGTGCTGCTTCTATCCTATCAGAAGAAACAAACACACAAACAGACATTTCTGTTTTTTTCTTATTTTCCTTTGTTCATATGCTGTACGTAGTCCTCCATCTGTCATTACTGTCTTGTTCTTTCACTAAAGCATTTTTAATAACTAGATGCAAAAATCATAATAACATCCCATTTATTTCTACAGAGGCAGATTAAACAAATTAGACCAAAAGGAACCTCAGTACCAGAACCAGTTTGTCTGAGCTGTGTTTGCAAAGATTATCTTGACATTCAAACGAATGTGAAGTGAACCCTGGTCGTTATGAACGTACCGGCCACTGTGAGGAACCATTAAAGTCTTGAGTGCAGAACAAAACATCTTCGTCATTAAGCTTAAATGATCTATAAATATGACTGACTTTTATCACTATGCCAATATGTGGATTAATGCAGGGAGTTGAATATTTTTATTGCTCTATTGGAAATGATACCCCATAAACAAGTAATGTAAAAGCCTGTCTCCTAAAATGTGTCTCTCAAGTTTATACCTGATGACGCCATGGCGCTAAGAGTCAAAGAGAGCTGGTGTCACCTCGGGGCAGTAACGACCGGAACAAACTGAATTTATCAACCAGGAACGACATCGAGGCTAAGTGGGAGGGTCAGGGTCGCTAGTCTGAGAGTCTGTTTTTATTATTCAGTGTTTGATATTTATGAGATGGATTGATCGCACCGTTCTTGATGCAAAGAGACACAGAAAAGCTCAAGAAGGATCGTTAATGTAATTTACAGCTCATCAGAGGTCGAAGGAGCCGCCGGGACGTGGTGACATCACACAAATAACAATGTGTAGCATGAGCAGAGACTATGGTTGGTTTAGATACACTGACGAACACCTGCAGTACCTAGAAAACAACTGTTTTAATCTTAGAAGAGAGCACAGAGTGGGCAACATCAAACTGAATTGTGCTTATTGTGGTTGCGTAGCTGTTTCACCCTCATAAACATCTGTGTGCAATTTAATTAAATTCCCCTGTTAAGTATAATGCAGTACAATCAAATACATTGTGGACTGAAAAATCAGTTGAATCAACGATTGATTTTGCTGTGAAGTGATCCGTCACATGCAAAGTCGAGCTAACTAAGCTCACAGCCTGCCTTGTGTGATTTGGGGTAATTATAATAGTGACTATACCCTCTTGCTTCAGTTTTTAATGTCCAGAGCTCCTCCATCAAGTTAGAAGTAATTAATAACGTCCGGTTACACATTCAAACTTAAGCTTACTGAAAAACATTTTGCACATTATGACTTTTCAAATGTTGGTAAAGTTGCGAAACGGTTGCATTTTATTTTGGTTTTTGTCACAAAAGCAACTTCGGTTCGGTTCAGGAAAAAGATCATGGTTTGGGTTCAAAGGACGTTGAATGCATCGTATGTTATCTAACTTACGTTACGTACGTACGTAGATTATGTAATGTAAATTTAAAAGGAAGCAACATTAACACCATGTGACACTCGGACATTAAACCCTGGTCTCCCGCTGGAATTCCTGTGTGTGGAAATTATGCTAGAGGGGTAACTACAGTGTCGTAAAAGAAAAAGGCCACCGGGCCGCCGTGTTCGGAGTGAGAACAGGCTGCAAAGAAATACTTAGAAACTAAATAAATGAATAAAAACAGGAAGAGAACTCAAATTTTTAATAACAATTGGGCAACAGCAGTGGACATACAGTACCTTCACTGATGTTGCACTTAAAATAACGCTGACAAACAGCACAAATGTGAGACTTTTAACACAAAAAAACCCAAATAAATACATTGATTAACGATCAAAACCGGGACAAGCTGAAAGAGAAAAAGACGAGTGTGTGGATCGAGAAATGGATAGAGCTGTCAGCTTTTCAGACAGATCCCCCTCCTCCAGTTCATCATTAAAACACACACACTCACTGCAGGGGTCTTGATATACAAGGTTGCAGTCATGTGCATGGCTCGCGGTTGCCGCCGGTGACGATTGAATCACAGACCACAATGATGTCATATCTGTCTGGCTTGATAGTGTGTGTGTGTGTGTGTGTGTTTATTCGAAAGCTATAAAAACTGACTGACCTCAGCTTTACAGTAAATCTCTCCCATTTTCTTTGCGTTGTCTCAGTTTTTCTGCCTAGAGATGAGACCTGATGCCACATGTGCAATTATTGGCGGTGAACTCAGCGCGGAGGGTTGATAAATGGAGAATTATCCAGGATTACCTCTGCTACCATTACTGAGGGCTTGAGGGGAGACGTCGTCATATTCATTAATGGAAATAATGATGTTCAGTCATGATTTTTAAATGAGGGTTTTTCGGGGAATATTAATGGAACAATCAACATTTATTACCGACTGTTTAATAAATTGACCCCCATCAGGATACAGGGACAGTGTTCAATATACTGTGGTCATGTGATGTACGTCAGAAGAACTTGTTTCTGATCCACCAAGCTGGAGGAATGATGTCGGGAAGTTGTAACCTGTCTGTTACGTGCTTTTAGCCATAACCGTGATACCCAGAACTTTGGTGGGCCTTTGACTTTTTCCTCTAGTGCCACCAAGAGCTTCAGGTTTTGGTAACTATTGGATGAATTACCATGAAATTTGGGGCATTCAGAGCATTAACAAACTGTACAAACGTAAAAACACCTTGATCGCCCCCTGGTGGCTGTTTGCAGTATAGATCATAAACCCCTCCCCCTCCATGTTAGCAGATGGGATGTGGGCCAACCTAAAAATGTTTTAGGTAGTTCTTATCACGCTGATGTTTGCTCAAGTGTTCATTTTTCTGATCAGTTTGATTTTAACTAGTTATTTGATGCTATCAAAAACAGGTGAAACGTCATGATTGACAGCTGAGCCCTGCTTGTGACTGAGTCAGGCGAATGTATGGGCGGGAACTCGATACAGCGGCTCCCCCCCCGATCACTACTTCGCAGACTCTGGCTCCAAATGACGTCACCAGTGTAAGATGGCAGCGCTCGTATCCGGGATATTTTGGCTCCATTTTTGTACAGTGGGAGGAAGTAGAGACGTGTTGTTTCTTTATATACAATGGTTCAGACATTCAAGTCTTTGGGAGTCCTTTGTCCCAACCTCAGGTCTAAATTCCAGTTTGTTCAACACTTTAGATAATGAACAAATAGTCCTACCTGCTAAACTAATGACATTCCCTTCAGCTACTACAGCTGCTACTTAGCTTAAACCTTTGCATGCTAACGGACTAAGCATGACATGGTGAACATTGTTTAACATTGTCATTGTGGGTATATTAGTATGCCGATGTCAGCCTTTACCCCTGGGCCTCAGCACATGCCACACAGAGCTGCTAACATATCGCTGTGGGCCCTTAATCTTGTTGACCAGTCCGCAACATCAATGCTAACGCCACGGGGATGGTTCCAGGCCCATCAGAAAGTCTTGTCTCGGGAGCCGGGACTTTTTGGGGAGCAATAGCTAAAGCTACAACGTGATTCCTGCAGTCAAAGCTCCTAAATATTTCCTGGAAAGTCGGGCCAGAAGATGCTCTGTGGGATGAATTGAGGAAAAACACTTTCTCGTGTACCTCATGTGCCTCCTTGCATTTTCATTGTTTCATCAAAGTTCACCAAAGCAAACCTCCTAGTCACTGCAGCTCTTTTTCAGTTTTTGCCTGAACTCTCAGTACCTTTTAAATACAACTTTATCCTGAGCTGACCAAACATAAGGATGACTTTTATCCCTGTGATTCTTCACTGTCTATCCATCTTTCAGCACTCTGTTTGCCCTCACCGGTCCATCCTTAAATATCTTCCTGCAGGTGGTCCGCCTGTTATTGTCTTCCCCAGGTGTCTAAATAGGAAGATGCTGAAAGACGTGACAGATTCCTCGAGGGATGAAGGCTGTTATGGATATTCAAAGACAGATGCACACACTGATAGATGTCACGGAGGCCATTTGCAGGAATTAGGGTCAGGTGCAGAGGACAGATGGGTCATTATCATCGCAATCCTCCACCTTTTAATCAGAGTGTCACTCATCCTTTTTCTTTCTCTCGTCCCTGTTTCATTTCCCTCTCCTCACCTCGTTAGAGAAGGGGACAAATTAATATGCTGGATGAAATCTGCACACGACTGTCAGGATGATGAAGTAACAATAATGAGGAGGTGGGTTAGGAGAAAGAACATGAAAAGGACAGAAATATTAGAAAAGTTGAGAAAGGAAATGACAAAAAGTACAGTTAGTAGCCTCCGAATGGCAGAAACGACATGCTTGTCTTTTCCCTTGTTGGGATCTTTTCGTCTCTCTTCATTTTCTCAGTTATTATGATTCTTTCTTGTCTTTTCCTTCCATTAAGTCTTTCATCATGGTGTCGTCCATCTCTCTGCACCTTTGTTTCAACATTTTCTCATAGATTATCCTGACAGAAAAGTAATTTGTTCTCTGTTAGGATCTCTTTGCGAGAGGCAGTGGCAGCCTTCCTTGTCAGAGCAGTTGAACTTTCGCAGAAATTTCTTTCAGCGACTTGAACTTTCGCCTGGTGTCTGGCACACGTGTCAAATTGTTATTTCTGGTTTCACAGTACAATGAAAACTCGGTGAAGACCTTTCCCCACCACCTCTAACCCTCTACTTTATCCATCCACATGTAGTTTTACCTCTGGTCGTGCATTTAGGGGTGCAGAACCCACAGCTAATGCGTAACACAGACAGAACTTGAAGGGCATTCGGAGAACTTATACCTCCACCAAGGCCAATAGTTCATTCTTCTATGACATGCAAAAACCACAACCAGCTGCAAAAAGCACAACTAGCAGGCCTGGATATATCCAAAAGTATTAGATTTATGTCAAAATATGGTTGTGCGTATTTGAAGAGTCAGCATCACCTCTCAATCATCACTTATGACCCACTAGAATTGTGTTTTTTTGCTGTGCTGAGGACGTTTTTTTGGGTGTCGGCCTTTGGGTATTGGCTTGTAGCCTCCAGCCAATAGTGTGAGTGTGTTAGTGACCTTCTTGCAGTGTTATGTGGCGTGTTTGTTTGTGCTTTAAAATGTAACTTGCTGTGAAACAATCGGTAAATAACTTTTTATTTCTCTGATTCGCTGTTTTGTTGTGGCTAACGCTACTCCCTCTCTTCATTCACTGTGTAGCTCGCTCAACCACCATTGCTCTCTCAAGCCGGAAAAGGGAGGGGCCAACCCGCAACTGAATCCTGTTCATTCTGCTAAAGAGAAAAATAAATTTGTGTATCCACCCCATGATTTGGGTCCACTACGAAATTTAATGGGTTCTTTCTTGACCCATGCTGCACCCTTCCACCAAGTTTCATGAAAATTGGGACAGTAGCTTTTCTGTAATCCTGCTGAAAGACAAAAAAAAAACCCAAACCAGGTCGAAAACACGGCTGTGGTGGAGGTAATTAGTAAAGCCACAGTAGCCTGGATGTGCTGATCAGGTGACATAACCTGATGCGTTCACCCATGTGTGCATGAAGATGTCGCCATTGTACGTTTCCATACTTGCCTAATAATCCCTATAGTCCCTACTAGAGGCCATGCTCCAAACAACTGGATCCTGCACTTCCTGTAATGATGGCGTCCTCTGTTTGACCCTTTATGTAGTGTAAATGCCCACTTTTTTCAAGTGCCTAATTTGTAACACATGCTTTCTGTTACAATTTCCCAGCCTTTAGTCAGCTCCTCCAGAGCCATCGTCTATACAACTGGTTTCCCAGGCTGAAACCACACAGGCCCTTTATGTTACACAGATAAAAAGGCCCTAAAACTACTGAAATCCCACCAAAAGAATATAAAAAACTTATATTTAATTGAACGTTTACCTTGATCAGCCACTGGAGGTCGCGTCGTCACCCTCTAAGTTACCATTGCTTGCATCCTTTCCGACTTCCTTGCCACCCTGCATCCATCCAGCCTTGAGGGTCAGACGCTGGTTATGTCGTTTTTTTTGTCTGCCTCTCGCTGCCTGTCCGCCTCTCTTTTCCATTCCATTCTTTCTCTCTCACTCTCTCAACAGAAATGCTTTATTGTGGTTTTTGGTGTTTTGGTGGAGTTATTCCTCCTTACCCCCCGAGCTTTGGCAAATGATGGAATAATCCCATGGCAATTCCTCAGCGCTACCCACAATCAGGCCCCCC
>JBBPCS010001253.1:0-15437 GCA_037974645.1 Hollardia meadi | reverse complement strand
TGTGTGTGTGTGTGTGTGTGTGTGTGTGTGTGTGTGTGTGTGTGTGTGTGTGTGTGTGTGTGTGTGTGTGTGAATCAATTTCTATTCTTCATCATTGTCTTCTGTCCAACCAAATTGTCATTGTGTGTGATTTTATCATCTTTCATCATATACTGCCCATCTTTTCTTCTTCATGCTTCAGCTCTCCTTTTAGGCCTGACTGAAATATGGGTCAATTTACTTCAATACATGGACACAAATTTGTTTCCATGCTAACCTGTGTGTGTGTGTGTGTGTGTTTAGTGTTACTCAAGGACAATTAAACACTGATAAGTGGCACGACACAACAACCTCACACCAAGAAACCTTGAGAGCAGTCAGCCGAAGTGTCTCACACGCTAACAGATAAAGCACACACACACACACACGGAAATAGACACTTATTATGATTAAAACAAGGCTGTTTTTGGAAATGTTAGATGAACACAAATTGGAAACAGCAAGATGGGACCTCAGTTTATGTCAAGCACACAAGTGCATATAGATAGTGGTAAATGGCTAAAACTGACTGACTGAAATACACACAATAGAGTGCATAAAAACACACAAAAGGTGACACACTACTCTTATTCTCCTTTTCTGTCACTGTTTCCACCTAATTCATTTTTTTCTCTCATTTCTATTCAGTTACTTCTCTATTCTCTCTTGTCCTTGGCTTTAATCCATCCCTCTCTGCTCTGTCTCTGCTTTTATCACTTTCTCCTTCACTCTTTCTATCTCTCTGTCCTGCCCTTGGCTCTCATCCCTCGCACTCTACTCTGTCTGTTCTTATTATCATCTGCAGCTTTTTTATATATCTGTCCGCCTTCCTTACTTCATCTCCACTGCGTGCTGATTTATTACAGGTACAAAGGTGCGTATTTGTGTGTTTGTGCACATGGGGAAGTCTGTAGGCTATAATTTTTTTTAAAAAGAGAGAGCAGAAGAAGAAGAATGTGTATAAGAAGACAGAACAGAATGTCCAAAGTAGGAAGAAGGATTAAGGATAATTATCAAACAGTTAAAATAAAAGTAAAAATACTCAATTTTACTTCTGGCCAATTCAAAGCTATTCTTCTCATTTCTTTTGACTTAAATTGACTTGAATATTCTTAATTTTAGTAGAAGGTTGCTGTAAGGAGCCAAAGGCCTATGCACTAAGGAGCGTCATGACCAGAATTCATGATGGAGAGGTCAGATCAATAATTAACTTTTATTCTTACAAACTGCAGCTGAAACTTTCTCGTTGACTGTTATCTCCAAACATATTTTTGATAAAGCTGCCATTGACTTTTTTGGAATCAAATAAACCTGTTTTTTAATATATATATTTAGTTGTCAACAGAGATCAGCGATGCATCACAAAGAGCAACCCAAAGACGGAAAACAAAAATGGGACACCATAATATCATATAACCATGTGACAAAGGCCTGTGCTACATGCTTACAGAAATAGAGAATTGTATTAAATATTCTTAGATTAATAAGAGACAGACGTGTGGTTATTCATAATCTTACAGGTTCTTTTTCATGACTTAAGAATTATTTTTTTTTAAATAATACTTTTCATAAAAAATTCCAAAAAATATTCTAAAAAGAATGAATCAGAAGAAGATTCTAATTTATTTTTATACTGTATTTAAATTTTTTATATTTTAAATATTGTTATTCAGAGGGGTTACTTTACCTGGTACACCTATATTTAAAAACAAAAAAAGACTGCAAAAGTGCCCTTTTGGATGCCTTTATAGTAGATAAAACTACAGGTTGCCTTACCAGTGTAGAAAATGTGATGCTGTAAAATATGAGCTGGTGGCCTCTTTTTGTCTCCAAATGGTTAAATAGTAAATGGTTGTTTTATGTGTGTTTTTATTACGGAGGTGTAGTAGTTACAGCATCTCAGACATATACTAAAATAATTTTAATCTTAACCATGGTTTGGAACCGTTTCACCATAAATGCGTCACAACTTTCTGAGCAAGACTCAAGACCACCTCATCAGTGATGTCATGTAAGAAAGTTAGTTTTCAGATCAGAACAATTTACCAAATTTAGGTCACATAAACCAACATGAAAAAAGCAACATTCTCAGGAAAGTAAGTTGTTTGTGTCACTGTAGATTCCTCTCATTGTATTTTTACAGCAGCAATGTTTCTTCTCTGCTCCAGTTTGGTTCTCTACTTGTTTCTGGTTTGTTCAGTTTCCGGTAATTTCATCCTCACTAATATGGTTGTTAATTTAATGTTATAATTGCTACAAGAGTGTTTTTACAGAATAATATATTACTGACACTTTTTTTTCTTAATTAGTTAAATCCTTGTATGTGATCCTCTGAACATGCGTGTGGTTAATCATATAATTGACTTGAGAGCTGCTTTTAAAGGTTACTTTTACATTTTGCTGTAAGGACACTTTGCATCATAAATGTGTCCTAAGGTTCTTTCAAACCGCAGCTCTCGCCACAGTTCAAGGTACAGAACACTGGGTGCTGCTACCTGCAGTCCTACCATCTTGTTGAGGAGGAAATGGTTACCAATATGGCACAAATAATGGAGTAACTTTTGCTAACAAGTATCATAGTTGTGTATCATCCCAGAACACATAGTGAAACTTTGACACTGATGTTCCTCTAATACCTTTTCTCTTCATTCATCTGTCCGTTTTCTATTGAAGAGGTATATAATTTAGGGAACTCAGATACCAGTAAAATCAGCCCCTGCCTCTCTGTGGCTTCCGAATGTGGTTGCCATGGTGACACGACAAGCTGCAGCAGCAAGTAGAAAAAGTTGAACCACCATAAACTCTGATTGCAGCTGCAAAGTGCTGCTGCATGTTCACAAGAGCTGCCAAACCAAGAAAAGGTTCTGATAATGAGAACATGGGATGCAAATGATTAAGGACACAGGAAGGAAAGAAAACAAAATATAAGTTAAGAGAGACTGAAAGGAGTGAGGTTTATCATGTATAGCTTCTCTAAATGGAATACATACATCCCAGGCTATAAGTGAAAGATGAATAGACACAAGTAGGGATTCAAATCATCCTAAAAAAAACACAAAGGGGGGAAATGAGGGAGCAGCTGGTTGGAGGGATTGAATAGGAGTGCTGCAGGGAGAAGAGAGGATGTAGGGATTGAGTCTAAGTGCTAGAGGGAGAGGAGGAAGGTAAATGCTGGGTGGGAGGGTAGGGGATAGAGGCAAAGGTAGGATGAATGGGATTTCATGGAGAATGGGAGAACTTGAATGCATACAGTGGGGATAAAAAAGTGACCTAAACGGGAGAGGATGGATGCCAGATGGATCGGATGAGAGATTGAGACAGAAGAAGAGATGAGGAGCAGAGAGACAGCAGCGGAGAGGCAGATAGAGGTTTTAGGGATAGATATCACCATTGTTCAAGACTGTGAACTTTTGCCAGACATGATTAAAGCCTTGGCCAAAAAACCCTTAAGCATGGGTAAAACCCCTTGCTGAAGTCTGTACGCTAAAGGGATGAGTGGGTGGGTTAGTAGGATCAAGAGGAGAAAGAGAGGAGAAAAAAAGGCTGAAGAGGAGGGAGAGAGGGAGTAAGGAAGAGGAGGAGTGAGGGGTGAGGAAGACTAGGTGAGGATTCCCTTAGGAGGCTAAATAGGCTTATGTAAGGGCCCTGCAGAGACAGACAAGAGACATGACCGTTCACTACTGTTTAAACGTGCACGCACGCGCGCACGCACGCACACACACACACACACACACAGAACCAGTGAGGTGCTGGCCAGTGTCCCAGACATCTCTCCTGAATACATGTACACACTTGCACCCTCAGACAAAGGCCTGGATCTGCAAACACACAACAGCAACAACAAACAAAAGTTCTCTGCAGCTTATTTACATTTAACATAAGGGTGAGTGAACTTTTGGAAAGGCTTTCTGAGAACAGTGGTTATCAGGATTGGAAATGATGTGTTTTATGAAACCTGGAAAAATCTCGCAAATTATCACTAAACTGTGGCACCTTCTGAGTATGTAGCCTAATGGTGAAGTGCTGCCACATGTTGACTCCAAAGTGAATTGAAATCACAAGAAACAAACAAGCAAATAAGACATCAGTCAAAAAATCTGAAAATGAGCTTTCATTTTCATTTCAATTTTGATTGTGTGATTGAGGGGTCTTTTAGCAAATTAGTTGTTCTTTAAGAAGATATTGAGGTTTACTAAAAAGGTTTATTGTAAATATATTGTAAAATTGAAAAAAAAATTTGAAGATTTAAAAGAATAGACCAACAGTTTGGAAAATCCAATTATTCACTTTCTTTTCATGAGTTGGATAAGAGGAACAATTGCCTACCAGTCTCATGTATGTACAGTATATATAAAGCTACATCAGCAACCAGTTAGCGTAGTTTAGTTGAAAGACAACAAGGGGAAACAGCTAACTGAAAGGAAACAAATTCCAACAACCCTAAAGCTCACTTTGTCATGCGCCCCTTGCATCTCCTCCATACAAATAATGTACCCTTCAGTGTCACGCAAAGGCTACTTTAGTTTAGGCACGAAAACTATCGCTCAGATTTGGTTAAGTTTAAGCACAAAACCACTTGTTTAGGTTCAGGAAAAAGACTGGTGACGTCTGGTTTCACAGGGGACACAAACTCCTGGGTAAAAGTTTGTATGACCCACAGCTCATCCCCAACCTACACCCCTCTTACAACTTTGCTAATTACATTGTGTTGTTCAGTTGCTTTTGATCACCTCATACTGACGCAGATGTGTTTACACAGGAGGTACAATGTCTCAATCCAAACGCAAAGGGTAACTTCTGGTAAGAATCTAAAGCAAACTGAACCAATAAATATGTCTGCTGGAGTGTAGCATTACTGTCTCATAGGGATGCTAGCATGGCTACAGACTTGTTCGATGACAATTCAGAGGCATAAATATTGTTTGAAAGCTGGATGGAAACATAAATGATCCGAAATGACTTGAAAAATGGTTGAATTAGTTAAGTGGCAGATGTACAACAAAATACAAAAGTAAAACCAAATGGCACAAGAAAATACCAATATCATCTCCACGACTGCTCTTTTTTAAACAAGCACATAAATATCAGAGCTATTCCACGAAAAAGGGTCCAAGAAACAGGACAGGAGTGAATGATGTAATTTTTCATGTGAATGCTATTCATCAGCTACTTCTTAAGGTGGTCCATGTGTATTGGCCATATGTGAGGCAAAGGCAGTTCGATCAGTATCAGCAATATCGCACTCATTCATCCACACTATTCTTAATTTCTTCTTCTCTCTCTTCCTCCCTCTCATGCGCACACAAACACAAATCCCCTATTTTCTATCTCAGAGGACGTGCAGATAAGAAAGATAGAGAGATAAAGTAGAGAAAGCAATGAGCAGAATAAATGACCTTTAATGACAGAAAGAGTTTGTGTTGTCATGTTGTACAGCAGTGAGCTCATCCTTTTATTCAACTAGATGTGCACTTCTGACACTGATGTCATCTGCTGATACACAATAGGGCTCATAATGACAAACCAACACCACTGTCCAAGAAACAGATGACAAACTAACACTCAACACTTAAATGGGCGAAGGAGGAAGTCATCATTTTAAACCTGTAATTTTGGACAGCACAGCCTGTATTTATGAACATAAAGAATGTTTACCACAGCTAACAAACAAGAGAGACAGTTGTCAGCGCCATGAAGTGTTGATCACTTATGATAAAATCCCATAAATATCTAAAAAAAAAAAAACACAGACAGCCAGTGTCACAGAAGTCTGAACCAGTCATTAGTCAGAGCCACCCACTTCATTCTTAACCCATGAGACTCTGCCAGATCTATTGTGTCCTCTGCAAATAGAGGGAACAATGACTCGTTGAAAGAGAATTCAAGTCTTTGTGTTTATCTAATTGGAACTCATTTCACACAGCTTTTCCATTCCAATTTGCATCCCTTCCATTTTATAATTTGCTCAAGGTTGCTCTTTCCCTGCCTGCAGCCTGTCAGGGAAAGCACCGTGCATGTGTCCTCATGCATGTGCGTCATAATGCTGACCACATAAAAGGCATAAGCAGCTTTTTTAAATTAATATTTTAAAATGCAATTCCAGATGACTTATATGTAACTGCTTAACAAGACCCCCTAACAATAACTTCCTTTTGGGGTTTGACAGGCCTGAAAATCTGATCCTGGTCCAACCGGAACACCAACACCTCCTGTATGAGCCCATGTGGCAGCCTGCTACTTTTAATGAGACCTAACCAAAGCCCAGAGTCACGGATAATGTCATAGTGATTTTGCCATTCAACATGGTATGCTCATCATGTTAGCATGATAGCCCACCCGCAGTGTCTTTTAGCACAGGAACTAGATGGAGAGCTGCAGGAAGTTCTGAGGGCAGCAAATGTCTGGGTTTTAATCTTCCACCCACCTAAAATGTCCAAATACACAACTCAGAAATAATGATTGTGATGTCACACTGAAGGGTGTTTCTTTGACTGGGTCTTTTTTCAAAATGCTATCATTTGTCACAATTTTTTTCTTGTCAAGGTAATTTGGTGACGTTACTACATAAGATTCCAACAAGGTTAGGAATATGAGCAGTCAGACAATCATACAGGCTGTAAACAAACGTACAGTTCAGCCCAGTTTATCTAAACAACTTAACTGGAGGTGAGGCCAAGGTTTCCCTCTGCAAAATCAGTGTTTAAATTGGTCAGATTGATGAATACTGGACATTTAGTTTTGTTTTCTTATCCATTTATTTGGTAGGTTATGTGAGTGCATGGCAGCTCCACCAACACTGCCTGCCCTGTTGGAATATGTCTCTGTGATAATGATAACAAACCTTGTAAAATAAACAACAAAATACATTGTTTGTCCATGCCCTCTAGAATGACACACAAAAGCATTTTTCTGATCTGATGCCACTTTTAGCAGGAAAACATAATTTGTCCTTTCTTTCTAAAACTGTTATTGAAAAATACATCCATTTATGATGTGACAATGGTTTAGGTTTGGTTAGGTTTAGGCGCAAATAGGATTTAGGCAGGTTTAGGTGCAGATCATGTTTTGAAATAAAATGACAACTTAATATTAGGCAACCTTTATTGTCGTGGTTACAATAATAAACACTTGGTTTAGGTTTGGAAACAATCATGGTCAATGTAACATGGAGCCTTTTCCACCACATAGAATTTTGTAAAAAAAAAAAATAATAATAATAATGTAAAAAATTATTTTGTAAAACCATTTGCTATAAATGGTAAATTCCATAATTTTTCCTGCCTAAACTGTTGGTTGGAAATGGGAAACGAACAGCAGTCTGCCATGTTAAAGTCCAATGTGTTGTTGACTCATCCATCCATGCATCCATAGACTTTTTTGGCCTATTTTGCTGTGGTATGAGCCAAGTTTAAGCAACCCAAATGTGTTTTAACATCAAGTAGAAAACAGCTTGCCTTATTGTTGAAGTTGATACAAAAATGCCTTAATAGGACTCTTGAATGCTCATAAACTTCATTTATTCAAAAGTAAAAATGTCTAACTTTTACACAAATTATATGTATTAAGTAATTCTACATCTTGCTACGTGTGTCTCTTTAAACTTTTTGTTTATTGGGGATATTACAGTTTCAAGAGGTGATTTTGAGGATGCATTTACCTTGAATCTGAGGGTCAGATTATTGTTCAAATTTAGATTTCAGGGCTCAAATAATTGATTTCTTTCGTGGCAAGCAGCAAATCCACACAGCTTTCCCAAATCCACTACATATGCCACTGTATGTCTCTCCTCCATCCAGCATTATTACTTCCTTCAAATAAATTCACTCCTGCTCTTTTCATTGGCTCCAGCCGTTTCTTCAGTTCCTCTGTACGTACCCTTTCACCTCTGCTAGCAGCTGAAAAGGTCTGTGACCCATTATCATAAAGCCTTGATGTCAAATTCAGATCGTTCCTCATACCCCCAGTCTTCTCCCATCATCTATCCCAGTGTAGCCTCTCCATCCTCACCTCCTCCTGTAATTTCATTTTTTTTGCTTGCTTATTTTTTGCCACTTGCCTTTCATTCATTCTTGCTTTCATTCTTTCCTTTGGTTACCCAGCATGGTTATTTCTTTTTTTTTTTTTTTTACTTCTTTTTCTTTGATCTGTACTTCTTAATCTTTTCCAGAGGGGATCAGTTAGCTGGTTTACACTGCTGGAGTTCTGGAAATGACATTGAAAGCCCTGCACCTCACTCTGACTTACCCATTTTAATCCTCATTTCAGCATGGTTCAAAAACACTGAATTTATTAGATTTAGAAATGGTAAAATATTCAGTAAAACTGAATTCAGTTCTCAAGGACTAGTTTCAACACTAGTGTAGGTCAGCTGGCGAAGCATGGCAGAGAAGTCTGTATATTTGATGATAATTACAGTTTTATGGTCAACTGGAGAAAATAGTTTGTAAAGTGTTATTATTATTATATTATTCTTGTATCAGAGAATGATACAAGAAATGATCTAGCTTATTTAGATAGCTTTTTAACACTCTCCATTTCATGTTAATCTGCAAAAGGTATGTTTTTGTACAGAATGCTACTGACTTGCAGTCTTGAGAACTGGTGAATTAAAAAGAGTACAAAAACTTTGGGTGATTTACATGTGGATGATTTAACCTCTGATAGCTTTTTGTTTCAAAAATGTGTCTCCAATCAAAAGCAGAAATAAATGATGATATCCCCACTGTTGGTCTGTGTGTCTCAGGTGTTTACAGTGAGGTTTGGTGCCCGATTGCTTCATGGTTCCACCCTTGTTATTGAGGGATTGATCTCATCTGTGAGGGAGTCACTCAGCTTTCACACCGTTTCTCTCACAGAAGTCTTGGTCATTGAAGGCTCTTATGTTCTGTTTAGTTTGGTTGTGTGTAGTGATTTTCTTGTTTAATACCACAGAAAAAGAACACTGTTTGTGACTCAACTGTACCTAATTTTAATGAGCTGCAGGTACTCATCCCCGGATTCTTGGCTGAGTTGTTCCATATTGTGAACAATGCTATGTTTAGCATGTCCTGTTCTAACTAATTTTCACAGTCAGCAACCTTTCGCTGACCTTTCTCCTCCCTGTTTTACCCCACCAGATTGTTTCCTGGTATTTTCCCATCAGCTCAGCCTCTTTGCATTTGCCAATATTTTCCATGGTGTGAACGGTGCTGCTCTTCTCTGGAAACTACTCACTCAGCAGCCTCTGCCTCACCCGCGTTTCACCCCATCTCACCCAGCAGTGGGGAAAAAAACAAAAAAACAATTACAGCAGCAACTGTAGTTGTAGATATTTTTTGGTCAGGAAACTTTTTTTGATGAATTTATAATTTGTACTATATTATTTTTTTGTTTCTTCTGCTAAAATATATTACTAAAGGAGCTAATACATTAGTCATCAAGTTTGATTTTGAGAAACTTGTGAGTTGCAGTTCTAATGCATTCACAAAACACTACGCCTATACTTGTACTGCTTTCCTACACTTTGTACCTGTCTTTATTATCACAAATAGTGATGGAGTTTAAGTTGCTCCTAAGCTCATAAAACCAAAAAGTCTGAGTATTGGTATTGACTATGCTAGTTATGAATCAAGATGCAGATGCTAGCGTCACGCTAATGAATAGTACGAATGAGAAAAATGTATCGTGATGAAAACGTTATTCTGTTTGGAATTCAAAGAACATATTCAAGAATGCTCAACTTTAAGTCTTCATTGTGATCTGATAGAGCAGAAATACATTTGGACAGTACTGTATGGCTTAACAGAGTGTGTAACATGCTATAAATCTGCACATACAGGAAACCATCCTACTGTAACTACCTGTCTTCCAGTGACAATGACAAATGTACAGTAAATGCGTGCAGATCTGTTCAGATGGCCATGTGCAATACCTGACACTGAGGTGACCGCAACTCTCACCCTAATATGTTGCAGTACGATGCTGTTACACACTCCAGTAGTTCCTTGTTGGAGATCTAGAATTTGTCCAGTCAGCAGTTTCAACCAAACCTCTTATTTTTCATTCAAGTTGTACTTTTCACTGAGCTTTCCAGGAAAACACCATATTAATCCAATTTTAACACACCAATATCTTTCTCAGTGTCAACCATTACCTTCTGTTTGATCAAGCTGATAATTTTGGCATTTAAAGTAATTCATTGTAATTCAGACAGATATAGGTAATTCAGATACATACAAATATAAACAGTTGTAGCGTGTTATGTTTTTGCAATTTTCCTCCTTTCCTGTCACAGAAGAGAAATTTGCACGCAACAAAAAGAAAGTTTTACAGTCAACTCATTATTCCTTGTACTTGTTTGAAATAAACATTTTCTCTAATTAAAATGGGAATAAAAAATAAGGTACAGCAAACAAGTGTTGTAAACATACCAGGTTACTGTGTCGCTCCTCTGATACAGATGCAGGTGTCACTACCATTAAAGTAGGTTTACGTTATGGTCTCTCATAATGGGAGAGATAAGAAATGTCAACTGACATATAAATGCCTTACCATGATTCAGATCTAATTTCAGTTCTAAAAACCAAAGTACTTCTATATTGTACGGCTGAAAGTTACAACAAGTAAGAACAACACTGAAAAAAAGAACTCTTAAAATAAGTAGTTTTCCATATGGAAAACAAACATAGAAGTTACCTAGATGCAACTCCTTGAGGCTGTTCACATCGCCTGTCTTGGCTCCAGTGCAACAGCAGCCACACAAACCAGCGCTGTAGATTTCTCATGTGCAGCAGCCCCAATCACACTACTGGATTGGCTGCTGAAATCATTCCTAGAATTGAGATAATGAATCTGGCTGGAACCGTAGCCAAGAACCTCAGGCGTCGTCGTGTCAACTTAAGGGTAGCCTCCAGACACTCCTCTGTGCAGTCATGGCGTTGGAGTGCGGAGCAGGCCGAGGTATGGCATCTGTTGCCTCGGTTGCAGGGCGCACTTGCTGGGATTAATGGCGAAGCCCAACTGCATGATATGTTGAATGGCCAAGGCAGAGTGGGCCTGTGAATCAGTCAACTGTCAATTTAGGTCAAAATTCTCACACCTATGTTGGAGTGGAGCCAATGCCATTTCCACAAATGTGGAACATGTGCTTGGAGCCAGAGTACCCAAATGGGAGACTGCAGTATTGGTAACACTGATACCCCAGAAGTAGGTATTTCCTGTGATGGGAATGTGAAAGTATGTATACGGTCAGGTCTATAGAGGTCACCTGGCTGAATGCAATCCAGAAGTTGTCTTATTGTCAGCAGGTGAAAAGGCCTCCATGCAATGTAGCTGTTCAGGACACGCAGTTCTAGTATAGGCCTCCCCCACCGATGTGGCTCCCTTTTGAGAGGAGTGTCATAATCTCTTCGTCCAAAGCTGCCCACTCTGCAGGAATGGAGAGATGATTCTGAATTATGCCACTGAAAGGAGAAAGCTGGCAGTAGAACTGCAAAGCGTAGCCCTTTTGCAGTGTCCTGTCTCACCAGAGAGAAAGAGAGCCGCATCCAAATCAAGTGGTGTTCCTAGAGCAGTAGTGCAATAGGGTCGGCAGGGAGAGTTAGATTAGGCCCGTACGTCCAGACACACAGGGGGTCCCCACCAGAAACGGTTTGGGAAGCAGTTTAAGTCTAGTAGTGTGAGTGCTGTGTTTCTGAGGAAAAGATGTGCCCTTTAGTCATCACATAAGGCTGAGGTTGGAGCTGTCTCCACCCAGGGGCAGTAGCACAAACCGGTCCAGTCCCTCAGCTGCAGCCAAGTTCACGGCAGGTTGGAGGAGGTGGCTAGGTTGGCTTGCGCTGGCAGTGGACCCTCCTGCAGACCCCCAATATCTGCTGGACTGCTACTGGCATACCTATAGCTGATGCAGAGGTGGTTGTGGGTCAAAGAGCTGGGCTAGTTGCTAATAGGCCTTGCATGTTGCCTCCAGGTGAGCGATCATGCCTGAATGGCCAAACAGCGATTCTGTGGAGAGGGACGTGTTGAGAGAAAATGCAGCTCCTTTTCTTTCAGGATAGACAGGCCTAACCAGAAGTGTCTGTGGACAACCTGGACGGCACACATAGACCAGAAGCCGTTAATGGTGAAGGCCTGAGACATGTGAAGCATGTCCATTAAGGAGTAGTCTGCACTGCCAGGGTCTCCTCAGATGACAGCTATGTCCTGCTGTGGGTGAGATGGTCCACAGAGCATGCCAGAGAAGCCATGTTTTTTCAGTGCCACCACCTAAGTGGCACAGAGTAGCAACAATAATCATCATAGCCGTCATCTTGTCCCATTTGGATGGAAGTGACAGTGATATGAGGCAGAGCCTGACCTTATTTTCAATGGGGGGCACTCCCTTATCCCATTTCCCAGCCCTCCACAGTGGAGTATGGAACATATGCCATTGTTTGAGGCTTCACAGTCAATTGGGCATTCTGCTCATGTTGTGCATAGTGAAAAATGGGTGCCATCTTGGGAGTGATCACACAAGGGCAAGGCTTCCCACAAGGAGGCCTGAAGTAAAATCTGCAGCAGGATCCTTGGGAGGGGGCAGCTGGGTGAGCAGCTGGGTGACCATAGATGCACTGTTTACACACCGAAGGTCTTTGGTGCACTTGCCAGTGAGACACTGCTAGGCAGCATGACCCATCAGTTTGTTGAGGCTTTTGACAATCAAATTGCTTTGAAATTAACAGTGAACGCATCAAATCTGCTGAATACAAAGCTGAATACAGACATTCTCTCACAACAAAGACAAGCACACCATAAAGTATCTCATTGGCATTACACCACAGGGAGCTATCTCCTTCATTTCCAAAGGGTGGGGAGGACTTGCCAATGACAAGCATGCAGATAAAAACAGTGGTCTTCTTCATAAACTATTACCTGGAGCCTTGGTGTTGGCAGATCATGGATTTGACATCAGGGTCAATATCGGATTAATGTGTGCAGTAAAAATCCCTGCATTCACAAGATGATGCTGCCAGCAGGATGCAAAGGTGTGGAGGAAACACGGCAGATAGCTCACCTTAGGGTCCATGTGGAGAGGGTGACCTGATATGGGCGCACCAAGTACACCATACTAAGTGAGACCATACCAGTTAGCGTGGTTCTCCCATGTGAAGGCAACAGTCATTTTCTTGAGTGCTTTCATTATGCTAAAGTGTTTTTTCGAATCCTCCACTCACATCTCTTTATCGTGTGCTAGCTCCACCCAGCGCAGATGTGAGAAGTATTGTTCAGTCTGCAGGCAGATCAGATTTGCTTCTCAAATCAGATCTGTAAGACACACTACTATTTGCAAATTAATAGATCGGATTTGTGTCCAGAAATCACCAAACTATTGGCATTGGTTGCTGTGACATAGGCATCAGTAACTATGTATGTGGGTGAGGTTCCTAAGTAGAAACTGATGAGACATTGCTGTTACCATTTAAACATCTGGCCCTCCAGAGAATAGCGTTGTCACGTCACAGACAGACAATTATTTCAGAGCCTGTCTGGACTGCTCTTTGTTGTCCTCCATACTCTAGTATGTGGCAGCATGGTGACGTCTCTCTTTGCGAGTGATGTTAGTTGCATATAAGGTGTTGCACAACTGCAACACCTTATTTAAGAACTATTTCAAAACCTTACAGTATCTTGCATAGATATGGTGAGTGGTGATTACCTACCTTTGTTCGAACAACAGTGTTCTGGTTGTTAAATCTGAAAATCAGCAAAAGTGGGCCTCAATTTATAATTTCTGGACTGCTCAAATGTGTTAGGATCAATGTTCACATCGTGTTTTGCTCACAATAAAGCACTGGCTGGGCCCTGGGATGGAATGCTTTTGCAGTGAGAGAGAAAAAATGCTTAACGTGGTTTTGGTTTACTAAAACTGTCTATTAAAACTGTCTCATGACACCAAGTTGTTAAAATCCCATACTTGCACATCATGGTTTGGACATAGTGACATATTCAATACTTTTCATATTCTTGGACGCTCTTTTTTTCTCTGCTTCTGTCCTTTGTGTTATGTGACTCTTTCTGTTTATTGACATTACACAGATAGTGCTCCTGTGCGAGAGGCACAGCAGACTTTCATGCCCTTGGTCAATGATTCTGTATGTTAGCAAGCACAGCTGTAGTAGTATAATAATACTATAGTAGTGTACCTTTAACAAAATACCGTGGTAGTCATGAAACAAGAATGAACATTTCCCTGAAGGAGCATACTGACCACCACTCCCAACTACTCCCAGAATATGAATCAGCTTAGCCTCCTAATTTCTATCCCCTGCATGTTTTTCCATCGTCAATGTCTTCTTTTCTCCTCCTTGCTTCCCTTTAGTTTATTCTGCTCCTCCTTTTCAACTTTCCACGTGTCAATCCTCCTTTTGTTTGTGTAACTTTAACGGACTCAATGCATCACGTTGTTTTCATAATTAACCTGTTAAAATGGTAAAAAGAAAAATACAGACATGACCTCATTCTCCTTTTCTCTCCTTTCCACTTATTTTTCTTTCCGACCCCTGGTTTGTTACAGGGCAGGTTCCCAGTGTTGGGAGTTTCGGTGGAATAAGGTGTCAGGTTTGATGGTCCAATTCCCATAATACTCCACATATATTACTATTCACCTACAGTTCAGTCTCTTATCCATTAAAAGATTTGAGTCTGCACTTTGACAGTTTTTACATGCTGATTAGGCTTCAGAAGGTTAAACTATTAATATTTCCGCCTGCTTTTTAATCCTCTTTTCTTCACACATGGCAGCTTTCTTTTAACAGTCAATGTGTTCCTTAATTTTCACACTCCCTCTCCATATGGTGGCATCTCTGTGTTTTAACAGTTAACCTGCAGTGTAACGCCCCCAGCCCCATGGCTATAGCAGATGTCTGTCTGCTCCAACCATTAACAGCAATGACAACAATTCACCAGCCCTCTCTCCTTCTGTCAGTTTTGCCATTTTTTCTTCTTCCATTTCCCTCTCACACTTTCCTTCTGTCTGCCTAAACTCCTCTTTCTGTGTTGACCAGTGTAACCATGTGCACAACCCTGCAGGAAGGTGCCACATAGTATTTGTTGTGAATTCAGACGAAGCGCAAGTCAAACAGACACACAGACCTGCAGCTCTTTATACATCCATGACACAGATAGAGCAGAGGAGACGCTGTCTGTGTCTCTCTCTTGTCATCATGTTTTTGGCTGGACCACAGAGGGCCAGCCCTATGGGTTGCTCTGTGGCTGAGTAAGTAAGTGAGTAAGTAAGTGATGAAGTTGCGGGATTGGTCAGTCGAGTGTTGAAGTGGCTAAGTCATCAGGGGGCGTTGCTCTCTCGTGCTCTCTCGTGCAGCACCGATGGCGTGTGTGTCTGAGTTCAGTGCGTCTCTGAGCAGCCGGTTGTTTCTGTCCACTCTCTCCTCGCTATACGTCTG
>JBBPCS010001252.1:0-42032 GCA_037974645.1 Hollardia meadi | reverse complement strand
CCCCCCCCCCCCCCCCCCCCCCCCCCCCCCCCCCCCCCCCCCCCCCCCCCCCCCCCCCCACTTACCTGCAAGCACCAACATGAGGGTGCACTGTAAACGTTCTTGAACATGACGCAAGCAATCCAAATCAGCTGAAAAGTAAGGCAGTAGTGTGGATGAATGTTCAGTAATTTAAGTTTTTTTCCCCCTTTTAACACTTTAAAGGGGCTCTTGTGGAACTTTGTCAAGCTGATAATCTTTTGAACTGACATCACTTGAGTATATCTCAAGTTGGGTTTGGAAAGCATTTTTAAAGGTGACCTGAAAGTTGAATTTTGCTACCTTTGTGTGCAAGGAAATACAGACATTAATGACACAATAATATTTGTATTATAATATTAGTTGGTAATATTTAAGGGAATAAAAACTATTTGACGTACTGTATTTTGGAAACAGTGATTAGACTGATGATAATTATTTGTTCACTACATAGAAATGGACATTGATAATCTAACTTCAACTTTAATCAAGCATACTGACTGAAGAAAATCATATATTTATTTTCTTAACATTACGCACCAATTGCTGATTAGAAGCTCCTACAGACTCAGTGTCTGTGACTGTGTTCGCCCACATTATAGAAATAAGGCTGTCTAGCTAGCGGTAGCTGTCTCTCTTTTACGGGTTCAAATGTGATGACGGCTGACCAGACTTTCACACCAACAGCTATAGTATATATCAAAATGACTTGGATTACTGAGGTCACAGATGGAACGAAGCATTGATATGTATAACATCAACTCTGTTAGCACTGCCACTGCAGAAGAAAAAGTTACACCTTTGACTAAGTACACAAGTCAAACGTGTAAGTCCACTGATTTTCGATTAACAACATGTCTGTTACAAAGTGGGAATGTTGGACTTGAAAAGATATAGTCATTTACCAGGCAGGGAGAGTGTAATGAAATGACAGTATCAAGCTGCATTATGGGAAATATAGGATGCCGTGCTTTTTGAGCTTGATGCATGCTAGGCACTACAAGTCAGGATATTTATTTAACATTAAATCACTGGAATAATCCTTTAAGGTGGACAAATGTCATGGTAGCTAATCTAGGGCTTCCCGAAGGTGATCATTATACATTTATTTAAAGGGGTTATTATAAGACAAATTATGACCATTATGAATAGAAAGAAAGTTGCTCATCTCTCTAATCGATTCTTAATGCTATTTGTCTCTGTCTGGACTATAGACTAGGGATTTTCATCATAAGATCAAATGCAGTGAACATTATTCCACAACCACGTTCATATTCCACTTTCATCTGTTGAATGTTATTAAAATTGGAGTCATCAGTGAACATGTAGGCAGACACACATGAGAGGTAAAAATAAACATCATCAGTCATTGTGTTTGTGATACCTCTCATTTTCTCATGGGTGTCTTTAAGTGTGTCCGCAGCATGACAGACAGACAGAGACAGATTAATACCAAAATCCATGACACTCTGTGTCCCTTGTTTACCGGCGGCAAACATGCCTCCACAAAGAGAGGCCTACAGCCATGCCTGGAGGAAGAGCTGGCTCAGCAGCACTCTAACTCTTTGACCAGGATCCATGGACCAGCACCATAATGTACTTAACTGAGGAGTGGGAAGCATGGCCAGGTTTCACAACACATGTTCCAGGGTGACTGCTTAATGTGTAATAAATGGGATTTATGGCATGTTGCTCAAACATGTCCCCCTGGTAGTTGCAGATAGAGTGATATAGGGTGAAGCACAGATGGGGTGAAGTCTTGTTTAGCAGTTATTCAAAGTAGGGTCACAGAACATTTAACAGTTTTTTGTTATGGCTTTTTTCTTTGGCATTTGGTGTTTTACAGTTGGACAGATATGGAGAGATGCCTTGGAACAAAGGTGACAAACTGGAATCAGAGTGTTTGGTAACTATGACATGCTGTGAACTAAAATCCATCCAAGTCAGTGACTGCTGTCCATTTTCACTAGAATACAGTTCAGAAAGTAGCGTAACAATGGCTTAGCTGTCCCAGACAACGGCGTTTTTAATGCATGGGCTAAACGGGTCTCAAGCCCCAGGGCTTAACAATGTGAAAGGACCCATGAGGCTCTGGGGAAAAAATATATAATTCACAGCAAGAAAAAAAAGCATGCTCAACTTTTGTGTGATACTCAGTTGTCGGGGAGGGCTGGGGGTGGGTTAATAACTTGTAAAGCCACTGTGATTGGTAAATGTATGACATGTCTGTCTTTATAGTCCAGTGAATGACTTGTACACGGGAGTTGTGGCCTGAGTGGACATTTAGGCAAAAAAAACACATTTGCAAAAAGTGAAAGTGGGGCTCAAAAACCAAAGAGAGAAATTGCAGCACAGTCACAGCTCACAGTGATAGTCACAGCTATGAACAAAAATCCCAAAACTGACTGGATATTTAAAGATGACATATTATACCCCTTTTCCACAAGTTAACACAATCCCCTGTGGTCTTAATGAAATGTCTTTGACATGCTTTGGTCAAAATACTATAAGAATTAATCACCACAGCACGTTTCTCACCCTGCCTAAACCATTGAAATACAGCCCTGTTCAAACACCCAGTTTGAGTGCCTGTCGCTTTAAATGCAAATTAGTTATTTCTCACCCTGCCTCTCTCTTCCGCAGGGTGTGCCAAAATGAGTACGGCTTCGCACTTCCATGGCAACTCTTAGCGTGAACCTGGGAGAAACATGGCTGCTGAAGAAACCACAGCGGTGCAACTAAATATGTTTGAACCAGAGTCAGACCCTGAGCAAGAAAACACTCCCGAACAAATTCAGGAACCAAGGATGCAGCAGGACTTTTCTGAATGATGAGTTATTATTTTTATGTCATTTCGACATTCCTTTTTGTATGTTTACATGTCGGCTAACATGCTAGTGTACCGGTTATTAAAAGCTACACCTATGGCATTTAAATAAATGCAAGTAACATAACGTAAACTCAGGCTCAAACGTAGTCTAGAACGTCAGCAAATGGCTCAATTTTTTAGGTGAAGTCACAACCTGTGCACACATATATAACAATAATAATAATAAAACAGTGATTAATACATGTTAATTTCCTCAGAAAACTCCACAATGTACCTTTAACTGTTGGATTTCCTAACCTGAGATAAGATAGGATTCCTAAAGTTAGTGAGGATTGTTCTGTAATACCAAATTGGGAAAAATCCTATCTCAGATTCCTCCTATCGTAAAACTTAAGAGAGGAAGTTTCTGTAATATGGCCCCTGGACTATATTTACTTTATATCTACTTTACTACTTTACTCTACTTTACAACTCTATTAAGAACCTCACCACACATAAAGCCAGGAGGAGGACGTTTGAAAGGTGCAATATTCTTATGCTTGCATCAAGAGTGGACAGAAGATTGCATGTAGGCTATGATTAAGCAGTACCACTGTTGTATGTGCGTTTTGTTTTTTGGGGGGGTTGGGGGTAACGTTGGTGCATGCTCTTATTGTGGTCATTTAAACTTGAACTTATTAGGCAACTGGATCGCTTTCATC
The DNA here is from genome assembly GCA_037974645.1 of Hollardia meadi. NCBI lineage: Eukaryota > Metazoa > Chordata > Actinopteri > Tetraodontiformes > Triacanthodidae > Hollardia > Hollardia meadi. The sequence continues at coordinate 38,483 of JBBPCS010001252.1, read as the reverse complement.
TGTTTGCATATGTAAATGTGCATATTCATGTGATCCGACCTGTATCTTTTTGTGACGCAGTTTCTCTATGTTATGTTTGCTTCATTTATGGGTTTATAAGGATAGTTCAACTTTAATTTGGTGCCTTAAAATTAAACTGTAGTCATGAGTGATTGTTGATGCAATATTGTATGTAAACTAGGCATGGTTGATGTTTGTGCAGGTTGGATGGAGCAAATGTTGAGACGTGATGGTGCTTGGGGAGGTTAGGGAGTGCCTTGAAATGTTTAATGCAGCCTTGGTCCCAGACCACAAATCATGAAAACATTCCAGAGACATACTTGTAGTCATGCTGTTCTTCTTCATCATAAAAACACCACATTTTGAATAGGACAAAGATTTGATGCTTGGTTGTTCATTTAAATGGAATGACCCAATTGAAATGGCCTGTTCTTCTGTCGAGCATGAGGGGGCTCAGCGAATGTCAGAGCATTCGATTTTTAGATTATTGGATAAGTTGTGGGCAAAAATGTGCTAAAAATGCATCTTAAATAATATACCCATTTCCATTTTGTTCCATTTACTTTGATGCACAATTCCAGTTTATCACAACTTGGATCTTATTGTTATTGTTTTGCCCATAATTTCCATGAATGAAATTGGACTAAGGTCCTTTAAAGTTTTCAGACTGTTTCACCTTGGACCTGCTGTATTTACTGTATGCTTGTGCAATGAGGGATTACAATTTTAGTGACATTTCAGGTGTGCTGATAATTTATTACACACATCCTTGTCAAATCCTGGAACCTAAATTACCTAATATTTTCGACATGTAGACTGCAGGGGCCAGGGATCGAACCACCAACCTTCCGGTCACTGGGCGACCGCTCTACCACCTGAGCCACAGACGACGGTGTTGTCTTACCTGTTAGGGTAGGCCAAGCTGGTTACCATTCTTATTAGTTCAGTGAAGCAATAAATCCTAAAAACAACTGGGTGCAGAGACTTTCATTTGTACTGTAACTAGAAGGTATATTTGTCAATATATTAAAGTTGTATAAGAAGTATAATATTTCCCTGAAATGTGGTGAAGCATAAATATGAAGACACAGACATGAACATCCTTACGTAAAGTAAAAGTACCTCAAAACTGTACTTCAGTACAGTACTTGAGTAAATGTATTTAGTTACATTCCACCTCTAAATTTACATTTGTGATCGCTGAACTCTGTGTGTCTTTGAATCTGCAGGTTTGGATGTAAGTGAGTATGCCACAGATGACTGATGTCATTTGTAGTAAACAGGCTCTTTCACGTTATCCTCTGACACAGTCAGCCAGTCAGATAAACACTCTGATGCACAGGCACTGCAGTAAGAGCATACCAAATTTATAACCTACCATTAAAAGTTAATGATGGAAGAAACACTCTCAATCACGAAACTGTCGCGTGACCAGATGATAAAAAACACACTTTCAGTTTTTGCATCTTTTGTTCATTTCCATACAGTCACTAAAGCAGCAGCACCCCAAGGATCATCCCTCTAAGACATATAACGCTCCTGAAGACACTCAACCTTTTTAAATATTAACATTTCCTCTCCTTTTTTCATTTAATTCATCAGGCCCTCGTAACATTGCAAGAGTAAAAAAATAAATAAATAAAAATATGTGAGGTTCTAACAGGCACGCACTTCACTGAGCGCCGGAGAGTGCTGCAAACGAGTAGGTTTAAGGTACACAACATGCTTTCCCATTACCTGTGTAAATGGAAACTATACTCTCAACCAGGGATTAAAAACGAAATGTTTTTCATTTCGGTTCATTCTGAGCAGAAATGTTATTTTTCCGTTCCGTTCCAGTGTTCCCAGTCTTCTCCTCTAATTAATAACCGATTAGAACCTTATAGGAGAACGGTTAATAACGTTATTTTTTAAATGTCATTGCCTTTACAAAATGATTTATATATCAATAATAGGATAAAATAAATAAGCATCAGAAAGAAAGAAATGATGGATTATTTGCAACTTTGCACAAGGCTGAATGAGTAATGCACAAGATTTAGGCTTACCTGCATGTAGCCTGACAGCCCCTCCCCACCCTCTCCACATTCCAAATAGATGAGGTGAAAAAAAAAAATCTAAAATGGGTATTCATGCAAAGAAACTATTCGAACATGCTAGTGCTACAAATGTTATTAAACAACACTAATAGGATGGGTGTGGGTTTGAGTGCAGCTCGGGCCACATTTTTCTGACCGAACCCGATCGAGGCCGAGGCAGTTTGTTAACTGACATGCAGTCATTGTTATCTTAGATCCAGCTTGTCTGTTTACTCTGATTACACATGGACAGTATAAAAATGACCATCAAAAGGCTGCTGCTATGTACACACACAGACACACACACACATACACACACACACGCACAGCACACGTTTTACACTTCACAAAACCAACTGCTCCATTATCATTCGCATTGACGACTAAATTGAAATGCCTCCATACCGTCGACTTTCCTGCATGGTTTTTGGCAGTTTTAAACTTTCCTGATGACAAGTTTTGTTTGACGTCCTCCATTCTCCCTAGTTTAGGCTGAATATTTTCTGCGGTTTGCCTGTAACAAATAGCCTGTGTTGCGTTCATGTGTTGTCACGTAAATAACAGACTCCAGCACCGAATAGGCCGTAGCACAACACAGCAGCATGCCAGGTAGCCCAAACCCGAACATGACGTCTAAATTCTGATCCGAACCCGGCCCAACGGGTCCCATCGGCTCGGGTCGGGTATCCACACTCTAGTGTGGGTGCAGGTGAAGGCTAAATGCAACGCACCATTTTCCAACTTTGTGGAAACGGGTCTACTGAGTTTGCCTAAGTGTCTCTGGTGGTAGATTATTTAACTGTTTCAGTCATTTATAATTTGGAAAAAGTAAGGACATGTAATATTGGATAGATAGTATCTTACCACTTCGCAGTTGAATGCAGGGCCAGGAAAATATGGCTCGTTATCTGGTGGTAACAGGCTCATAACAGGCGCTCTGGGGAATACTGAGCGGGCAACAAGTAAATCACTTCCGGAATAGAACTTTGAAAATGTATCCACAATAACATTTCAAGAAAAGTTAATTGGAACAATAAATAACATTATTTACCGGTTATCTAAAATTGAAAATAGCGTTTTTACTCCGGAACAACTGTAATTGTTTTTGTTCCTGTTTTCGATTATGTTCATCCTAAAATTTTGTTTGTTTCCGATTTTCGTTTTCGTTTCTAATCCCTGCTCTTAACTCTACAAATCAATTCCATCTACACGTCATTTTGTATTAAAAATATTCAAATTTTCTTTAAATAAGTCTGCCTTGTGCATTAGATAATTACACAACAATTAGTAATTAGTCATCAAGTGTACAAATGATGGATTCTAAAGAATGCTCCAAACAAATACATTTGTGTAGAAAGAGTTTTGATCTGTAATATGAGTATCATTTTCAGGGTAATTATAAAATGGGCATATTTTTCAAGTTGATGTCTAGCTCTGTAGTTAAGCTATAAGAGTGAAGTTTATTAAGTCTATATAAAGGAAAGTTAAGACTTATCTTTAATATACTATTAACACCTTACATTGTTTGCAGAGCTGCTGGATCACTTAATTTTATAGTTTTTGTCCTCACTTTTATGACTTCTTAATCTTACAGTGAATATATTCCCAGGAACTACAGATGTAAATTAGCTTATAGCTAACTCTGGTACAGCTAAGAAGCTGTACGCTGTCCCTGTCAAATAAACAAATAAAATAAAATATATATTCCTTGTTCTTAACATCTTATTGATTTTATATTTGTGCCTTATTCTAAGTGTATTTATATCAGCACATGAAAGTTGCAATGAAAGACTTGAGGAGGATGCACTGAGCTTTGTTTACTGACTCCCCATTTGCCTCCAACACAACCAAATAATCAACACATAACCAATCAATTATATCAGCTTACAACCAAATTCCATCTATAATACAAGGTAAAGACTGTGCCAAACAAGACAAATGACAGCTAATAATTAATCAATACAGCTACATGTCCAACAATCCATAAAATTAATGAAAGTAAGACAACATTGCAAGACATGTACAGTATATTCAGTCAAATAGTCTGCTTTTGCATTTAACTAATTATTGTTTATAAACATTCAGAGTCAGATATGTTTATATCCATCCAGAGTACTCTCAAAGGTCTGAAAAAGGTCACAAAAACACCTTCCTCATAAAAACACAGAGACTGGAACGTAATCTGAGAGCCATGACAGTATGTCATGAGTGACTACAGTATGAACAACAAAGACGTCTTATTTTCGTGCTACTTTACAAATATCCAAGATCAGGAAATGACTGTGTTATAGTCTGATTTGTTACATAAAACCACTCTTCAAACCCTAATTTTCCCCTCATATTCTACAAGCCAAAAGGCTGGGACACTGTGTAAAACATAAAAAAACCAGAAAGTGATCATCCAATCGTTATTGACATATACTCATTTGAAAACAGTGCAAAGACAATGTATTTGATGTTTGACCTCATTCCGATTCCTGTCCACTGCAGTCTTTGCATAAGGCTCGAGGGGCATGCCCAGCCCGTTCTCATCCCCAGCTCCTCATATATTGAAGTTTTGCCATGACCCCTTGCGTCTCATCCAGACACAAGGTACACCCCCTTGGCGTCAGGTAGAGATGCACAAGGGTTTAATGTGCCTGCAATGTAAAGCCGTCCACGTCAGTTTCATTTGAACAGATGACGTAGTGTGACTTCCCAAAGCCAGAAAGTGCCAAGAGGGGTGGAAGTAGGTTTTGAGCCTAAATTTAACCAAACCTCACTGATCTTCACGGCTACAGCCCAAGAGTCAGTGGACGACGGTAGAAAGATCAAGGAGGCAAACCGGGATGGATCCCAATGACATACATCATGAGCATTATACACACATAGTCAACACACACTCTGAAGAAAAAGACTCATGTTATTAGAAGTGTGGGAGGAGTTCAGTGTGTGTGTGTGTGTGTGTGTGTGTGTGTGTGTGTGTGTGTGTGTGTGTGTGTGTGTGTGTGTGTGTGTGTGTTTGCATTTGGAGCTCCTGCTGCAGAACACCAGGCCACTGGCTGCTGCTTCCAAACTGTGTGTACATGCAAACATTTGTTAGTGTGCGCGGTGTTAAGCTCATTGCCTGTGTGTTTGTGCATATTCCATGTGTGTGAGTCCATGTCCCTTCTCCCGCAGGAGGCCTTTCAACACACTCTTAATGAAGTCCCATGGAAAGGATGGAGGGAAGGAGGAGAGTGTGTGTGTTTGCGCATGTGTGTGTTCCCCTTGTTTTTCTCCCCCGTTGCCTTTTGAGCCACGGCCCTAATATGGGCCCAAGCGTCCAATTAACAGTGAGCCAGCAGGGCCATTTGGTACGGCAAACATGCGGTGGCCAAATGTAATGTTTTTGTCCAGACCAGCTCACGGCCCCCTCCCGTGACCTCCCTACCCCACCCAGGGGACTTCCTCTTGGCTTGTGAGACCGCATGGGTTAACAAGTTTCCACCTGGCGCCTGGTCCTCTCCACTCCACACTTCACGCCTTGCCAGAGGTGAGTTTCTTTTCCAACCTGTGTTCTTTGTCAACCATCCTGCATCTAGGTCACAAACAAGGAAAAGGCTGTGGGTGAGTGGAGGGGGAGGGTAGCAGGGGGGTGGTGATGGAGGAAGAGGACAGGCGGGGAGAGAGAAGGTAATGCTGAGGAATCCCTCGGTCCCTACTTCATTAAAACCAAATAAAAACAGGAGGTCATTTATCTCTTTCCCTACAAAGCCATAAACACAAATAGGTTCACTGTTGCCCTGCCGTCCCCCCTCTCTCAGCCTACGAGTATATATCACAGTAGATAAAGCTGGCCTGTGATGATAGGTTGTATTCAATTGGAATGTAGGTGAAATTTTAGATTGCTGATATGACTGGAGGGGTGTGGAGCTGGTGTGCTTGTGTGTTTGCTGTTTTGTGTGTGAGAGAGAGGGAGATTAACCTTCCTTTCTTATTTCCTTGCCGGGGACAACATTAAATCACTGCTGCAGTCTGAATGATGAGCACTGCTGCTTTTCATTGTCCATTCAGGTGTAGTGGGGGTGTAAGCTATCATGTAAGCTTAACATGTAAGCTATCGAGTACTGGGGTATAATGTCGATCAAACTACAGTACACTGGGATGTACCAGTGCCCAGTCAGACCATTATTTGGTGCGTCAATTTATACATTCATGGACTTTTATTAACTTTGACATATGAATTTGAACTATATTTGCAAAGTGGATGGTGTAAACTCAAACCCTAACCTTTGTTTTGTCCGAACCTTAAGCAAAATCATAATGCATTTCTATACCAAATGGAATGCCTCCTGTTTGAGAGCAATCCCTGCATGACTCTGATTGGATGGCAGTCCCTGCTAATTAACCCTCATCCTGATTAGAAGTGTCACTGGTAGGGACAAACAAAAATTGAACTATAGTGAGCTATATACAGCAAGTTACAGTGTAACAAGTGTAAACTGACACTTGAAATGGCAGTAAAGCAGACTGAAAAGGAAGTGGCTCAGGTGTCAGCACATGACCTAAGTATGGGACTTCATTTAGCCGTTAACAGGTAGTTGTATGTGAAGAGAGTCTCTGGTATCAGATGTGAATGTCCTCTTGATCTTTCTCTCAGGGCAGTAATTGTAATATTGATGGGCATGGTAAATATATTCAAACATGATATATGAAATATGATTCATCTAATTTTAACAACATCAAGTTCAAAGTTAGGTTAGTGTAACATTAAAATACTAAATTCACAGTCCTAAACTGAAGCGACTTGAAGTGTCTCACTTACTGTATATTCAAAGAAAATATGACAAGGTCTATTCACATAAACTCTATGCAAAAATATTACATAATGTTGAGGGGTGGCCGTGGCTCAGGAGGTAGAGCAGTCGTCCTGTGATTGAAGGATCGGTGGTTTGATCCCATAGATTTATAAAAAGAACTAGATACTGAATGCAAAGATGGTGCCTACTCAATCCAATGAGAATTGTGCACCTGGCACATCAACAAAACTTTTCCTAGCTTTGGGTTTTCTCCCTGGTTATGCGGCCCACTGAATGCCCACTCTCGGCTCGAGAACGTTTTACAAATTTAAAACCTCCATGGATCAAAAATTCATAATAGAAAAAGTCATAATTGACCTTGTTTACAGTTCAAGGTGTCCAGTCAACAGTTTTACAATGGTGGTCTTTGGGGGAAAATGCTTTTTGGGCCGCAGGGGATTTTTTAGCTGTAATACCAATATATATATATATAATATAAAAATTGGAAGCAAGGCTGAGCACTCTCACCTTATCCAGTTCATGTTGGGTCCCTGACTCCTGCAGTCAGCTGACGAAGGGCAAGATACTGAACCCCAAATTGCCCCCGAAGGCATAGCCATCGGTGTGTGAGTGTATGTGTGAGTGGTTACTGCTCCTGATGGGCAGGTGGCACCTTAGATGGTAGTCTCTGCCACCAGTGTATGAATGGGTGTGTGAATGGGTGATTGTGACAACTGTATGAAGGTACTTGAAAGGTGCTATATAAATGCAAGTCCATTTACCATTTATCATGTTACCAATAACATTGCAGTGCTAGCTAATCACTGTTAAGGAAAGACCCAGCGCGTAGAACTCATAGACTGTATATAAAAATGGACGGAGTCTCCGTGACGTCACCCATTCATTTCTGAAGAGCCGTTGTGAAGCCTCAGTTTGGTGGCTCTGGTTGTCGCCATCTTGGCAGTGACTGACTCCGCCTAACTTCCGCTAATCCAAAAATGGGCAAAGAGGTGGAGCATGGGTGGACCTGAGGCATTAACGTTACGTTAACTTTACATTGTCCGTATGACAAGTTTAACGTTAACATTGCAATGTGGCGGACCTTTATTTTCCAACCACACAAAGACGCCTTTTGTTCAAAATTATTATCACCCTAAAGTCTAACACTTTACTAATTACATTTTGACTTCAGTGCCGGTTTAATAACTGTGGCGAGCATATGCTCCCATTAGGCATCGTAAGCACAGCAGGGCTTCTTACTCGAAGGCTAACCCAAGGCTAATTCATTAGCTGGCTAATTAGCTAGTTAACAAGCTAAGCTAACAAGCTAATTAGTACTAACTTATAAATAAAATAATACTAGAATTTCACTTACCAAAAAAACTGGAGCACAGACATCTTTCAGTGACTCGGTTTAGCTGAGGTGACGCCGACCAGATAGCTAGCGGCTGTGGACAGCATCCACCTGTCACTCAAGCGGCCACGGCCTTAATTATGCATAACTTTAAGCCTTAATATAATGTAAACGGGTGAGTTATAAAAAATTCACCCCCTGTACAGTTGTCATGAACGGGGAAATTAGCTATAGAGTCCAAAACAGTTTTTTGTACCAGGCTGTAAACATGTTTATTTCTGCTGTAAAGTTGGGCATTTTAACACGGGGGCTTATGGAGATTGACTCCCTTTTCGTTCGAGGAATTGCAGTTTTTGGCACTTCCGCATTGGCTTCATTTTTCAGCCCCGGAGGTTGCCGCTTGGTAGAACTACAACTTAGTGTACATAAAATAGGTAATTTACTAACACTTCGCACCAGTGTGACAACAAAACCTGCTCTAATGGGAACATTGCAACATTTTTTTTCATGTTGGTTTTGAGAGGCTTTGCACCCCCATTTACCTGGAAAACTAGTAAACAGTAGTAAGTGAATACAGCGTGTCGCTCCTTCTCAGCAACAGTAAGCATGACGCCTGCATGTAGGACTATGACCTAGTTGTATGTGAATCACATACAAGGATGGCGAATAGTGCAAGTTTCATTACAATAGTTTTTTTTATAACATTATCATTTTAACTTATTATATAATTTATTATTCAAATTTAAACAGAGGGTGCAAAATATTGAAGACTAACTAAACCACCATAGTTTTTTTCAAGTGAAAATCAGTTTAAATGGGTATTATTCAGGTCCAAATTTTGACATTTTAGTGCAGTGTTTGAAGAGGCTGGTGACGAATGTGGTGGCTGTTTTTTGTCCAAATTGTCCTGTGCAGTCCTCTGCTGCATTTTTATTTTAGGAGGGAGAAAGCTCGCTGATTTTTTGCAACCTCATAGAAGTGGACCTGATCAGGTATGAATGTTGCTGAACCAGTCGTAATACTTTACTCATTCATGCTGTCTGTCTGTTTTAACTTTGTCAGGGTGAGTCAGTAAAGTTATGATCTAAACATAACCCAAGTCCAAGGTACCTGTGGCTCTAAATGGTGTTCTGTTTTTAGTTAAGTGTGCTAGCTTGACACTATAGCTATCAGAAACAAGCTTCTTTTTTTTTTTACAGTTTATTTTACAAATATTTGCAGCTAATGAGGTGTATCAGCTCTATTACTTAAATGACATGGAGATGTTCTGTCATTGCGCTTGTTGTAATTGAATTACAATTAACCAGATTTAGCCCATATTAATGAATGGTCGGATGCGATAGACAGTCCTTCTAACTCTCACCCCTCTTTCTCCGGCTCGATCTCCAGACAGAGAGGGAACCAGGAGAGAGGCGACAGTGAAGAGTCATCACTAAACGATCTGTATTAGATTCTGGCTGGGAGAAAAGTGGAGGGTGAGGAAGTGTAGAGGAAGACACGATTACAAGAAAGAAACAAATATTCTTTTTATGGCATTTGTGCTTCCAAAGTCCCCAAACTCCACTGCAACCAGCAGCCACAGGAGAATACTGCCTTTGATATCCAAGAAAGCTGTTCCACTGCGGCACTGCATTGGCAGTGTGTTGGCGTTGAGTCCAGTGGAGGTGTCCAATCTCAGAAATCACTGAGATTTGATTCTATAATCTTGTAATCATTCTAAATAGTGCATTTGAGTAAGGCTTTTACTTCAAAAGCAGACCATTGTACAAGTGTGCTGTACTAATGCATATAATAGATCTGCTTCAGATGCTTTCCCCCTATTTTCCCTCAAAATGAATGCCTTTGCTGGAGTTGGATGTCAAATACTTGTTTTAACTGTAGGGAGAACAATACAATATACTGTATATAGATTAAAACAATATATAGACAGGCCGTTATTTCAAGCTTATCATATTTTAACAGACAAACTGTGTTTTGACCAGTTCATGTTTTGCTTTGCCTTTATTCAAAGTCAATACGCCCTCCATGTTTACCTTCTATCTTCTACTCCTGTTGCAGGTAGCTACTGGATGGAATTCCCACTGATACTGGACTGGGGATGGAAGGATTATGGGCTTTGAGCAGTAGAACATGTTTATTGTGTAACATTCATGCAGAACATGTTGAGGTACATTGACAGTTGACACAAAAAAGAATGGCAAAGTACAAGGTATTGGTCGAAAATAGTAAATGAAAAGAGTTATTTTTATTAAAAAGAGAAATTGAGGGGCAGCAGAGGGGTGAGTATGACATGACTGTGTTGTTCTGATGAAATGGGAGCTGTAACAATGTACATTATGCTGAATTTAACATGAGCCATTATATGACAAGTAATTCTACTTCCTCTAATGATTTCTTTATGATTTTATGGTAAAATGACAAAAAATGACAGCCATGAAATGACCTGGAGATATGGGGACCTGTCACAATGTGAAAACAATACTTGCTAGTGATACACAGCACTAAAACATTACAAATACATTTGGACAATTAGTTTGAGTCTAATTAGTGAGGAAGTCTGGCTTTCCTCTGTTGCAGCCCCATGCTGTGATTTTGGCTGATGAGACGGCTGGATTTTTACATGAGCCATTATTCTAATCCATCTTCTTCCTTATCTGCTGTCTGGAGCAGCAGAGGAATGAAGGTTAGCCGGAGTGAGGCCTGCTGCTTCCTGTCCTCTGAGAACCAGAGAGTACAGGGTGAAGGGGGAGCACTTGTTAAATGGACTGATGACTGATAATCCAGAGATGAACATGCACTTGTAGTTCATTGTACTGTATATCCTTCTCATACATCATAGTGAAACACTTAGTAAAATTCTGACCTACACACACAGCTCATGTTGTATTTCCCAAGACACTGATTTCAGGGGTCTTCAGGTGTTGTAAAACAACTATGCACAGAATAATTTCTATTGTATCATGTCAGTTGTAATTTGTGCATTAATCAGTCAGCGGCCTACTATCATTTAATAAGGCAAAGATGCATTTTGATAATTACAACTATAAAAATCAGCTCATTATCAGATGGGATTTGGTTTAACTCAGGTCTTCATCTATCATCAACATAAAGACCCAAAATGTTTTTATGTTGTCATCAAAATGAACCTATAATGCTGTGTAAATCTGAGTTTAGTGTAAAATGTGGGCCACACACATAAACAACGTCAATTTAAGGCATCATTAAAATTGAGCCGTACACGATTAGCTGCAACTGCTGCCTGCAATATTTCACATTTTGGAAGGGATGCAGCAGGTCTGAGAAACTGCAGGACTGTGAGGACCATTGCAGAGACCCTTTGACAGGCTACAGCAGGGCTATTCAACTTCAATAGCAAGTGGGCCAAATAGGAAAATTGCTGGGGGGTTTCGTGGGCCACACAGAATACTTTGTAAATTAATGGCTACAAATAACTCTTACACAGTACAATGTTAAGAAATATATTATTACATGGAATAAACTAGTCATGCGCATCCCTTTTCTTTCACTTTAATTGTATCATTATAATCAATTCCAGACAGCAGCCAGTCCATACAAAAAGGTAGGAAAGCTGTGCTCTTGATACATAAGTGCAAAAACAAACTAAAAAAACAAGGAGATATGAGGTGTTTTTCTGACTATATCCACACATGTAGAAAACGAGATTAATATAGTATCCATTACACTAACAGGAAGTAGGCCTGTTCATAATATCCTCAACAACACTTCCAACCATACATAAGGAGTTTTTAAAACAGGTCCATATCCATAAATGCAAGATGAACATAGTAAAACAGTAGCCACCAGACTAACAATAAATTGGCCTGTTCATGATACTGTCAAAAACAATTCTAAGCATTGTTGGGTGCTTATAGCAGGTCCATATCCATATTTGTTAAAGGTGAAAACAGTAGAACAGTATCCAGACTAACAATAAGTAGGTCTGTTTGAATCCTTATGAAACAGATCTGTAGTTTTTGCATTTTCACTAAGATAGCACTACATGCCTCAATCAGGTGATTTACTACAATAGAACCACCATACATGTCAGACTTCTGTCATTTTGAGCCTATTTGAGTCAGTGAGAGAAATTACACTGCCTTGATTTTGCTATTTCAACATAGCTTGGCTCATAAGTAGTAAGGGCAATCCTGAGACACTCATGCAACTTCTCATTGCTCATGAAACAACGTGCCCTTGTTTTGATTGCATTCATATGAGAAAAGCTGGACTCACAAGTATAGGTAGATCCAAACATTGTCAATACTAGCAAGGGCACTTTCCTTATTGTGGGGTACTGATATTGGCCAACATGGTTAGACCAAAAGTCCACTGCACTCTCTGACTGCAAGTGCTGTTTTAAAGCAAAGGAGGACTGCACATCAACCAACTCCATCTGAAAGATGCTCTCATCAATACATGACATTACCTCTTTTGCTTTTACACAGAAGTCTGCCTCAGGTTTGATGGAAAACGGGTCACGAGCAAACTGCAATACCTCAATGGGAATGCTGAAGCCTTGGAATCTCTCAGTAAAGTTCTCAGTCAATTTTTTTCATAAAGTCTGTCATGACAGGCGTTATGTGTGCCCCAGGTGCTGTGCTCATGAATGCACGGAGTTGTGGGAAGTGCATCAATTATGTTGCCCTTAGGTCTGTTGTGAAAATCGTTAGCTTTGTCTTGAAGACACAAAGCCTCTCAACCAAATCAGTGACAGACTTTTCCCGCCCCTGCACTTTGAGATTCAAAGTGTTCAAGTGTCCAAAAGTGTCACACAGAAAGTAGACTTGTGCCATAAACTGTTCATCCAACATGCGCTCCAAGAGGTTCTGTGCCCGTTTGTGTTTACACATACCAAGGAAAGACACAATCTCCTGGCGGAGTTCACAGAAACGGTCCAGAACCTTTCCTTTGCTGAGCCATCTGACATCATTATGGATGAGTAAGTCAGTGTGTTCGACAAACTTTTTGTCAATCCAGTTCACGCTTGTTAAAAAATGAGACAATTTTTTGAAAAATCATGTCACCTGTAGTGTGTCCCTCCAGCGGAATTAGCCCCAGTAGTTCTTCCCGAAAGCGCACTCCATCGAAAAACCTGATGTAGATGCATAGCTGGGCCATGTCGGTACAATCAGTCGATTCGTCCCCAGCGATAGACATAACCTCTGCTTTTCCAAAAGTTTTTTTGAGACATCCTTGGCAAGTAGTTCCACTCTGCAAAACGATGCTAGCAGTCCTTGTACTTTCCTTCTCCGTTCCTCCGAGCCATCAGGGAAACTTGCAGAAAACAAGCCATGATTTGACTTGTAGTGCCTCTTCATGTTGTATTCTTTCATCACAGAAATGCTGTCGTTGCACAATAAACACACCGGTTTAGTACTTGTTGCGGCTGGCAAAATAAATACATACTTGTCGGTCCATTCGCTCTGGAATTGGCAATTTTCATAATCCACTTTACATCTCTTTGACTTCGAGAGAGACACTTTGAGGCTTATTGTTGTTAGCTTAGCCAGAGAGCTTAGGCTAGCTAATGTGGGTTTCTCTGTTGCCCACCGGTCCAGAGTTCAACGTTACAAAATAGTGCAGCGGTTAACGGCTTGACTGAACGGCAGGCGCGAAGCTGATCTTCTTCTTCTCTGTGTTTATTGGCGGATCGCAAACCAACCTTGAAGGTGCCTACCGCCACCTACCTACTGTATCGGAGTGTGTAGTGGATTCATGAGTTTTATTTATCATATCACACACATGCCAGCCTGATTTGCAGACTTCTTGCGGGCCATAGAAAATTTCAAAAGGGCCGTATCTGGCCCGCGGGCCACTAGTTGAATAGGCCTGGGCTACAGGCTGTACAAAATTCATCTGCAATGCTTTAATCCAAAACTAAGAGATCACATCACATTACACCTATTTCATCCTCTTTATGCTGGATACTGTTGATTTTAGAATTCATTTGAAATTCTTAAAAAACTTATCCTGATCTTAGTTAATTCTGCCAACTAAAACTTTTTCACAGTTTATACTTGAATTGTCCAACATTTCTTAATCAAATCCTCTAATTTGTTTAAAGGAATCACACCAAATCTGTTTAACTCAAACACTGAGACAAGTTCCGTCCATTAGCTTCTGTCTTCACTGCCTCTCCCTGTGACTTTCACTCCTGGACAATTTCAGTCAGCCTGCCCTCATCCTGTGCTCTTGGCCAGTCAAACAGTAATTCTAAAACATGGGTATCTATTTGAATGGCCCTCTCCCTAACCCTTCTCAGCTGCTTGTGACCTCTGCTCCACTCTTCTGCCTGAAGATTAAATCTATTGCCTAATCCAGACTCCACTCTCTGAGCCTCACTCTCACCAATGCCCCACACCTCTGACATCTTTGCATGCCGCTTGCCATGTACATAAGTTGGTTAGCACTCAGCTAAGGCTACCTGCCTCTCACTTCCATAAGGCTGCAAGAGGTCAGCTGCAGCAGAGGTCTTAGGGAATGTCCTTCTTTGAATGACACCCATATTCTCACCAGTGTGGTAGAAGAAGGAGAAGGGGAGGAGGGAGAGGAACACCACCCCTTTGGATATGAACTTCAACTTGTCCTCTGACCTCCCTCTCCCTGGCTCAGATATCAAAACACAGAACCATCTGCTTCTTACTTCAGGGCTAGTGGGGAGCGTGGGGTTAATATCATACACTTAGAGGGAACAGAATACAGACTGCAATTATCCTCTATTCTCAGACAGAATCCTATTATTTGATCCTGGAGTCGCGGCAGATGGAAGGGGGCCAGTCACATCCTTTTTCTCCCCCTTTCCTGCCATTCCTGTGCAAAGCCAATCTGGAGGGCAGGGCGAGTGAGGGTGAGGACATAATAGTGAGAGAGGGCAAGGAAGGGGCAAGGGGAGGGTGAGAGAGGGCACGGGGTTAGGTGAGGTCACAGGATTGTGGCAGAAAAAAAGGAGGCGGAAGAGGGAAACCTGAGCCTCGAGGGGCTGGCTTCCTCCTCCCCCTCTTCCCTCTTTCATCCATCCATCCATCACAATGGGAGGAGGGAGTGTTTGAAGGTGATAGATAAAGACATGTAGTAATAGGAGGAGAGAGGAGTGAGGAACAGCTGGTGAAATCAGGCTGATTCACTTTCTTTACCTGATTACCATCTTTTCTAAACTATATCTCCTGAAATATTCCTAAAACTGCACTTTCACATTAACAGTGAATCAAATGATTATGGATAACATGGGCGGTTTTAGGGAGGGGCCAACAGGGGCCAGTGTCCCTGTAACTCTGAGCTTGGACCCCCCTGTGGCCCCCCTCTGAACGAAGAGTCTAATAAAAAAATAATTGATTCCTTGCGATGATATTGCGCTGACATGAAAGGCGGCAAGAATGTGGCTCCTTAAACCATACATCCATGGGCTAACGTTACCTGCCAGCTCTGACTAGAAGCAAGAATCAAACGTTGCAAGACTACCACAAAGAATTGAAGGTGAGCAAAACTATTTTATTTGTGTAACTGTTACAAGATAACACTTCTTGTCAGGAAATGTTGTTGACAAGTTAACTTAATAGCATTAGCAGCCAGCGTGAACAGCTACAGGTTTGCTTGCATTAATTCTTGTAAGCTTTGCGATAGTGTTTGGGAGAAAATTTCTCTCTTTCTCCTTCTCCTTCGGTTTTGCTAACTTATATAGGTGTGAAATGTAAGTGCAAAGGCCACCACAACACAAATTGATTCAAGCAAGCCAGCAACAGTAACATTACGTTATATTAAAATTCTGGGTTGCTGAATTGTTGTGCATTCCTCTCCATTGTTTTTGCTCTACAATTATCAAAATGAAGAGAAAAAAGGACATTATCTCCTATTTCGCCCCCCAAAAATAAAAACGACAATGATGAAGCAGACATTGAGACAGAGCTACAAGATCCAGGTGTTGAGAGAGCTGAAGAGAAACAGCCAGAAGTGGAGAGGGCCACAGAGGGAAAGCCAGAGGACTTGTTAGTTGGAGAGACTGGTTTTCAAAGTGAGGGCACAGAGCAGGAAGGAGACACAGATGAAGATGAAGAGAGTGAGTCTGAGGGTGACATACCAGCAGAGTGTGAGACACAGACAGAGGATGGTTTGTGAGGTTGAAAAAATATTTACCTGTTTGTAAAACAAAGTAATTACAATTTATATGGTATGTCCATGTAGAAGTGTGTAGTCTTATTCTTGATTGCTATAGTGTATATGTGCCTTATGTTTTGGTTTGACTTCTCCACAGATATCAGCAAATGTAAAGAAGACCCACCAATGCAGCTGCACTTGAAATTGTTTCCAAGGACCTTGATGGGGGACAGGAGAAGGTGCTTCAAGGCCGCCTGGTACAACATTCACCCCTGGCTTGAGTATTCGAAACTATTGGACTCTGCATATTGTTACGCCTGCAGACATTTTAGCCCTCCTCATAGCACAGACACAATATTTGACTCACCATCCGGATTCAAAATCAGGAAGAAAGCAACCTACAAACAGGGTTTTTTTTGCAATCCATGCCAGGTCTGATCGGCACAAACAAGCAATGATTGCATGGAGAGACTATCAGACAGCTGTAACAACACTGGCAAATGTCTTAAACAAGGGACATAACAGACAGGTTACAGAAAATCAGGAATACTGTATATAAAAAACATAGGGTAAGTTCTACTACTTACTGCCACACAAAACATTGCTCAAAGAGGACACGATGAGTCTGCAGCCTCAGATAATAAAGGAAACTTCATGGCAATTCTAGAGACAATTGCTAACCATGAGAAAGCTGTAAAAAAAAAGGTTGACTCCATTCATAATGCAAAGTACATAAGAAAAATAATTCAGAATGAGGTTCAGGATAGTTTGGCAGACATGGTTCGAACTGAAATTACAGAAGAAGTGAAAAACAGTGAAGTCTTCAGCATCATGGCAGATGAAACAAAAGATGTAAAAGTACTAGTACTCAGGTATTATTACAATGGAGCTATCAAGGAGAGTTTTCTTCATTTTGAATCTGCTGAGAAGCTAGATTCAGCAGGGCTTACTGAAAAAATAATCCACATTTTGGAAAGTCATGGTCTAGAATACAAAAACAACCTTGTAGGCCAGACATATGAGGGTGCTGCCGTCATGAGTGGTAAGCATTCCAGGGTCCAGGCTAGAATCAAAGAGCAAGAGAAATATGCCTTTTACATCCATTGCAATGCCCACTGTCTAAACTTAGTTCTAGTAGATACAGTCAAAATTGTCCCGGAGGCGGAGGAGTTCTTCTCCTTACTAGAAAAACTAAATGTGTTTACATCTGGGTCATATGTCCATCCTAAATGGCTAACTGTACAAAGAGAGATGTACGAAGGTGCACCAAGAGAACTCCAGCGATTAAGTGACACTCGAATGGCATGTCAATTTATAGCTCTCCGTAACATTATGGATAGATTGCCTGCCCTTACGCGAGTACTGCAAGAGAAAGCCCAAGAACGCAATGGTGAAAGATCTATTGAGGCTCGAGGTCTTCTGGCACAGATAGATCTTGAATTCGTTGTGTATCTTGTTACCCTCCTTAAGGTGTTTGGAAAAACAAAACTTCTCTCTGATATGCTACAGTCTTCATCACTTGACTTTTCAAAAGCTGTTGATTTAGTTGAAGCTTTAGTTCAGACATTGAATGACTTCAGGCAGGAGTCATTTTTGGATAACTTGTGGGATCAAGTGTTGAACATTTCTGAGCAATGTGATACTGCAACACAGCCAGCTGAAAAACGACCAAAACTCAGTGAACACTGTGTACTGACTACTGTTGGTCAGAGAGAGTCAGAACCAGGTTTCGCACAGCCTTTTTCTACCCCGTCATTGATCAGATGCTCAATGAGCTTAACAGACGGTTTTCAAAGACTAACTGTGACATAATGAATAGCATCCAAGCTCTAAACCCAAAAAGTGATGCATTTCTGAAAGAGACCACTCTGTTTTCATTTGCCTGATTGTATGATTCAAATATTGATGACTTGGGGCATGAACTACATCAGTTCAGCCGAATTTTAGAAAGGAAAATGCAGACTGGGATGCAGAGAACCTCTAGTACAGTAGAGCTGGTACTGTTCATAGAGCCATATAAAGATGTGTCGCAGGAGTGCTGTAACTTGAGCTGAAGCTAGCAGGAATGTTTTATTTTGTTTTCAATATTGTAATTTGTAACTGTAAGTTACTGAAACAAATACTGTAACTGAAACTGTTCAGTAACCTGTTCATGACTCTCATGAAGAAGTACTTGTGTATTTGCTCAGCATTGCTGGAAGGCATGCAAGTAGCTGTAAGCAAAGTTTTCACTTATTCATTTTGACTTGTATTTACAGTGTCTTGTGGTTGCAGCCTCAAACTATAGTGACACATAATGGTAAAAGAAAGCTCTGTCAATAACGTTTCCTCATCCATGTCTTGACTGCTCATCAGATTTGGAAGTTGACTAGTATGAGGTTTATCAAGCTAGTGTGTCATTAATCATAATAATCAGATGTCAAACAATGATGGAAAGATTTCAGTAAAAGTCCTGCAATTATGGCTTTACTTAAGTAAGTAAGTATAATCAGCAGGTATCTAAACAGCATTCTAATGTTGCTGATTGATTTGTTTTGATTCGATAAACTGTTCATGCTTCACATTTCATAAGACTATCATAGGTTTCGTTTGTAAATCTTTGTACTGTATATTGTGTATGTTAATCTTAATCTGCAAAGTAACTAACTAGTTGTAAAAAAGTACAACATTTTCCTACTCTACTACTAGGTATTTTATGTTATTTTTTTGTGCGCTATTACTTGATGTGCACAAAAAATTTTGAAAGTGTGAACACTGTCTTTGTCTCTTTTGTCCCGGGTCGAATGTGGCCCTCTGACAAAACATCTGGCCCCATTCTGGCCCCCTCAGTAAAATTGGTCTAGAACCGCCACTGATGGGTAATATGCAAGAGGACACTTCTAGTGATGGACCCACAGAGAATTACCAACTCTGCTGTTTCCTACAGCTTCATAGTGTTTTAGCCTCTTTCAGCTCATTGGTTCAGTTTTTACAACTATACTGTTTAGGCTCAGTTACATAGCTGATGTTGCTCTGTGTCTGCTGGATGTGTAAGTGAGTCTTCACTGGCACGTTTGCCCTGACAAACTTAAAAGATGTTAGAATTTAATAAAACTATAAAGCAGTCTGTTTCTGTTTCATTATTCAACACCACAACTCAGGAACAGAAGAAGGAGATTGTGACAATATTTCACATTTGGTCAGATACTGAATTGGTGACATTAATCTTGGGTGCCCACCTTGAAACTGTGCTGATTGTAGATCATCTATGCTGCCAGGTTGAACATACAGTATGTATTAAGCATCCATGTTTTAATAATTTGGAGCTTCTTTGCAGCAACATCCATATTTGAAGCATTGTAGACAACCACAAGCTCATTGGTTTTCCTGATCTTAAGCTTCAGGTGATTGTTGTTGCATCATGTGACCAAGCTCGGTCACTACATATATTATAAGCATCTGGACAGACATGGATGGAAACTACAACATACAACCACAAGACGGTAATTCTGTTTTTTTTAATGTATATAATGATGCCAATCATTGATCAGTAATGACAGTGGACAAATGATAGTAATGACTGGCCTGACTAGCCAGGGCTTCTAATACCTATGAGGCAATATGGTATTCTTATTTTATGCTATTAAATTGACCTCATACTTTGCATTTACCACCCACAAAGGGGCAGGAGCACCACGCAAGGTCAAAGTACCACGATGTGCTGCTCACATCTATTGTAAATGAGACGGCTTTAGAGTTTGTTTGTTTTTTTTACTTTGGACAGAACCAGGCGAGCTGGTTCCTCCTGTTTCCTGTATTTATGCTAAGCTAATGTAACCAACCCCTCTCAAGCTCTGCATTTAACACAGAAACATGAAGTGTTATCATTGCAAATTTGATTATGCTTTTTTCTAAATTAATCAATTTATTTATTATTATAATTGACCACATTAAAAATCTATTAATATTTGGTGTGTCTCATGCAATAATTTTAAAACGAGACATTTTGAAGCCACAAGACATTTAGAATTTTAAGATATTTTGAATGTCTTGTGACAAAAATTCCCAACCAAAATTCCCAGATGTTTGTTTTCCTTTTTTTTCAAATAAATAAATCATGAATATCAGACCCACATTTCAAACACAGATTATGATATGCATACATTTGTGGAAGAAAATATTGAGGTTAAAAGATTCATTAAGTGTATTCCCCGAATCCAGCATTGCATGTACAAGTGCACATATGCATGTGAGGGCTGTTTTCTGGGCAGACATTTGAAAGTGGATCCTCAGAGCTGAATTTCCATGTAGTATTGGGCCCAGGAGAGCTGGTTTACAGGGCAAAGAACCAGTCTCGCTCATTTAATTACCACCTATCAGTGGAATCAGAGCATGTAGCTTCCAGTTTAAACAGAAAGTAGGATGAAGCCGGGGCTGCATTGAGGGCAGAGAGCATGTCGAGATGTTGTAATACTTTCATGCATAGATTTGAAACTTTCCTCTCTGGCTGTTGTTTTTCTTATAGCCCTCATGCAAATGTGAAATGTGCATGATGTAAGAAATAAGGCAAACCAGTTATGAGATCTGTTTCTCAAAAAAAGGTAATGTTTGTGATTCATATATAATTTTTACACTTTTTGTATGGATTAGACAAACTTCATACTGTATATGCTCAACAGACATGAGAGTGGTGTTAATCTTCTCAGTTAATTTGATTAACGGTATTTCCCAAAATGTCAAACGTTTTCCTTCACTGGTACAATGTGATTATAGCCATCTATATCACAGAGGAATGGGAGGACAACCTGCAGAAGTAGGCTATTGCCTACCAGTAACTAATGGCACTTATTTACTGTGGGACTTTGAGGCTCTAACTTGAGTTTATGTCTGCTTTTATAAAACATGTCCCACTTTCCAACTTTAACACCATAGTTTACCATTTCGCTATCTCTCTGAGTTAAGCAAAAGGAAAAGCCAGAAGTCCTGCACATAATTTATGTTAAATATCATGGAATGATGAATATGGTGAATAGTGTTGTGGAAAATAGTGTTGTGGAAACTGTCTAGAAGTAGCACTCTAGACACGATTTAATGACCACAAAAACACTGAAAGTGTTGAGGCAAAGATTGTATTGTAATTACAAAATGAGACAAACTTTATTACAGGAAGGAGAGTCTCAAAAGTAAAAGGTCCAACGCTCTGTCTTTTATAGTTTTCCAGCAAGTCAGCTAGCCATTGACAAATTCTCAAGTCCTGTAAACAAAGGCAAATTCCAAGACCTTACCTTTTACAGAGATTACACAAAAAGCTACAACAGTTGGTAAAATGGATAGAATGTCATCTAGAGGCCTCTTCAGACAAGTACTATGCATAGCCTAAGAGCTTATGACACCCAGTCTCTTCTGAGGTACTTGAAAAAATGATAAATGTCTCATATTGTTGAGTATAATGAACATTTCAGCCTCAAACTCTCCATTTTTTAGCCAATAGCTCGGCCATTTAATTAACAGGTAACTGGTGTGTTGGAGTGTTTGTGCTGGGTTCTAGGTATGGCATGGTAGATTTTAGTGCCATTGCTATGACAATGAGCTCAATTGAAGCTGACCACAACTCTGATGTTGCTGAACCCAGAGTTTCACCACAACATTGTTCTGTGGCCCCGGTGTGGGACATTGCCTGGGGCTCCCCACCGGCCCTCGGTGTTCACTGAATGAGCATGACTTCCCCACGGACCACTGACAAGCCTCTCCACCCCCATCAGAAGCCATCCTCCTCCCAGCTACTGCAGCCCAGCCCTGGTCAGAGAGAGCGCTGCCTGGGGCCAGTCTACCAGCCGGACTCCAGAGGAACTAAACAAGCTCCCCCAGGACTAAGTGCCCCTCCTTCATGAAATACATATTGTCTATGGGTCTGAACTGCTCGTTGAGAGTGGGGTTGGGACAGAAGGAAACTATATGAGGGACTTGTGCTCATTTGAACTTATTACAGGACTGGAAGTAACAATTCTTTTTCTTGTGCTTTTTCAATCTCTTGATTATTTTCTCCATAAATCGATTCTGAAAATAGTGAGAAATGCCGTCACAATGACCCAGAGCACAAAGTGACACCTTCACAATGTTTGTTTTATACAACTACCCAAATCTCTGAACAACAAATAGCGTTTATGTTTCCAACAAGCTAGTAGGCCTACCTGCAAAAGGGACAAGTGCCATCTCTCCCATTATTTCCTCTCCCCTGTCCTCCACCACCACCACTACTAGGGCCTGAGTCGCCGATTTTGCCACCAGCAAAGTTACCTGAGAACACGATTGGCAGTTGTGGATCTGTGAAGCCCTTCTCCCAACCCTCATCTTGTAACCTCTATTCCAGATGTCCTTGGCATGGCCAGTAGCCCACTCCTGGATGGTTTTCCACTTCAGCTCTTGAGTAAGAAGATATGCAACAGTGTGTTTACTGAGGAGATTTCATGCATCTGGTAAATGCCGGCTGCAGCTTTAATAGACCCAGCCTGATGCACTGAGTGTAATAATGCGACAATCATATTATTTATATAATTGATGTATAAGGGGTTTTTTTGAATTGTTTTCCTACTTTTAGGTGGTTAAAAATATTTGTCAGTGCATGTTTGCCAGTACTGAGTAATAGACGTGTGAGAGTGAGAAAAATCAAATGTCCCCTGAGCCGCAGGCTGTCGTTGTCGTTTGTTTGACATGTAAGCTACTGCTGGCATTGGCACTGATGCAACTCAAGATGTTGACACGATTTTAGCACACTTTGCCATTCTTAAACAGAACTGGCTTCGTCATTGGGTCACAATTAATTGATATTGACTTAACTGAATCTTGAGTGTCACCATTAAAATATACAGTAAATAAGGATATAATTTTCATTGTAGTCTTTTAACATACAAACCTACACATTTTGAACTATTTAATATTAAAAAGTCTGAAAAAGTTACTGATTTTACAGCAGCTCAGGTGGTCGAGTAAAAAAAGAGTAAAAAGATGAATAATGGTCAGTAAAATAATGCTGAATTACAAAATAATCAATGTTATATGGATAATTTTAAACTTAATTATTGAATTAGCTATAATTTATAACTAATCTTAAGGAGCACATGTCAGAAGCTCATACTAAGATAAAAGTAAGAGATAGTAAATAAAGACACAAATTGTGAGAAAGGGAAATAATATTTGAATTGCTGAATAAATGATATTGTATGGATATAAAGGTTTCAACAATCACATATTATTTTCTGTACTTGCACTGGCACTTGTACACCACAGGGTACTTTTGCAGTTGCCAGGAAGTATGTGGAGAGTCAGGGTGTCAAAATTGTCCAACTCCACGATTCAATTTAATTTTTATTTTTTTAAAGCACTTATCAACTATCGCATCTGGATTTGTAAGGATCACCAGATTGGTTTTTATGTCCTGAC
This sequence comes from Hollardia meadi, assembly GCA_037974645.1. Classification (NCBI taxonomy): domain Eukaryota; kingdom Metazoa; phylum Chordata; class Actinopteri; order Tetraodontiformes; family Triacanthodidae; genus Hollardia; species Hollardia meadi. The sequence continues at coordinate 14,760 of JBBPCS010001252.1, read as the reverse complement.
AACTTTCATTTAAAGTCAAGCTGAAGTAAAAAAAAAAAAAAATCTTTTAGGTCACATCCATGGTCCAAAAATGACCACAAAAAGTCTATTTCCTTGTATTTTTAATATACTAAGACCAATAGTATTTGAATATTAAATAAGAATTACAGTCCAGTGACTCCCAATCAGGGGTACTTGAACACCAAAGGGTGCTCCTGCAGTTGCCAGGAAATATGTGAAGAGATTGGAGGGTAGATCAACTTTTAGCTTTAGCCACTCCATGGGGCTGTGGTGTGAGGGAGTGTGAAACTTGACCAAACCAAGTTTAATTCAGTTCCACTGTATGAAAATATTGTAATATCCACTATTATATCCACTTTTATGATTAATAGTTAAATAACATCCAGTTTAAATTCAATTCAAATGAAATAATTTGGAACATAAATGGTGGTGTTGATGAAAGGGTACATTTAGTTAGCAAAACCCATAATCACAGTAGCTAAACATGAGAATAAGAGTATGATATTCACTAAGCAGTCAGACCGTGCAGTCAACAAGCTCCCATGATTAGCCTCTAATAGATGTTCCATGGCCTGAGGTGCAAATTACTTAATAAATATGTCCACATAGGTTTATTTCCTGTTAATGGCACTCCCAGCATGGCATCCATTAGTCGCTGTGACCCAATTTAAGAGCCATTGCTCAAACAGCCAAATCAGAGCTGAGGCATGTCTCTGTCGCCAGTATGATTTCACCTTCCTGCCAAATACATCCACACACAGCAACCTGTGATTGGACTGCGGAGAACAGGTCCAAGCTTTGATCTGGGTGTCGTAAAGAGTACGAAGTAGATAATGATGCAAGACTCAAGTTGAAGCTTCATCATAAACCAGCCTCTTCAGTGGTAGTTGGCAGTGGTAGTATGAGGGTTTGCCCAGACAGTATGGGAGTGAACAAGTGTCATCACAATTAAGGGTTTTCTTATTACAAGCATTTGAAGGCTGTTGACACTAGAACATCACAGATGATAATATGTGAGGACATGTATAACAGTCTTTGTCTAAACCAGTGGTTCTCAAACAGGGGGTGGGCCCCACTGGGAGGGGGCATAGAGCCACTGCATGGGGGCGTGGATGACATGGGGAAAAAATATGGGGTTAAAAAAAAAAACAAGTTTACTGACGCTAGTTTATGTTGTTCATATTATATTTATGTTGTTCATGCTACATGTTGTCATATTCTGTCTGTGTTTTTATTTGCTGTCTTTCTTTACTTGTAATGAAATGTGCTATATAAATAAAATTGCCGTTGCCATTGTGTTGACATTTATTTCACTAAAGTGGTTTCACACCTATGGTTTGGTTCAAACGGACCCTGCTGTGTGAGAGCTGTCAATCGAGCCAGACTAAGATTAAGCTTCTAAGCAGACCATAACTGCTTATAATCTTTTCAAGAGAACTGTTAGAGAACATTCCCAGACGTGTAGGGGAAGCAACACATGAGTTTTTAACTGGGATTAAAAGAAGAGCGAACAGAAGGATTTATTTTATTTATTTATTTATTTTACAATAGGCCTATTACGAAAGCTAGTCAGAAACAAAAAGAGGACATCTTCAAAAAGGAGGAGGCCGGTCTACCTACAACAGAGAAAACAACATAGTTAACTTAAAATGTCAAGCCAAAAATAGATGCTACACCCTCCCTTTGATAAGACAGTAAATGCACACACACTTTATACCACATCTCTCCTCAGGCTTTAACTCTCCAGGCCCTGATCGCAAGTTGGCCTCAGGTGCATGGGGAGAGGGAGGAGACAGAACACACCCACAAACACACACACAGCTCTCGGGCCGTAACAGAACCAATGAACCAATCACAGGGTTTTCGATAGTTGATGTCATATTAGCATGATTTTAAATTACAGCAGATTGAGAACTGTTCAGGAAGCAATTTTATAATCGGTCTATAGCCTGTAGCCATGTATATATATTTATGTAAAATCATTTCATGGTAACACGCACGTCAGCGTGGATATTGTCCTTGATTAATAGGTCAAAAGCTGTTGAAACTGCTGGGCCTCATCTCTGTGTACTTTGTCAGTCCATTAAAGAAATGTGTGACAGTGATCCCACAGTAAGAAGCCCTGAATCATTACTATACAAGACTCCTCCATTTCTTCCTGTCTCTCCCTGTGCAGTCAAATACTAATACTAATAATACTTATAATCAGTTATTTCTTCTTCAGCTCTTTGTGACACATAAAGAACATTAATATACACATCAGAAGCATCAAAGTGCTACATAAACTGCTGTCCTAAACATAAACTGAGTTTGATTTCCCCATGTGGGTCCTGATGATGTGCAGACGATGAAATGTCCAATCAACATGTTACCTGTCAGTCTGTGTAACTCCATGTTTACTCCGTTCATTTAAAAAAAAGTCAGTGAGAACAGGAACTGGACAAGAACAAAAATGTAACTTTTTATCTTTCTTTTTTTAACTTGGTCTGGACCAAATGAACCGATCTACAGGTGTGAATACACCCTAAAATTCAACTTGGATCCTTTTTTATTAGTTGCTTGGAGTTGTTGACACTCGTCCTGTTCTTCCTCAACACATACAGCCACTTACAGACTTGTATTGACAACAACATCTCTGCTGCTTCTCTCTCTGCTAAAAAAAAAAAGAGAAAAAAATGAAATTAAATGTGCATGTACATTTTATCATGTCTGCTATCGCCTTTTGAAAATTGCAGGTAGCGGAGTGTTTAACATTCCCTTGTCAAGCGTCCTCCTGCTGGGACAATAAATGCCTGTCCAGTTTTGCTCACAGCGGCGGCTGCAGATTACAAACAGCAGGAGCACGCCAGAGTCTGAACACAATACCGATAAGGACGCCTGTCTTAGTGCCGCCGCTTTGGCTGGCTTCTCTTCATGCCAGGAACCTGCTGCTTTCTAATATTTACACACAACTAGAATGGCAAATGTACCGTAACTTCACCCCACCCCACCCCACCCCCTACACCTGGAACCGATGTGCATATTTTTGTGTATTTTGGTCTTTTGGGAGAGGGGGTCTGTTTTGTGAAGAACAGGAGAGAAGGAGGGCTAAATTACAGCACAGGCGGAGTGAAATTTCCATTGCATCTTTTCATCCAGTAGTTTCTGGAGGAGGTAGGTGTGGATGATTACAACTGTTGGGAGAGTTTTTATTGTACTTTTTTGGGTGGAAGGTGGGCGAAAGACAGAGTTTGTGTTTTACTTTTTTAGGGGAGGGTGAAATACAGATTTACTGTTGAAGCTGTGACAATTGAAGAGCCAGAGAATGTAGAGGGAAGACAAAGGAGGCGCAGCATATTACTCGCGACTGCAAGACAAAGGGGTTCATATGGTTTGGATTAAAACACAATGAAAAGAAAAATGACTTTTTTTTCTTTTTTTTAAAGGCCTTTTTTATAACTAATTCTCTGTCACAACGTGCACCTAAGTGCCAAGTTCATTCTTCAAATTTCAATACGTTAACCTCTTAGAAAATGGCATGGTTTAGTAAATAGTTTGCAGCATATCCGTATTGTTTTTTAAACAGTCTCTTACTTTTTCCCACCCTTGCACTGAAATCAGAAACTTTAAAGCTGCATTAGTATAGTCTACAGCAAATTATTGATGGATGTTGTTGGAGCTGTATGTAGCCTGAAAGTAACACCTGCAGACACTACTCTGGGCTGAGAAACAAAGTTCTGCCAATGTTGTTTTCCATATCATTTTTTTATTTATAGTTAAATTTTTCCTGAAAATACACTAGAACTTTATCAGTCAAAGATAAGACAGCAAAGTATTGCAGTGTTATTTGAAGTAAAGATGCAAATTCAACAGTACTGAGCCTAAACATACCTGAATCGGCTAATAAGATATGTGGCATGAGTATGTTTTTAATAGTACAATGTGAACTCCCAAAGGTTGCCTAACCCACAAATGCGTACTTTAAAAAAGATAGAACTTTATTTGTAGTAAAACGTATCATTAGTGCAACTATAAACTAATACACCCGATTCCAAAAAAAAGTTTGGATGCCATGTAAAACATACATAAAACAGAACGGGATAATTTGTCAATCCTTTTTTGACATATACTCAATTGGAAACAGCACAAAGACAATATATTTAATGATTACCTCAACTTCATTGATTTTTGTAAATATATGTTTATTCTGAATTTAATAGTAGCAACACATTTCAAACAAGTTGGGGCAGGGGCAAAAAAAGACTGGGAACGTTGTGGAACGCTCCGAAAACGCGTGTTTGGAACATTCCACAGGTAAACAGGTTCATTGGTAACAGGTGATAGAATCATGATTGGGTATGAAAGGAGCATCCTCAAAAGGCTCAGTCCTTCACAAGCAAGGATGGACTGAGGTTCAGCACTTTGTCAAACAGATGATTGTAGAAAGGAGATTCCTACATGGGTTCAGGAACACGTCGTAAATCTGTTGTCAGTGAAAACAGTTTGTTTGAAAATGATTAAATTCTGTTATTAGTAGTGTTATTTACATTTTCACAGTGGCCCAACTTTTTTTGGAATCAAGGTTGTATATGGAAAATACACATTACCAATAAGGTGCAAATATTTACCACTTTGGATATTGAATCAAGAATCGCAAAAGATTTAATGGTCATTATACAACACAACATTGTCTAAATTTAAATGCAGTCCATTTGAAGTTGACTGCCATCGGAAGAAGGATGGTGTTGCATGGTGTGTTAGTATACTGCCAATGGTAATCCTGTGCATGACCAGCACATTGTGGAGGGTGAGTGCCATTGGCGTCAACTGCCCTCACCCTGCTGCCCCAGCACACATCACTTGTTGTCCAGGTGTACCCCCAGGCACCTGTAGTCGCGTACAGTTTCTATGTCCACCCACTGTTTTCCACCTGCTTAAGTCCACTCCCAACTCCTTTCACTTGCCAGTACTCAGGCTCCTTCCCCTGGCTGATGTAGCCTTCAATTGCAGAGTGCCGGACCTGAACTACAGTGATGGTCTCACCTCTTAAAGCTGCATTAATCTTAATCTTATCACATAATTTTTGGTCATTTGGAAAGGGACCTTCATAACGCAATCAACCATATTTGACATATTGTAGCTTATAATGGTTAAGTAATGCTGAATGCTTTGGCAAAGTCGTGCCTGGATATACATCCAACAGACACAGTGGTGCTTGCTGCTGCTGCTGGAAACAAGGCTGATTAAGGCCGATTGTGGGTTGGTAAACCAAAATAATTAGTTACAAAAAGGCTAAAACAGTCTTTTGACCCATTGTTAATATAAAAAAATAATAGTTAAACTTAAAAAAAATGGGATTGAAATAAGATTGAAGAAACAGTGGTGAAAACCTTTTCGTTTAGCTTTTCCCAAGATACCTGAGGGGTGTACTATGAAGTGAGATTAAGGGGTTAGCGAGGTATGTTGAGTCTAAAGCCAGAGTTTTCAATGTCACAATGGTGGCTCTCTTTTAACCTCATGCTGAAAACATAACCTGGTCCAGAGGAGGTTATGTTCAGAGTGTCAGACTGAAATCAGCTATAAACAGCGCTACCCTTTCACCTATTCTTTTCCTGACGATATTCTAAGAGATTACAGATTCTCATGAGAGAAAACATTATATGCAAACTTGCTGAGCTGAAAATTACAATACGTACAATAATGCCACCGAACCAAGGGGCGTGATTACAGCAGCGCAAATTATATGCATCACGTTGTGTATTTTTTTATGGTTATTATTTATTTATTTTTGCAATGGTAGCATTCAGTTCGTGATGCAGAAAATCGTTTACCTGTTTGTTTCGGATAATATTAAGACTTTAAATGTGACACAGCATATCATCCACATACTAAAAGAATGATGAAGGCACAGCAGCTGTAGACCAATTTGGATGTTTTTATGCTCGGTTTTGGTTTGCTGCCTAGTCCATTTTACACTGCTGGTACTGCAGTTAAAAGAACACCGATGACAAAAATATGGATCTGTCTATTGATATTTATCACAGATAATATTCAATCAATAAAATTCATTTCACTTTGAGTTGGCTATGAACTAAAATGATTTCCACATATCCTTCTTTATGGGACAGTGTCAATGTTTAAATATGCTGTGTAACATTTAAAGTTTAAGAGCTCTACAATGTGCAGAAATTCAACCGTGGAGATAAGAATTTAGTGGTAAAATAAATGCATTACGAATGTACACAATCAGCACTTTTCTGCCAGGCTACTTGCAGCAGTGTTGCTTTTGCCGTAATATTTCTTTATATTCTTCATAGCTCTCCATTATAACCTGTTCCTCTTGATTAAAGTAGGCGCATAAGATCGGCCCATTTTATGCGGAAGGTCAAATAATGCACCAAACACCCCTTTTAACGGGAACGCGCACAGAGGCTGAAGCAGAAAGCCTGGGTTACCAAAGAAAGTTAATAACCACACTTGTGATACTCATCATCTCTGACTGGGGCTTTAGGTTTTGTCGAGCCAGCTCCCGCAAAGAAAGCCTAGCTATGTTGAACTTGCTTTGTAGTATACCCCTCAGAACTTAGGGGGAAAGTTTATTATTTTTTAACAATCACATTTTTTCTACAGGCTAAAATAATAACCAAAGCATTCAGAACTTTTGAACAGGTCAGCAACATTTTGTTACACCCACAAATATATAGACATATGGACGTGAGCCACAATCAAAACACTTTTTTCTTGTGACTGTAATTCTTTGGCCAAGTGTCACCAAACAAGCTCTCAACTCAGACAGTGAAAATGTGCATATATTTCAATTTAGGTGACATTCTCTTATGTTTGTGATATTGTGACCTAAACTCCCAACAGGAACTATAACAGAAACAGGAATGGCAGCTTGTGGACACATATGATTCTCTGTACACCCACATACCCTGCGCATAGACAAAAACACAAAAACAGCAAACAAAAGTAAAAGACAATACTAGTTTGATGGCTGCTGAGTTGTGAGGCAGAACACACACAAGCAGATGTTCAGGCTACAACTCACATGACAACAGCTAAAACGTCCACACACTGCAGCATTGTTAAAGTTTTTGTACAACCATATCTCCTTCAAACACCTCCACTCAGTTTAATGAACAGGGTTCCTAAACAGTTCAAAACCCAAAGCTCCCTGCTTTCCTGAACTTTACTTCCATGTTTAGTGATTGACTTTCTTTAATTTACACACCGTTTTGTCCACAAATCACTCAAGCCCTCAAAATTACCAAAGCTAAAAATATGGGAATATTAACAACACACTATAATGAAATTATTATTATTACTATGGGTTGTCAGAGGCAAATGGATGCATGACTTGTATATTAAGTCCTATAAATTAAGTCCTGAGTCAGGAGAAATTTCTTTCTTGTGTTTCATGTCCTATACAAGTTATTTATTTTCCCACTGGTTTGCACTGACAAACACACCTTCCACTACCACTTCCGCAACGTGATTGGTTGCAGTTACATTTGAAATATATCCAGTATCAGAGATATAGAGTTCATTCGTTGTACACCTTCTTAACACATAAATTGTAATCATTTGGGCTCAGGGAGAATATCACGTCATTCCACGTCAAAAGGCTAAAGCACAAATGAAGTCTCAAATCATTGACTTTAAAATCAAAGCTGAGTCACAAGTTGGTTTCAATTCGATTCACTTCGATTTACAGGCACAATCACTGATACAGCTTTGCATAACTAGTGTTGGCTTGCTAAAACATTCCAAATATACATTTCAATACATGTAAACTTTTGGCCCGTGAATTCTGCTTTTGCTGTACCTTAAATTTGAGTTTTAACACTTTGGATCCCCACAGGGCACACCTCAGCAAAATACTGACAATTGTCACAAATATAGGAAACCCACTGGCCAGGGAAACTGTTATCAAGTTATTGGAACATGGGCCAGAGGAGGGCTGTGAGTGGTGGTTAGGCAACTGCTGCGAGGCTTTCATGCTCTGCCAGCTCGTCGATCAGAGGCCGACCACAGCAAACACAGGGGCAACAACTGCCTGCCAGGCCAGCCAGTGCACAACACATCCATGGTAAATAAAAGAAGGCCGGCCGGGCTGAAATTGTGCACCTCTCTCTCAGAAAGATGGTAGTGATGTGTTGTGCTGCCACCCCCCCCCCCCCCCAAAAAAAAAACATACAACCATTTACCATCATTATGTACTACTGCCCCCTACTGCGGGACCATGGCTGTGGCGCCCCCAAGGTCAGTTTGGAGGGGTGGGGGGTGATGAGAGGAAAGCCAGGAAGGGGGCCTCTTTACTCCTGAAGAGGCTGGATCATTCAATGGCAAGCCACCAACTGCCACAGGGGCCCCCGGAGGCCCACACAAGACTGATATTAGTGGAGATGTCTTCCTCCATGGGAAGGGAGGGGAATGGAGCCTATTGGGAGTTAATGAGGGAGGTGGGAGGGTCCCATTGGGGATGGTCGATAACCTTGAGAACAAGAGTGGATGGAGTGAAAATGGACAGCTTGTCAGCAGCTTCTCATGTGTGAAATTTTCTTGTCCACTCTTAGTGATAAGAAATCTAACTGATGCTTTGACAAGTTTCACAACAATGTCAAAAATGTAACATTTCAGCAGCAGATGGACAGGACAGAGCTGCACTTATTTGCAAATGCAGGACACCAATTCAGATTTGAACGTCTATTCAGAAATTATAGATCATCATTCTGTCTGCTCTTAAGCACATGTATTCGCACCACTGGGCTCAGCAGTGGGACATTTATCCTTCAAAGGTTTGAGAAAATCAAATGGACACTTGCATTTTTAGCTCTTTAATTCATCAGAAAGGTGCTTGAATTACCAAAAGAAAGACCAGCAAGAGGGATTCTTCACAACCTGGTTACCTAAAAGTTGTTCTTATTCTTAAAAAACAGATCTATAACTGATTTACATATCTGAACCAATTGGTTAAAACTTATAAAACCCTTTGCAGGGGCATCTTTTCAGAATGTATATAAGGGTGTCTTTAGTTCTAACCACTCTGGCTTTATTGCACGTTTCTGTTTATGACTGTAATCACTGATTTATTTTAACCTCAAATAACTTTGTTGTCAGCATGGCCCTTGACCATGACACCTTTAATTAAAGACAAGATATGAATGATTTAATTTCCCCTTTATTACAATGGATCTGGCTTCAACCACACCAAATACAATCAAACACAGAACTTCAATCAGTACAGATAGAAAATCCTACCATATAACACATAAAAAATGATTTTTTTTTAAGAAGCAGATGAAATACAAGAGGAGGGAGAGAGGAGCATAGACCTAGGTGGATGCTTAGGAGCTGGTTTTCTTGGGTCTGCCTCTGGATTTCTGGGCGAGTCCAGGTGACGTCTGGGTGCCCATGTCCACCAGTCTGGATTTGGGGTCACCCCGTTTTCCAATGCTGGGTACCTTCCTTGGTCTAGGAGTCTTTCTGGGACTTTTCTTAACTCCATTCACTTCTGCTAGAGAAAATATATTATGCTTAAGAGGGGCAATAAAACGTTCCGGCTTAAAACACACCTTCTCAATATACAATTATTTGACACTGCTTGTTACTATTAATGTCTTTGACTTTAAGCACACAGGTGTAAAAACTATCCTTTATTGTCAGAGTGTTACAAGAAGACATGCAGGCCACTGGTAGCCCTTTCCCACTGGAGGAACTTGACTTGTAATTTGGGACTTACTTGGCCAGAACTTTGCATTTCTACTGTATTTTGCAAAGCAAGATCTTTCAGATTGCCATACCACATTGAAAAGGCTACAGCGTTATGGCCATCTTTGCCATTTTGATGAACTGTTTGGTAAGTGAACAAAATGGATCAGGGACAGATACTGAATTCACTTCTCTGCTGGGGCCCAACACAAGCCATTCAGTGGCTCAAACAGCATCAAGCATGCTTGCTCAAGGACACTTCGACATGTAGACTGCATGGGCCGGAGATTGAACCACCTGCCTGCTGATCACTGGGCAAACGCTCTACCACCTGAGCCACAGGTTATGTGTACTGACAATGGTGTTCCCGAGCCCATGTAGTAATGTCCTTCATAGAATGTCAGGTTCTAATGGAGTGCCACCCGAGGGATCTAAGGTCATGAGCATTCAATGTTGGTTTTCATCCTAACGCCATGTGTACAGAGATTTCTCTGAGTGTTTTGAGCGTTGAGAAACGTTGTTCTTAAACTGTTGGACTATTTGCCCACACAGTTTTTCACAAAGTGGTGAAACTCTCCCCATCCTTGCTTGTGAAGGATTGAGCCTTTTGAAGATGCCCCTTTCATACGCAATTATGATAATATCACCTGTTACCAATTAACCTCTTTACCTGTGGAATGTTCCAATTAGGCGTTGTTGAGCATTCCACAACTTTCCCAGTCTTATGTTGCCCCTGTCCCTTGTTCAAAACGTGTTGCTGCCATCAAATTCAGAATAATCAGACAAAAATCAATGAAGTTGAGGAGATACATCATTAAATATAGTGTTTGTACTGTTTGCATTTGAATTGAATGTCAAAAATGATTAGGAAATTATCACATTCTGTTTTAATGCTTTACAGAGCATCTCAACTCTTTTTTGGAATCAGGGTTGTAGTTGTGAAATGACATCTGTTTGAAAAATCAAGATTGACAGAGATGCTGGCAACCCCTGATAGTACCTGGAACTTGAATTTAGTATCAGCAACTCGGCAATAAACTGGAAACAATGAGAACAATGGAACCAAAAGAACCCTTAACAAGAACTTCACATTTTTGTAAAAGTCCCTGCAGTGGTAAGTGGCCAAAGAAATTGTATATGGACATATTGACATAGGATATATGGGAATACCTACCTCTTTTCTTTGTGATTTTTTTTTTTTTGATGGGACTTCCATCAGTCTCACTCTCTTCTGCTTCAGCTGCTGCTTTCTTTCTCTTGGTGGTCTTCTGGAAGGACAAAATGAAGAAAAGGGACATCAACATTTTGATGACAATTGCAAAGTGCGTGTGAACATGAACATATGCAGAAGTTATTTAAAATTTGCTGGCCTGCTTAGAGTGATATTTGTTGCTGCACCTATTGTTCAGAATACATAGAAGCTTTTTCTATAACAACTAAAAGACTGGCAACAACCTGACATTGTTTTCTATTTCTATTTCTGCCAAAAGAGGCCCAAATGCAAAGTATAACACAGTCCTTTTAATGTTTAAATGTCTTTAAACCTGGAGCATGGGACTTTAACATATAAATGAACATCTGTTATATTCAAGCCCTTGCCAAGAGATTAAGTGGAGGTTAAGCATATCACCACCACTTAATCTCTGTATTTTGCAGCAGACCAGAGATTTTAAATCTGGTGTCTGTGGTGACTTTCCCAAGCTGGCACACCAGTAGTGATGCGTCCTATGTACACCAGCAATGATCGGTGTGCCTGAGAGGGGGGAAAGAGAAACCATGGCGATGGAGTAGCCTACAGCAACTAGAAGAAAGGCAGAGCCTGTGGCGTCAAAAGAATGTCAACAGTGCTTGTGTAATTAATTAATTAGATTATATTATTATTAATTAATTACCAAAATTTAAGAAGCAGAGCTTTTTTTAAATCTCAGGGCCTGCAGCATTGTCTGATGGTGAGTGTGATGAAGGGACAATCACTGAGGCGAGGCCTTGACTCAACTCCTCCGTCCGTCCTCTTCTTTCACAGGCCTCTATAATGAAGCTCCACTCTAATCCTAAACTCTCACTCACCCCCCTGCCACCTTCCCATTTTTGCTTCCATTTTGACAATTGCTACCTCATGATCACTGTGCGGCGCCCGCTGAGGTGAACAGATTGATGGGATAATTACATACAATAACCAGCGCCGGGGCCTGGTAAACCTTCAGATGGCAATGCCCTGTCCCCGGTGGCATCTCTCATGTGCACAGAGAGCGAGAGAGCAGAACAGAGAGAGATAGAGAAAGAGTGGAGAAGAGATGGAGGGACAAATAGGAAGATGGAAAGTAGGAAACAAATATGTAAATATAAATAAATGTTAGAATGTAGATTTGAGTGCTGTAGCTAGGGGTGAGCAATACGACAAAATCTTCTATCATGGTTAATGTAATGTTACATCACAGTAACAGTTTATATCACACTACAATAATCGATTTGTAAATCCAATTAAGAAATGCCAATCATACCATATTTCCTCACATTTTATTATTTTCTTCTTTTATTTGGAACTTCCATACAAACAACATCAACTGCCTCGCATCAGAAAACACTTAAAGCCTCCATTTTGAAAGAATGTTTTAAGTCTTGTTTTTGTAACTTACGGTTCAAAATGACAACAATAATTTCCATCGCTTGAGAATATGATAAGCAGTCCTGTTGCCCAAATCATATTACCTTGCTGAATTTTAATTTGTAGGATTATGTGAGAATCCCAAGACCACTCAAGAATCTAGCCCTCTTTTGCTACATTCAATGTCTCGAATATACAGCACAGAAACTAGCTCTCATGGTGGGAACGGTATTAACAAATTTCTACTCGTGGAAATTTATATAATAATAATACTACATAATACTTTTTTTTTTTTAACCATCGCACAGTATATATTCTAGCCTAGCCTAGTCTATTCTATTAAAAAAAACAAAAAACTAAGTGAGGAACCTTAATGTCCTTTCTCGATGCCAACCTTAGTTTCTGTAAAAATATAAACCTTCTTTTTCTCACTTTAAATATATCACAAATAAAAGAAGATGCCAAGAAATAAAAAAAAATAATTTCAGAAAAAATAAACAAAACTAACTGAAGGGAAAGGAAATGCTAATCTTTTTATTGGACAGTAGGGTTGGGCGATGTCTATTACATTTGTATATGACGATGTCCACAGTGAAACATCACAATGGACGATGATATCAACCCTCAGAGTCAGTTGTTGACTTTTTTGACTATATCTGCAAGGCTGTCCCTTAGCAGAAAAGCCAATTTGCTCAAGCGAATAGAGAGCTCAGCACTGTAGTCACCACGGTTTTCCGCAACCTCCTGCTAACTTGCTCCAACCTCCAGCTGAGAAAACTCTTGCTGTCATCACCAGCAAAGGGAGCAGATCAACATCTCACATCACATGTTGGGTTTAGCAGTGTCTTTGTCTGCGCACCACGTCCGTAACTTAGCCTCTGAATTAGGGCTGAAACGATTCCTCTTGAGTAACATTACAAAATCAACCCTTATAGTTGAATTTAATTCATATAACTATTTACAGCGCACTGTGTTTCACATGGATGATTATTACTGACACACAACACTGTGGAAAAAATGTTTCACAAAGTAGAATCCTCCTGTAGAAAAAAAATATAATCCAGCGGAGTATCCACAAAAATATATTCCACAAAAGATAATCCGAATAGTCCAAATTAACGGTCCAAAGAACTGCACGAGCCAAACCTCCTCCTTCAGCCCATTCTCATGCCCATCTCATCACATATCGACATTTTGTCACAGCCCTTCGCGTCAGGGAAGGCTTAGTGCGCTGTCCAGCAATGCCAAAGGGTACCTTGTGCGCCTGGATATGACGAGAAGGGTGCATGACAAAATGTCGATATGTGACGAGCTGGGATGAGAACACGTTGACAATGCACATCAAACAGCAACAAATGAACAACTCGTAAATAACTATCATGTATCAACAACAAAATGTCATGACAACTGCTGTCCATATTCCCTGAAATAAATGAACAATAAAATTGTTCATTTTAAGAGAACTGTCTTACAGTATTTTCTCTTTTGTATATTTACTATTGATTTTTAATAATGCAAAAGTATTTCTTAACAGATTACTCGATTAATCATCAGAATAATCGGTAGAATACTCAATGACTAAAATAATCGATAGCTACAGCCCTACTGTGAATCTTGAAACAAAGTTAGCCTTTTAGCTCAGTTTTCCATAAACACTGACTGTCAGTTGGATGGCCCGACATTAAACATTTCCAGCTGACTGCTTTTCTAACTTTTTCAAGTCACATGGCCATCACTTTTAAAAACTTGGTGGTTTTAAATAACACTATATCTTGGAACAAAATGAAGGGCTTCAGCCATCGGATGCCTGGATCCTTAAGTTATCTGAGCTGAGCTAATATTAGCAGCACAGCTGCACATACGTCTTATGTATGTTGCAGTGTGATCATATCCCTTTCAGAAGCTTTGAAATCCAACCTTGAACTGCACTGTCTTTTTGGAGACTTGAGATAAATTCATAATGATGAATCCACTGAATGTCTTCTGTGACTATTTATCCATTTTCCATGTTAAAAACAGTTAATTTTGTTGTTAGCATGGTTGTTAGCCATCCATTAGCAATCCCCATGATGCCTTAGTTGAGTCTGTCGACCAATCAGAGGCTGTGTTCCTGACTTGTCGGCCAATCAGACACCCCGTCCCTGCCCCCAAATCACAATGTTACAATGGTAGAGGGCTCAGTGGTTGATGACTGACAGTCATCTGCGATGGACGATGGCATCGACCATCGGTCCAACCCTATTGGATAGTACAACAGTACTTCGTATTCTGAATTTGGGTCCTTGTATGTAGGGCTGGGTATCGCGACTGATTTCCTGAATCGATTCGATTCCGATTCACAAATTTTACTTGGTTATGAAAGAGATTTTCACAGAACTAATGCTACAAATTGTACAAAATTTGGAACTCTCTAACCTGGTGCATTATTAAAAATATTAATGTTTACATTAAAAATTGACCCC
>JBBPCS010001251.1:4753-15440 GCA_037974645.1 Hollardia meadi | reverse complement strand
ATCCGATGGGGACATTGGAGGAAGAACAAAGAGCGGGCCATGTGACTTGAAGTGAAGCCTCTTCTTTCTTTTGTGCACCACATGGACACGAGCATCTGCGGCACAGTGCCTGAACAGAGCTGCGTGCTGCATGGGGACAATACAGAGCCTCTCTGTTGTTTTCTGCGTGTGTGGTTTAAACGGGCCTAAAGAGCGTCCATTCATCGGGCCTTTCTGAAGCTGACGCAGTCTGGACAGGCGAGCTGCCCCGTTAATTACATCAGTCATTGCGCTGGGTTGTTCAGCTGTGCAGAGACATTTGTTGTCCTGCACTGTACCAGGAAGTGTCCTGCCCCATGCTGTAGGCTAGATGGTTTGCTGCACTGAAAAATGAGTGCGCCCTGGGAGTATACAGCACAAAAAACAGGGTTTTTTTGCCTGAAACTCTACTGCTAATTATCCGATTTTATTTCTGTATAGTCTAAATGCAATTCATACAAAACCTTAGCAGCAAGAGAGGACTGGTCCATCATTGCCAACTTAATTGACGTCTACCTTTGTCTCTTTTTAAAGGACAGGGATGTGAAAGACACAACACTCGCACACACACAACACACTATTTTGCTTTTGTGTTTCAAATCCACTCGTCTTGTCCAAATCTAGTTTTCACGTGTTTTAAGGAAACAGCCTTGGGAGATTCAGTCATTGATCTGTTTAAAGTGGGATTTAAAGGGAATTTAAATTTCAGCCTTTTACTCTAATTTGTGTGTTTGGCCATTGCCCTTTATAATAAAACTGTACTCAGTAAAGTAATGGGATAAATCAGGAAATACTGTAATATTGCTGCAATGAAATGCAGCAGGGCGAGAAACTCAGGATCAGATCATTTGTAATTGTTCAAGAAATCTGTATGCACTTACAGGTATGGTAAGTACAGTAGGTCAAAGTTGAAGAATGACTGTTCGGTTCATAACTCTATAGTTCAACTTTGTTTTCTTTTTCAGATACATTTGTCAAACTTGGGATTTGTGTACAAGCTGACTGACTGCTGATGTCTCTAGAACCAGACTCCACATTCAGTCCAGCATCCTCTCATAATTTTCACTTGCTCCCAAATTTCTCATTGCGTGGTGATTAAAATTTAGTTATACATGATATCTAAATAAACTTTAAGTTTCGCATTTTTCTCCATCTGTCCATTTATAGATGTCTCGCTCTAGCTTGCTCATAACAGCTTGCTTTCTGTCTCTCTCTCTCTCTCTCTCTGGGCTTCTGACACATTCATCATGAAAGCTGTAACATTGCAATAACACTGAGCCAACAGAGGAATCAGCTTTTTTTGAAGCAAAGTTACATGAATGAATCTACAGTGAACTTATTTTTATGATGTTTGAGCTTCACCGTGCAGAATGACGTATGTGCAGAGTTTTATTTTCACATTCATCTGCTGAGGACATAATTTTTTTTCTCTGTGCTCACCTTAAATTTCTGCAATTGACACGAATGTGATGTGGAAACTTAGTGCACATACACCGAGAATGGGCTTTTCAGTGCAGCAGGAAGGCATCTTATGTCCCATTTCTTTGCATATCCAGACATTCTTGAAATAAGGGATGTGGAAAACCCATATCAGGCTGGAAATGTTTAAAACATGCGTGAAGAGAATCTTTTTGAGTATACTCCAAGAAACCAAAACATGCGGACACACACAGAGAGGAGCAGGAATCTAATCGTCCACCTTCTGTCTGTGGGTTCTGTGCTCCAAACACTCAGTCAGTACAAGCAAGTCATCTGCCAAAAGACATTACACACAGAGCCAGATTACACACTGCAACAAAATTCCATACATATTTAAATAGTGTAGGGGAGTAATGTGACATACGACACGTTTGTTGGTTTCATTTAGCATTTTTGGCCAGGATACACATCCGCCCTTTTAGTAGTACACAGGGGATGATTAAATAGATTAAATACTAATATTTCCATACTGCATTTAGTACTCTTGGCACTTCTGCACGTATTGCTGTGAACAACAGTCTCTTGAGAACCCCCCACCTCCATTACTCCTGTGGCTAATTTCAGTTGCCCATATGCACCAGAGGTGTGGATTTAGCCAATCTGTCAGTGCAAAAAATAGATACAACACTCGTTCTGTTCCAAGATGTCACCTGATAACCTCTTTACTCCTGCCCCACGCAGGCAAGAAGTACAGAGGTGTAAAAAAAAAAAAAAATAGCTTGCTGCATTGTTGTGAAGGATCGGAACTCCGGGAGGAAGGCAGACCCTCCCCACAAATGTCACATCAAAGACAAGAAACACTACAACAACATGCAAAAACGGTTCACTGCCATTCATCTCAGTGCCCGGCCCTGTCAGCGAACCAAAGCAACATTTACTAGCATACTAGCATTAGCTTTTACAAACTGGCACTTAAGCCAAGAGGAGACACACAAAAACATGTCTATACCGTATCTAGGTTAACTTTGTCTGGCCAATCTGCTCTGGTTTCTCTACCCTTAATCTCCTCCCTGTCTTAACACGGTGGGAGGTACAGCACATAATACCGTAGGATTTCCATTCCTTTGCACAGGGTGTGAATGATGAAACTGGTAAACAAACAAAATCATCACGAGAATGTAAAGACAATCTGACCTTTCAGTAAAGTTGCCTGGATTAAGGTGCCAAATTCTAAGTTCATTATAAATGTTGGTTTTCTGCACTGAATACTTGCACAGCGAGCAGCACAGCTTAGTTTCCCTCATCTGCTAAATGTTGCTCCCACAGGACTCAAAAGAAGGGAAACAGCAATTGAATTTCTTTTGAATTTTGCCATTTTTCTGCCAAAGAAATATTTGCATGTTGCTGCTAAATGACTCATAGACTAATTTTATCATCTGCACTCAGGGTGGAACCTTCAAATATGTACAATATTGAGTAAAATAATATTCCTAAACTGAAAAGTCTATAGTGTGGTTTGAGCTCTTTAGGAATTAGTCTGAAACTGATATAATTTTAAATATTTTTAAGTGCATGATCATTGTTTTCAATAGCAGATGAAACTGTTTTTTGACATTTGTGGAAACAAATATTTTCCTCTGAAAGGGTGTTTTCCATGGCAGTTATATTGCACAAACAACTGGTGCCCTGCTGAAAGACTTTAGTATTCAGCATAGTTTATGGAAGTTGATATAAGTCTGCATAGGTTGGATTGCCATCTTCAGCAATTTAAGTTTTCAAATTACAGCCCTGAAATTGTTAACAGTACCAAAATGCAAGCCCTTGGACAACACAGAGATTTAGATATATTATTATATAATCTAAATGTCTTCTTTCTTGTAATTACAGCTTTCACCAATGTTTTATATGTTGATTTCTTAGCAAACATGGATTTCAGTTGGCATTGCATCCTGGACATTATTACAATCCCAGATTATTAACAAGTCTAAATTAGATTTTGTACTCCAACCAAAGCCAGCATTGATCCTAAACAGGCTGAGCTGCATAGCCAGGGCCCATTGATCAGCTCCCACTGGTGTGGGGGTTGCAGGATCCCAGTGAAACCAGTGCATTGATCCAGCGGAACAGAGAGAGATTAGACAGTAGTGGGAGAGAACATTGATCTCCAGCTGCACCCAACGGGCACTCCTGTCCAAGGGGGGGCATCCCCCTAGTCCCATCACTCCTCCTCCACCATCCTCCCCTCCTTCTCCCCTCCTTCACTCTGCTCGCTGGACCATGCACCAGTATTGTGTCCTTCTGACCATGTGCTGCTCTCTCACAGAGAATGAGTCTGGAGCGGTGAGAGGCACCACCCAAAACATTAGCAGCGGGGAGGCTGGTATTGTATTGCACTACTGCCTACACTGTAATGCTACTATACTCCCACACTGGTTTAAGTCGTCAGCATCCACCACTGGGTTACTTTTTAACAAATCAAACACATGCATCAGGACCGAAATACTATGGAGTGCTTTCGTCGTCTAGAGTGCAGCGTGCTTATTTCCCCTGCTCAGAAAAGAGCCACAAACAGTGCACACACTATTTCATCAATTGCACACATGCCAAACTGTGATAAATGAATCCAATAGCAATGTGGAGCAGCCGAGGAGTCCCAGCTGTCTCAACCTAGAACGGGGGAAGCTTACAGCCTTCTCCTGTAACCCCCAGTCTGGGGGCAAAGAGACATTCACCTCAGGGACTGCAGTAAATATGATACCACACTATACAGTAGCAAGATGGCTCCAATGCATCAACCTCTGCCACATGCATGTGTGCAAGAAAAGTGGCTCAGGGAGGAAACTTCTGCTTTAAATGAAGGTAATGTTCCTTTGCAGGTAGAACTGATGAACCAGTAAAAGTGAACAATACAATAAATGCAATCAAAAACCACAAAGAAGAACACTGAGTAAGTTCACGAGGTTTTTTGCACCCTGCTGTGTACACAAACATTTACATATTAATATTTCATCAAGACTGTAAGAGTAGTAGGGGATGGGACATCCATGACCCCCCTGCCTCGCGAAAGAGAAGTGAGGGTGTACCTGTTTGCCATATGTAAAGGGGTTTAGTTTCCACTGCGGTTTGTGCATCCAGGTCCCAGATGGAGAGAAAGAGCAGCGCTATTCTCCAGAGAGAGAGTAGTGGTGCTCCTCTTGAGACCTCCAGTGTCCCCATGGCTCCGCCAGCCAGCCCCATGGCCGCTGCACGGCAAGTACTCTAGTTCCCAATGCAGTGAAGAGGGGGAAAAAAAGCAAGCCCGGCCACGAGGTAGAGAGCTGGACTGAAGTGTGAATGTTTTCTGCTTCTGATTTGTCCAAACCAGTCCGTCCAAGAAGAAGTAATCCTGGGCGAACGGGGCTGAGGTCTCCTCTCGCTCTCCTCGTCCTCTCTGTTTCTGTTTCTCTCTTGGATCCTTAATGAGAGAGAACAAGGTCTGGCAGTAATAAAACAGGGAACAATAGATCCCTAAACCCAGCCTGCTGCTGGTGCTGCTGCTGCTGCTGTATGCTGGGGTTGTTGCAGCGTATCTCTTTCTCTCTCTGTGTCTCTCTCTCTCTCTCTCTCTCTCTCTCTCTCTCTCTCTCTCTCTCTCTCTCTCTTACACACACAGACACATGCAGACACGCCTACACTCTCTAACCCTCCCACCCTCTCACTTGTCTCTCATCTCCTTATCAAAGGGCTCAGTGAAGCTGTTCTGAACTCAGATCGAAGCTGGATCGGGCAGGTGGGGGTGTGTTTGTTGGTAAAATGAACAATACGTTTGGCTTAAAATAGATAAGGACTACTCACAAGAACTTAAATCCTCAATTGCTAAACATGATGTACATGCTGAAACAGAATATTGTCCTTCAAATTCAACGTGTGTGATACAAATGTACTGTACATTGGTTAAAATTGTAGGTTTATAACCATAAACAGTGTTTACATTAACTGCCTGCTCAATCGTATGGTATAGCACATTTTGAGTCACTATATCTTATTGAGAGGAGTGTTGAACTTAACTCAACCTGATTGAGCCATCTCTACCACTCAGTTGAGTTATTTTATGCTGAAAAAATCCACTACATGTCACTGTGTCTCCAACCGGGAAGTCCGAAGCAAGAAAATTGTTTGGACTCTATTTGAAAGGTAAGCATATTTTTTCGACATATCATACTGTCAGAGGCAGATTCATACAACAAAAAAGTCTGATAAATGTCAAATAATTTTTCAAAAACATGCTCTACAAAACAGTTGATTTGTCACTTTATGGTAAAGGTAGCAAAATTAAGCTAATGTAATTAAAATGACTATTTGCTAAGAAATCAAAACTTCTGATCAGTCATTGCTGTCAATATGATACATTTAATGTTATCCCACCATCGTGATTTTTGATGTTTTCAAAGTAAATATGGTAAACATCTAGAATAAATATGCAGAAATAATACTAGTACTGGTAATACTAGTAATTCCATGGTAACAAATTGACATATGCTGGTATACTGACATATTACTACCATTGTAAGAGTATGTGGTTTGTAATTTAGATTTTTTTTCTTTCTGTTTCACAACTAATAGATGGACGCTAAATCATTTTACGGTGCAAAGCAATGCACTCTTCTGGCCCTTGTACCAGAAAATCCTCAAGACTCCGATGCTGATCTGAGTGATGATGACCAAATAGAGGATCTTGATTATCAGCCCACACAAGCAGAAGTGACTAGGGACACTTCTTTTGAATCCCTGGATGAGGAGGTTGCCTCAACAAGCAGATCTTCTACACAACCACCCCATTAGAAGAGAAGAAAAGGGAAAAACACCCTAAAAAACTTTCCTTGGAGGAGCCAGACAACACCCCTGGCCCAAGTTCACCTTCAGGCCCAAACAAAGACACAAGGGGAATCTGGAAGTATGAAGACATTGAGGAATTCCTGGTTCCTGATTCAAGATTTGAACCCCCTGAGGCTGTACAGTCAACCTTCCAGTACTTCACTGATGAGATGATTGGATATATTGGTCATCATACCAATCTGTACTCTGCCCAGGAGTTGGGAGATCCAATCAAGACTACCGCTGAAGAGATTGAAGATATCCTGGCAATCCTATTCTTTATGGGTGTTTTCAACTTCCCATCCCTGGAAGACTACTGGCACCACGAGTCACGTTTCAATGTGATGCTGATCATCTGCATCTGATATGCTGATATCGTGCCAAGGAAGAGATTCCTTGGCACCTTGCCTCCAAAACCAGCCAAGAAGAACTCCGCCGCTGAAAAGTCTCACCCCGGCCAAGATGGCGGTAGCACATGCGACACACCTGAACTAGACCCAGCGATCGCCAAAGCCATGGAGGTAATGATGGCTAATATCACTGGTGCGATTGATGATAAGCTGGAAGGTATGCTGCACAGTATCAAAACTAATATTTCCCAGCATCTCAAGGAAATAAGTGACCAGGTCGAGGAGGCCGAGGGAAGGATATTGGCAGTGGAGAACAGCACGTCTCAGGCTGAAAAGCATATTGCTGTGCTAACCAAGTCAGCTACCGAGCTGACAGAGCACTTGCAAGATTATGAAAATCGAGGTCGTCGAAAAAATCTGAGGATCCTGGGAATATGTGAAAAAGCAGAGGGCAGTGACATGGTGAAGTTTATGGAGAAGTGGATCCCCCAGATTGTGGATATGGAAACAAAGGCTGGCCATGTCAAGCTGGAGCGAGCTCACTGTACTACCCCGAGCTATCATCATCAGGTTCCACAACTTCTCCGACCGTCAGAAAGTTATGGAGGCTGCCCGATGCAAAAAGGAGGTTCTCTTCGAGGGAGCCAAAATATTTTTCTTCCAGGATTTTGCAGCAGAAACACTCAGACAGAGACTAGTGTTTGTGGACATCAAGAGGAAACTGCAAAACATCCCCGGGGCCCGCTATGCTATGCTATACCCGGCTTCACTCAGGGTCACGGTGAAGGACACCACCAAAACTTTTCACACTCCTGACGAAGTGTCTGCATACATTGACTCTCTGGAACAGCCATAAAAGTCCTCCAATGTGGTGAGTGTCATTATTACCAGAGAACCGACCTGTGTCGTATGTCTGGGGCAGTTCATATGCTGCCTAACATAAACAATTTGATTGTTCTCCTGATCATTTTGTGAGAGAAAGGACAGTTTTATTTTATCTTAAAACGGGCATCCCATTTGTTTCGTGTTTTCTTCTCGGTCCGCTATTATACTAACGGAATCAGCCCACACCTGAGCCGTGGATCTACAGTGATTATGTGGAGACTGTAATGTTTATTCTGAAGTTTAACTTATTGTTTTATTTTAACCGAAAATGGATTTTCCATGGGAATTTAGTCTTTGTTAATTTCTATTTTTCATTTACTATTTTTTATGAAACTACGAGTAGCATGGCTCTCTTTGAACTCCGTTACCCATAATCCTTGGACTTGATCTCTGGTCTGCGGATGAGTAACCTGCATATATGGACCTGCAGAAATGTCTCAGGGCTCTGCCCATGTTAGATGGCCCGAACACTGTTATAATACTAAAAATGTTTTACCTTTTTACAAGTTTAATGTCCACTCTCACCTTGCACTGACTTTCATGAGTATATAATGGTTGCCATTAGTTTTTGCCTCAATATTTATTTATTTATTGTTTCTTTATTCATATATTCTCCTTGCCTCAACATAGTTAAGGAGGATAATTTACTTCAGGTTTTCATTACCATCATTGTTATGGTGATGCTTTTATGTTTGTTTATTTGTGCATTTATTTTATTATCCTTTTTGTATGGAGGTGCCGGCTCTAAGCTACTATGCTTGCATCTTTGGTAAGGTCGAGGGTCCTTCAACCTCAGAGATTCTCTGTGGGTACGGGTTTATTCTTGACTGTTTTGTTAGTTTTGGTTTTACGTTCTCAGGCCCTAGTAAAGGTAGTTGTATATAGTTCTTACAGGGGTATGGCCATGGTTTCACTCTATACAGATCCCATTTGGGATAATGGATGAAGTGACAAAGAGGGACAACAGCATCACAACTTACAGCACTAAGCATAACTTGAACCTTACATATGGTGGGAGTTGCCACTAAGTTCTGTTCTTGGAATGTGTGGGGAGTACACCACCCAGTAAAAAGGAAACATATACTAACACTTTTGAAAAAGGAAGGGGTTAAAATTGCACTGTTACAGGAAAGTCATCTCAAAGATATAAAACATATTAAACTCAAACGTGAATGGATGGGACAGGTCTTTTTCTCCTCTTTTACCTCCAACAGCAGAGGTGTGTGTATCTTAATTCATAAATCATTGCCATTTAAGGTAGAAAAATGTTTTCGGGATGAGGGAGGATGATATGTTATTGTCAGAGGTCTGCTATTTGGTAAGCATATTTCTATAATGAATATATATTACCCTCCTTATCATCAAACAGAGCTTATCACTAAGGCTTTCACAGAGTTTGCTGATATAGAATGCGAATAGTCAATAATAGGAAGGGACTTTAATTGCCTATTGGACCCCCAAATGGATAAATCCCCATCAGAGAGACAACCTCGTACTAAAAGGGCCAGGGCAATAATAGAGCTATGTAAGGAGATGGGATATCTTGATGTATGGAGGGTCACACACCCAGGAGAGAAGGACTTTTCCTTTTTCTCAAGTGTTCATAGAATAGTAGTTCAAGAATAGATTATTTCTTTGCTCCCAAATCTAATCTAATCTGATAACCTCGTGTTCTATTGAAAATATCACAATTTCAGACCATAGCCCCATATTCCTTCAGCTCCTTCACGAGGGGAGTAAGGCGTATTCCAGACGCTTAATAATATCATATGTGAAAAGTAAACGAAAAAAAAGCGCTTGAGTGTCGGAGGGAGTTGGAGATTAAATTAGCAGAAGCAGAAAAGACTTATGTTACAAACTCTTCTGAGACTAATTTGAAAACAATGTTGGCTATCAAAGCCTCACTGAATTCTTTACTCACTCATAAGGCTGAACAATCCATTAGATTTGCTAAACAGAAGCTGTATGAATTCGGTAACAAATCAAACAAGTATCTGGCTAGATTAATAAATAAGAAATCGGACTCTCAATGTATCTCAGCCATTAAAGATGCTCACGGTAAAAGGAAAACAGATGTAGAGAACATTAACAAGGCATTTGAGCAATATTATAGTCAGTTATATAAAAGTGAACAACCTATGTATAGTCAGAGGTTTTCTGAACTCTTTTTTTCTAACCTGAGTCGACCTAAATTTACAGATCTGCAGAGAGAAACACTCAATAAAGCATTTACAGAGCAGGAAGTCAAGGGAGCTCTGAAGTCCCTACAGTCAGGCAAAGCACCAGGTCCAGATGGGCTGGGCTGTGAATTTTATAAAGAATTTAACTCCTTAATACTACAACCCTTACTTAATATGTTTCATGACTCGCTGAGGAATGGCTTCCTTCCCAGATCACTAATGGAGGCCAATATCAGCCTTATTCTTAAAAAGGGGAAGGCCGATGATGATTGTGCATCCTACAGGTCTATAAGCCTGTTGAATACAGATCTCAAATTGCTCTCCAAGACCCTCGCTCTGCGTTTAGAAACAGTCCTGCCGTCCATTATAAATAATGATCAAACAGGATTTATTGTTGGCAGAAATTCATTTAATAATATGAGGAGGCTTCTCAATGTGATTCAACTTTCCCAATCTGGCAAGGTAGACTGTGTAGTTGTTAGCCTGGATGCTGAGAAAGCTTTCGATCGGGTTGAATGGCCCTATCTCTTTTCCACTCTGGAGATACTGGGCTTAGGGGAGGCATTTGTTAGCTGGGTGAAGTTATTATATAATAATCCGTTATCTGCTGTCCTAACAAATGGCAAAAGATCACCTTATTTCTGCCTGGGCCAGGGTACAAGACAGGGATGCCCTTTGTCCCCACTATTATTTGCGATAGCCATCGAGCCTTTGGCAGAGGCTATTAGACACACCCCTTCTATTACAGATATCTCAGCTGGGAATAAGATTCATAAAATTTCCTTGTATGCTGACGATGTGCTTTTGTTTCTTATAAATCCAGAGCTCTCAAGACCGGCAGTTCTAGATGCGATCAGTTGCTTCAGTCAATTCTCGGGCTACAAAATCTAAGTCGGAAGCTCTTCCTTTGGGTGGTCTTCGTGATGTTCGGGGGGGGGGGGGGGGGGGGGGGGGGGGGGGGGGGGGGGGGGGGGGGGGGGG
>JBBPCS010001250.1:0-15440 GCA_037974645.1 Hollardia meadi | reverse complement strand
CACACACACACACACACACACACACACACACACACACACACACACACACTCAAGCTGGGCATTTGGTGCCTCTGAAGCTCATCTGGCAATGTCAATGGTATTGACAAGAATAAATTAGACATAAAAATTGAGTTGTGCTTACACATTATTCACATAAGCGTGAGAATGCTCTATCAATATTGGCAAACTCCTACGCAGTTACCCACATAGTTTTGAATTACTTGCCAGAGGAGATCTGGTTAAATATAACTGTTTTTATTTAGGTTCAAATGTACAGAATTATTTATTCTAAATACATTATTGTCAATTTACTAGTTTTGTTTTACAATTTTTTTCCCCCCTCAATTTTCTTCTTTTGTGTCATAACGAGAAAAGAAAATTGAACTCCCGCACAATACTGTCCATGCAGTTTAACCATATACTGTACAAATGTCAACAATTGTTGGAAAGCTAGCCATCAAAGGCCTGTGGCTGGGTGTTTATCCTTTACAATGTACTCCTAATTGACTCGTTTCTTCTTTTAAAATTTCAAGCATTCTCTCTTTTCTATTACCTTTGATGTTAACAAGCTTTGTTATTTGCCATGAAAAACCAGGGAAAATGTAGACGTGAACAATGTGAGAAACAAATTGCACCATACTGTATACAAGTAAATAAACTTAATGTCTAGGTAGAGGGAAAACAACACTACAAAAGGGTGAAAATGAAATCATAACTCTAAGACTCGAATCATTTCAGTTATGGGACAGAGTGTTTTAGCATTACAAGGACATGAATACACATCCCAAAGGGCTGTTTTGAAGTTGAGTCGCTGAGAAGGGGTCAGTTCTATTATCCCTCTCTGGAATAAGGCTAAAACCATACTGGCTTGGCTTAAAAGAAACCCAGTTCAGGCTTTTATAATCAAACTGCTGAAAACAGAAATTTAATTTGCCTGGAGTATAATCATATCTCAACTCTCAGCATATTCAATAAAAGAGGTAATGCGCTGTTGTTGGAGGACAAAAGTCTCTTAATTACATAAAGGCGACTCCAGTGCCGACGCACAAAGCCACACAAGCACCCGATCACACACACACATGCACAACAACAAAAAAAAACACCTACTCACTTCGAGGTGTCAGTATTCAGGCAAGCATGCACTCTATTGTTCAGCAACTGTCTAACACACAACATCAGTGCAAACACAGGCACAATGTCAAATATGAACACACACAGACACTGCTGAAACAATCAGTCCATACATCAATTAATGAATCAGAATAACGATTAATAGACAACATTTTTTTACTAATTAATTGGCCGTTTCATTGATTTATCTAAGCAAACTGATGCACTTACATTGGACTTTTATTTGATTGACAAAAATGATTTGGTAGTATTGACTCCTTTTTCCCATGTAAGTATTAAGTAGTATCTGGGAGAGAAAGCAGTGGAGTTGGGGGTGTGCCAGGTAACAACCACGAGGGGAGTATAGCATGGGGGAGTGGAGTAAGGCAGACTCCTTTTTATCCGGTTTACTAATTGTTCGGCGTGTCTCGGCAAAGCATCTGTGGGAAATGCAAAGCAGCCCAGGTCCCTTGTGACCTTGCTGTTCGTGTCAAGGTCGGGGACGATTACAAGATCGTTTGTATTCTCCCAGCGTGGGAGATTAAACGCTTAGCAACAACTGTCCGGCAGCAGTTACCCACCGGTGGCTGTTCTTCCTTCTTCCTTTTGTTGTTTACTCCTACCCTGCCTTTCTTTTCACTCCACCCCCCTCCCTTGCCCTTTCCTATTTTGCTTAGAGAAAAGAGTACATGAACAGTAAACAACTCAAACAACAGAAACAATAGCGCATAAAAGTTACATCCAGAATACACAAGCTGTCTGACATTTAGCTAAATCCTAGTGATTACGGTCATCCTCGCTGTAAGTCCTTTGTCTTGTGTTCTCTTGGACCATGTTGGCTGCAATTGTGGCTTGCTTAAGAGGCTAAAAGTGTCGTTCAATAATCCTCCCTGTCTAAGCTGCAGGAACAGTGCTTATGAATGAGTCTTACAAGTTCAGAGGCTTGGCGGTGCCAAGACAATGCCAGGCTGACCATCAGGAGTCAAGACTCAAACGCTGTCACGCAACTCCTTTCTCTTTTATTCTTTATTGGGTCCTCTGATGCATGTATATACTCCCTTTCTCCTTCCTCTGTCTCTTTGTCAATTCCCATCTGGTGATGGGCTTTGCTTGGCTTTAGGGCAACTGAGACCGGACGTTGCAATCAGATTTTCAGGACATGTTTTGCAAGGAACCGTGTCCTTAATTGCATGGGAACATGAGGGATTTGTAGAAAGTGTTAAGACCATTATGCCTTATCTTTCTGACATTTTTCCACAGAAAAAGATAAGTTTCCCCTTTCATTTCCTTTCATGCAAGTCTAAGTGGATGAGAGCATAACTGGAGGCACAGCATGACTGTCTGCCTTTTTATTTGTCAGGGGAAGATACAATCGTGTCAGTCTCAGTCCTTGCTGTATCATTGTGATGAAGCCATTGGTAATTTGAATCCAGAGCGAGTCATACAATGTGTGCGCACGCAATCAAATATGCATTGTACGGCACGCTCGCAAAAGAGCTGACAGAGAAAGTCAATATATGTCACTTCACTCTGGAAGCTAAGCACTTACATAAACCCTCGCTCTATTTAGCACCTAAAATACGCCTCAATATGTTTATACCTGAGGCTAGACTTACAAGCTTTATAAATTCCTTTAACATTTAAAAGGCAATCGCACCAAACTTTATTTATTTTGTGTTTAATCCAGCTCCACAGCGGAGGAGTTTATTGTTTTTGTTTGTTTTTTGATAGAATCTCCTCAGAGAGAGGGACACTGCCGAGCTTCTTACTAATTACATTATAATACTATAGTATATATAATAAGACTATAATACTACCATGTTATAAAATGCCCCGATCCACTGAAACACAGAGGCTGCAGTCACAAATCCTTCAAAATATCAGTGTGTGACATTAACAGAAGCACAGCGGACATTTTTTGCCTGCAGAAAGCTTTTGTTAGATGTGGCTAGCCTCAAAAGTGTCCTTGTGTTGTCTCTTCATGTCAATTGAGTATAGATGTGTGGCAAGTATGTGCACACATACTGTGCATGTGTATGAAGTAATTATGCTTATGTATATGCGTATTGCAGCCCAAGAAAAGCTCCATCACCTCTGCTGATCCCGCAAATCAGTCTATTTGCTCTGATGCAACTGCAGATAATTGAATTCAGAGACACACTGTCAAACACCATCTCCCCTGTGCCATGCAGTCGGACACAGCGCTTCTGACATGCACGCTGAGCTAGAATATCAATGGACAACAGCAGCCCTTGGTGCTAGGTGAGACACGCTGTGGCATACACACAGATAAGAACAAACTGTCCCTTTTGCTGCATTGTACCCAAAATGATGTTACTTTTCTTAGCAAACCAACTTGAATACAAATGACCTTAAGCAGAATATACTGCTGCAGAGTTAACTCCCCTCGATATACCGCATAGTTTTACTGCAATTTGCAGCATAGCGTATTAGGGCTTCCTCTAATGATTGTTGTTATTGTTCTTCACCGGTCTGCTTTTCATTTAGAGAAATATTCATCTCAAAACCGAAAGATATTCAAGTTACAATGATATAAAATCCTAATATTTGAGAAGCCTGACCGACAGAATATTTGGCATTTTTGCGTGCTGCTGTAAACGAGAGGTCAACTGATTTTGTGGATTTCCAAAGGCTGATGTAATAACGATAGTTTGGAGCAGGAAAAAGATGATAGCCGAATAATCGGTCAATATCAGCACTCCCAAATAATTGAAATAATTGAAAATAATTCACTGTTGGAAATGAAGTCTAGGCTTTAAACTTTACAATCCAAAAATGACCACAAGCTGATAGAAACTGAGGGCACCTGTGACTTTCTGCCAGATGGGTCTACATGAATGGTAAATGGAGTAGATGTACAAACTGTTGGCCAGTCTGTCCTAATTCCAGTTGAAGTAACTTAAACTCCACTTTTTTGAGTTCGTAAATTGCATGTACAGTTACTTTATTAAACTATTGATCCTGATTCCATTTTGAAGAATTGATATTCCTCTTTGAGGAAAAATCTCAGCCCCAAAAACTATGAAATGATGTCTTCAAATCAGCAAATGTCATTGGCACTATAGAAAAGGTCAGGGCATTACCAAAGTTGTCCTCTGGGAACCACGACTGCCTGTACAGAATTTCATGGCAATCCATCAAGCTGTTGAAATATGATGGACTGACAAAACAACAACAAAACTACCGAAAGAGAAAGTAAACCTTCATGAAACATCCTTTCTCCTCCTCATTTACCGTGGACACAACTACAGCAACACCACTACATGAGGTACTGTGAGAAGATAATTACATTTAATATAAACTTTGTCCCAGAGCCATTTTTCTCTATTAAGTGCTGCAAATTACCCATTACCTCCATGACCACTTTTTAATGGCAGGTTATCTAGTACCTTGGTCTTCGCTACATGTGATTGAATAGATGGACAATGCAGCCATTACATAAGCCAACTCATGGAGGACTTTTACTGAAAATATAATCAGTACCTATTGTTGGAGGCTGAAATCGTGACTGTAAACCAATGTCCTGTAAGTGCTACTAACTATTCAGTGTTTATCAAGGACAAAAAAAAAATACTGTCGACATACAGTAAAAGAACTAAGCTTGCATCAAATTATGGTCACACAGAAGTAGCGGCAAACAAATTCTCAGATTTGTGGGGACAAACCTATTGACTATTGTTTTTCTGCAAGAGCTAGCACCAGAAAACAATCACCATCCTTCATTTTTCACTTACGTCCACACAGTAAAGGACAAGCACACCTAAAGTAGTCATAGCTGATTGTGTGTCGAGTCCCTTATTAACACTCCGTTTTCCTCCCTTGTCTTGATGTTTCTTTTGCTCTCTCCAACCCTTGCAGATTATTGATTATTAAGGATGCAAATGAAAGAAGTAATCAAATGAAATGAGGAGCTGGGTTGCTGCTGCCGTTTTTGCTGTCTTACTTTGTGTTGGTACACACGTAATGTGGTTACTTCTTCATTAATTAGGAGAGTAAAAGAGGGAATTTGCATAGATATTACTATCATGCCAGTAAATTTGTTTGAGTAAAATGTCGTGAGAAAGAGGGTGGTTAGTTGAATAAGAGAAATCAGAAAACGATAAAAATGACTCTGATAAGGGACAAACAATCATATGATAGTTGAATAAATTGAGGAAAAGAAAAAGCCAAAGAATAATTAGCAGGAAACTGAGGACTGAGATACAGAAAAAGATGTTGGATCAAGAGAGTTAAAAGACAGCAAAATAAAAGACAAAGACGCAAACGAACAAACAGCATGACCATTGATGCATTGAAGAAAATTCTGTGAGAAAGACAGCTTTGAGACACACGGAACGGGGCAGAGAGTAAGGCTGACTGTGCCTTTTACAGAGCAGGGATATTCAGTCTGTGCCTCAGACAAAATGTCACTGGGCTCATCTGGCTGGTTCAGCTGATAGGTCTGTATTGATCTTCTGATCCCGGTGTATCTGCGGCGGCTCCACTGCAAGGCTCAGCTCTGTTTAAAGACGACCTGGCAGCCGCTGCTTTTACCGCTACCTGGGGCTCACACATGATCCACTACATACCAGGTAGTTGGGGATTTCTTTGAGGGTTTACGAGTGATTTTTTGTTTGTGATTGGCAAGGGGCTAGGTCACAGACCACGGCTCACCCAGAAGATGAGACGTGATAAATATCGCACATATTACTTTTTTTGGAATCTGTCTGATTCACTGAACCAGGTTTGATAGGCTACTCTCATTACATATTGAGTGACTCTAAAAAACCATTAAAAAACTCAATTATGTGACCCTTCTCAGCCGATCACTCAAACGTGTCTTATGAAACTAACTTCTTCCTATTCGAATCAACTCTACAACTCAAGGCCGTTTTCTTTTTTCAGCAAGCTTTACACCCAAAAATTGTTCAGTGGCACATGGTGCTGCAATGACCCATGCTGGCCATGCCCTACCAATCACTTTATACAAATATTCATTAATTTATTTCCATCCACCGAGTCTTTTACAGGGTCTCTATGGGGGCTGGAGGTATTCTAAAAACTCACTGAGCAGAATGCCCAAAAAAAGATGTTTAGACAGTGTTAACTACAAAAAATAACAGAAAAGAGTATTCACTCAAGAAAACATATTTTTGATGTTGGGATGACAAAACATGTTTTCTCTCTGCAACGTCTCTCGGAGTGTGACTGTCCACAGGGTATAAAAATGAGAACAGAAAAATAAAGGCAAAGTGTAATCAAGGGAGCTAATGCAAAAACAGCTGGTGAATCATCGAGTACAAAGCTTTGACAGCACAGGAATATAGAGTGAGCTGGAATTCATACTAGGCAGCCGTCAGCCTCATGGTCACACTGGTGATGGTATGACCAGTATCTGCTTCTCACTCAGTGTACTGCCCTCCCCAAGGGACTGAAAATATTTTGGGAGAGTTTCCTCTTGTGAAGTAATGATTTTTGGATGCAGCCTCTGGGCTTTCCCAGAAAATTAAGTAGGAAGAAAAGCTGGAAATAATCATTGTTTGGCATAACAATCTGGCAAACTGTGTGAGCTAAAGTCAAGAGTGCTCACAAGTCAGACATAACTTAACTACTGTAAAACACACTACTTATTCTATCCTACTGTTAAATCACCAATTTTAATTAAAAGACTTAATTGGATTAAGGACTTAATTACATGCTAATATGTATGTAATGCAATATTTTTGCATACATATTCATACATCCAAACATTTGTACAACTGTAATCCACACTCACACTGAACACAAACTAACCTGAATGTCATGCTTTGTTCATGAAAACACATTTTGCAGAGGTGCTTGTTGCACACCATCTGCTACAGCTCCAGATGGGTCAATCTTCAAGAGTATACTTTGCTGCTACTTACCTGATATTGTGTAGGTGTGTATGCAAGGTTGTGTTTGCATGTCTGCATGTGCTTGTAGTAGAGAAGGACACTTAAAAAACAAACATAGCTGCCTGTGATTGATCTGTAAGACTCAAAGAAGCGGGTTCACACCGTCTGCTATATTGTTTACTGCAATTTACTACCGCAGCTACAACTAAGGCTACAGCAACATAGGGCTTCAATATCAGTCCTCTTCAGTTGCCACACTCATATTTTCACATTAATGGCAGCAAGGACAAGGATGAAATAAGCTCTCATACGTATTTTTTTGCAGAGGGTTTGAGCATGCATGTGGGGCTGGGAAATATAATCACTCCGAAGAAAAAACACCTTCACATCTTGGGAATCTGCAGCTTCAAATGGAAAGGGTTTAAAATGAAGGAATGTGCCTCCTGTGTCTAGGAGCCATATGATCTAAATTAAATTTTTAATCTGTGTTTGTCTGCAAAAGTGCTTGTATGTTTGGGGAATACTCCAGTTTGTGTAAAAATATTTGTTTTCCCATATTAAAAAACACATATTTTCCCATATTTTTCTATAGCTGTAAATCTTTCCAGTGTTATGGCCCAACAACACTCCATCCTTGGTTATTATCAATAACATCTTAATCCCTTCGATCCATCTTCAGCCTCTCGCTATTTTATCTCTCCATTTATTCATCTTTCTACAGTACGTACTATATTTCTGCTGACACCACACCGGCACCTGCCTCCCTGCTGGGCTCTGGGAGAACAGAGACCAAGAGCTCCCCAATGGCCTTGCTCCCACAGCCAAAATGACTAATAGCCCCTGCAGGGCAAGAGACCACAGAGGTGAGGCGCAAAGGTGCGATAGAGAAGATAAAGGGCTACAGCGTCTCACACGGCTTGTTAAAGCTTCCTCTGCTGGGTGGGCTTTGCCAGCTTAATGCTCCATTCAGAGATAGTTTTGTGATTTAAATCTTTTGTGTCCATTTAGAGGGGCAGAATATTACAGACCACAATAAGATTCTTATCAAAAAGCATTGAGTCATCAGATTAAAAAAATTATCCTCTTCACTCTTCAAAAAGGACTGCAGGCATTATTCCATATGTGGTTTTGTGAGATGTAGTGATTGGTTTTACAATTCACCGGTTATAAATCTTGTATTTTACCCTGGGTTTCCACTCAAATTTGGACAAACAAAATCACAAAGCCATTACAAAGCCAGGTATAAATCAGAAATCAATCAACAGACTCCAAATGGTACAGAATGCAGCAGCGAGACTCCTAACTAGAACCAAGAAAAGAGATCGTATTATTCCAGTTTTAATAACCGTACACTGGCTCTCCATTTGTTTTAGAATTGATTTTAAGATTTTACTTCATGGGCTGTCCCCAGAATATATAACAGAACTGCTTTCCCAACCAGTACGCAGCCTGAGATGCTTGGGCAGGAACCTACTGACTGTTCCAAGTTCACACTTTGAGACTGAAGGGGAGCGAGCGTTTGCTGTGAGGGCTCCTCTGCTGTGGAACAACCTGCCTGAGGAACTCCAGCTTGCTACTTCAGCATCCTCTGTTAAATCACTTTTGAAGAAGTATTTTTATCGAAAGGCTTTATTACAATGTAAAATTCTGGAGTAGTCTTGCACTTCTCTATTTGAAATCATTGCTTCATTTTATCCTTGTGTTTTTATTCCTGCATTTCTGTGAATTTTCATTTTCTGTGTTTGTTGTAAAGCACTTTGTAATGTTTGCTTTGATAAGTGCTATACAAATAAACTTTATTATTAGAAACTTTGTCATTATAAATAAGAATATTCCAGTACAGCACTTTGAACAATGGATAAAGCTGGTATTATTCTATTATTTTTTTTTTTTTAAAGCCAACGAATCCATCGAAAATACCAAAACCAACAGTGTCTTGAAACTTTCCTATTCTGCCCGGGGCACTTGGCACTCACTTCCTTAAGAAGCTGTTTAAAAACGGGTCAAAAATATATCGTTTTTCAAAGCTCAGTTATTTCCTAAAACTGCTGGGTACAGTTATTTTTAACAAAAAATGACTCAAAGAGGAGTAAATAGTGTACTTTGGGGGGTCTATTTTCAGCAGCATATTAATACAAATCTGATGCTCTATTACTGTATGTGTTTATGTCACCCAGTTTGGCCCAATGATGTGTTTTTAATTGATTTGGACAACAACGGAGATCTAAAGCACAGACGAATATATAAGGCTTTGGATTTACAGACAATGCTGTTGGTAGGATCAATTCATTGTTGGTGTTGGTCTTTTCTTGGTATTTGTCGATTGGGTATTATGTAACTCATGTGATGTATGCTTCAATAAAACACTGCAGTTGTATGTTAGTGCGCTTTGGATAAGCTCAGTTCTTTCAGCATTTATTAAAGTTACTATATTCAATTGGTTCTCAGGCTGCACTACACAAAAGACAAACTAGGTTATGATGGACTAAATGCACATGAAATGTATTGATGAATGTCTGCTACAGGTAAGTACTCAATACCTGAAGGCAACAGGCTGCCTTCTTACCCCCAGATTCCATGAAACACACCTGCGCCACATCCGTCAAGAGTTAAATGCAGCCATTCTAGACAATGCTTGTGATTCCACCAGTTGCACCGCAGCGCGTTTTAAGTGTCCCAGAAGCGACTCACTGCTCTGCGGAGAATACTTGCCTGTACTCAGAGGCAGATCGAGTAAGGCAGGAAGTCAGACACAGGAGCCGACACAGAATCTGGTCATTTTTCAAAATAAAACACCCTGTTCAGACGCTGTACAGGTCGCACAACAGAAACCATGTAACTTTGTAGCCTACTCACCAATGATAGAAGCACAGAAATATTAGGAAGATAACACAGCCTAAACAAGTCAACAAAATCAGGCTGGCATGATGCTCCGCTTCTGAAACGATTCCGGCGCAGTATGAAGTCGTGTGGAGGAAAAAACAAACCGCATTGATGTCATGAAGTACCCGGTGAAATCAAGGTGTTAGAAGAAGAAAGCGTTGATGACATTTTCTGCAATCACTAGAGTAAAAATCAGTGCGATTGATCAGTGCACTAAACAAATCAGTCCTGAGTTGTCAAACATAACGCTAAATATAATGATATTAGAGGATTGTATTAAATCCTGGATGGTTCAATTAAATGTATTACTACATTTCTGCACATCTCAGCAACAGTAGGTTTACCGTTAGAAAACTACAACTTCGTGGTTCAGGTTAGAGACGAATCATTGTGGTTTGAAGCAATCCATTGTTGGTCAGACACAGCCGTCAACATAAAACACATCACACGTTTCATCACCCTAACCTCCTGCCTATAAAGAAGAAATCCACGAGGGGACCTTAGTTGCATATTATAGTCCTCTCTCGTCCCACATTTCCTGTCTCCCCAAACTGACTGCACAATAAAAGCCAAAATAATCATAAATAAGACTGCGGGAAATCCTGAAACATATTGCAACACATCAACTTGCAATAACACACATGCCACTACTGTCAACATATGCAAGCACGGGAAACATAAAGCGCGGCTGTTTTGACACACATCTTATGCTGCTAGTATATTTTATTATACTCTTGGTTACATAAATATTATACCATTTCCTGCTTTGGCATGATCACTGGTATCGAACATAAATCATGAACTACAGAACTACCAATATGAATATATTTCCCAGGGACACTGGGATAGGAGTTTGCCCTAAAGGCGATGTCAAAACTTCTACGATAGGAAAAAAAAAAAAAGAAAGATACATTTCACATCTACAAGATGAAAAAGATTAAGAAACTGTGGGTGAAAAAGAGATTGTGATTGAGACCACGATTTGCATTAGAGCAGTATTATCAAGGGGACGTCTGTCTGGCCGACATGGAAGAGTCACACAAGATTAAAATCCCAGATGATCTGTGCCATTATTGCAAATAACTGGCTAGGTTATATTAGCCTTGTGTGAAAAGAGCTTTTCACTTCACCACATCTCAAGCTTTGCACTTTCGCCGACCGTTGAAGGAGCGGAGGACATACTGAATGCTGAATTACGGTGTGAGAAATGTGTGCAGATATAGATACAGTACATCCCAGGTTTTTGTTTGTAGTGCAAACAAACACCGACAATATCAATCAAGATGTACGCGTGTTTTGTCATTGAGGTTGAGGATACATTGCAGTAAAGCAAAACTGTAATACAGTGAAGCAATTTCAAATCGCAGCACCACTGTCATCAGTGTGTAGATGCAGCTGAAGCGCTTCACTTGCTTACTCGAACACCTTGCCTGGACATCAAAGAGAGGTGATAAAGTAAAAGCAACTGCAGAACGAGCTGCTGAGAAACCCGGACAGACCTTCATATTGCAGAGGCAGCATTACTCTGGTGGTAATGGTATATTGGAATGTCGTCTCTATATATCTGACAGTATATACACAAGTGGGATTTGTTTGCAGTTTGCTTGCTAGTGTAT
Organism: Hollardia meadi; assembly: GCA_037974645.1. Lineage (NCBI taxonomy): Eukaryota > Metazoa > Chordata > Actinopteri > Tetraodontiformes > Triacanthodidae > Hollardia > Hollardia meadi. The sequence goes on along the minus strand of JBBPCS010001250.1, from coordinate 3,955 downwards.
CGTTACAAATATTTTTACTGAGTCGTGACACAGAACATTTTAATGTCTGCAGCTTTAGGACGCTAGAACTCTTAAGCAGCTTCTATGGCCTTATATAAAAATCTCTCAGCAACAATGTTGTAACTGTTGATTTTCCAATCATGCTGAAACACACACACACACACACACACAGTGTGAAGAGTGTGGATGGATATGATATTGTTTTACATACAGTAATATGAGATCTTAATATATTAAACAGATTTTGCTGAAATCACACAGATGTACCATATCTGTCTACTCCTTATGTCTGTTTTAATGGCACGGTTAGAAGAAACAGAAACAATCCAATTACATGAACAATGAGTCAGACCTAATACCACCAAGAGAGTTAATCAGACTGATCCTATTAAGCAGAGATGAATTTGGCTCTGTGAAAACTGAGGTGAGGTTGTTGCAAAGCGATGTAAAAATAAAACAATGACTAATTTCAGGAAATGCAGGTAAAAGCAGAGCCCAAAAAAATCTAATATGCTGCCATCATTTTATTAAATTCAGTTGGGTTATTAATGAGTTTACAGAGAGCGTTTTCTCGAAAATGAAGTATGAGACGTGCCTCCGTGGTCCTGTTGATACTGGCAATAGTATGCATACGATTTCCAGTGTGAAGAAGAAGAGAAAGATGGAATTACAGACATAGATGGAGAGATACAGAGGGGAAAAGATGATGAAAAAGTCAGAGAGAGGGATTCAACTTAGAAATGAAAGCCCCTCAGAAAGCTAGGAAAGGAGGATCTGGAGGACTGCATAAGCCTTTATAGACTAAGAAACATAATGAAGCTTAAAAAAAAGATACACAGGTCCACAGTGATAAAAGCTAAAGGCTTGACTAAAATGTGCCACACAGCTACGCTGAGCAGGGTTCCCCAAGCCGTTCAACACTGAGGACCCGGAGAGGGTACTGGCTTCGCTTACTGAATCATGCCGTTTATTATGGAACATTTCATCACTCTATGGAACCAAAAGAATTGTCAGACTGGTGAACTAAGGACAAATTATTAATAACAGATAAATTACTGAGACAAAAACCATGTCAAAAGTCCATTTACATAAAATCCATTCCACAATGGGTCCTTGAATGATGGAATTCCAATAACGTTTGTGAAGTCGCCTTGAAAAATCTATTAATAAAATGAGTTGGAAAAACATAATAAAAGCATAATCTTCCATACAGGACCGGAAGGCATGATGGGTATGAAAATGACTCATATGCCAATGACGCCCCAGTCATCAGAACTCAAGGGCCCCCAGTTGAACACCTACGGGAGATGAGCAACGTGCAAGTAAACGTAACGTCATCAATTAACCTAAATATGATGGGATATCTCTCCAGGACAGTTTAGACCACTAAAGCAAATGACTTAACACAAAAGGTAAGTAACTAGTAATTGTCAATATCGCTTGGTTCTGATCTATCCTGTGTGTTAATAGAAAAAAAAAGGGAAATTATTGGCCAAGTGTCAGTATATACCGGGTGTTTAGAAGAGTATATACTTTTCACTGCATCATTGTTCAATTCAACCTAATGCTTTTTCGGTGAATAGTCATATTAGTTACCAGCAGTAAATTTCTGCTGTGGTTACTCCTGGTAATCCCAGGTAAAGACAGAGCCACAAAAGGATCAGCCCAGAATTAGAAGTACTGAATAATACATTTACATTTTTCTGCTCTTATTAAACTGACAAGGCTAATGTTTAAATGATGATTTGCCTCATTACTCAAGAAGAATCATGGAGAAAAATAGTCTGATATATATCTTTCTTTTTGGTTTTTAATCATCAGGAGGGAAAAAGAAAAGAAGGAGTCAGACATGCACACATGAATAAACAGAGACAAAAACCACACCAGACGCATCCACGACAAAAAAGGGGGGGGGGAGCTAATGAATAAATAAAACAGAACAACCACCATCTAAAATAGCTCTTATCGAGCTCTGCCCAGCGTTCGGTGAGCGATCTCATCTGTGCTGCTGTCGGGTCTGCTCAGCGGTCAGAAGGAGCGGTGTGGTGTTGACAGCTGGCTGTCATTACTCCAGAAGTGAGAGGTGACACCAGGACAGGAGGAAAGAGATGGCAAACAAAGGGCCCTCCCTCTGTGGAGGAGAGGGCCGAGATGAGGAAGAGCAAGTGATGAAAACAGTGGAAAAGGAGGTGGGGAAGATGAGCAAGAAAAGTGACCTCTTGACCTTGATGGATTTGGGCCAGTAGCCCAATTCCCTGGCGCTTGAATCGAGTTGGGGGTTGTTTTTTTTTGTCAGTTCAGCTTTTTATTTCTTCCAAAAATTTTAAGCAAGTGACATATATCTTTTTTATTACTCTTCCTAATTTAGGCTTTATTACCGCTCCAATTGAAGTTTAATGGGTATCTTAGAACCTAAACCTTTTTTTAAATAAATAAAATGGAATTCTGCAGATGAGAAAAATGTTGAAATGATTTTTAAAAAATTGTTTGTATTTTACAGATGCTTTCCGTTGTCACATTATTACTGAACTAAAATAAAAAAAACATTATAACCCATAATTGTCTCTGATCACTGTATGTACTGTAAATTTGTATTGAGATGCAGAATAAAATAATATGCCTAGAGGGTTGTGCAACCTTGGCAGAGTATAATCTCTCAAGTGCTTTCTAGTTAGCACCTTTACATTTCTTCATTTAAATGTTACATTTTACACTTCAACTGCAACTCCTCACACCTTTGCAGCACTTGTTTTCATGTCAAACAAACCTATTTCTGTGCAAATTAATTTTTAATGACTTGAATAAACTGCTTACTTTTAGCCCTGTAATTGGAAGTTTACTCAAGTTTACTTTCTTGCTGAAATACTTGCAGAGCCAACAGTACTCTATATATTATAATCTACATCAGTGGGAGGCAAAGAGCTGCCCTTGTGCCAAATCCTGCCCTCTAGCAAAAATATTTGGCCATCTGAGAAAGCAAGAAATTTTCACTTTAATAGCATACATAAAAACAAATTTTCACATATCAGCTGTAGATAACACTGCAAATGGCAAGGCTCATGTACAGGTAAATCCCCAAATACGACCTTGTAACCAGGGGTCGCGTTAGACAGATATGAAGGCTGTCTGTCATTTTGACAGATTAGAACAATGAGACATCATCTGCAGTGTATCTCGCTATCTGGGTGCAGACAGCACGTTGAGGAGCTACGGAGAAGCAGAAGCCTTGCAGTGCAACCCTTGGTCAGAAGGAGTACAAGGATTACCTCCCGGTGAAGCCAGTGTTTTACAGGATCGAAAAATTCCACGTTTTTTTCATATTTTAATTGTAATGTGTAATTATGTATAATAGCACCATTCATATTTGCCTTTTTAGGCACAATGGCCACTGTGTTTTTTGCTATCACTGAGGAGAAAAAGTCATTCTACTAGTCTGGAGTTTTGTTTTTGAGTTTTCAGAATTGTGTGCATAGTTTCTTTGTTTGTTTTTTTGGGTATAAATATACTGGGGTGTAAGAGGAGTGAGAGGCAAAGGAAAGGACAAGATGAATTACAATGCAGTGGGAAGAGTAAGAGACAAAGAGTTCATGACAGAAGGGGAAAAAAAAAAAGAAAAGAATAGAGGGTGACAGGAAGAAGGGAGGTGTAAAAGATGAGAGGAACAGAGAGGAGAATGGAGGATGAAAAGAGAGAAATGGGGAGAGAGCAGGAGGAATCAGACAGGGAGAAAGAGGGATGGAGGAGGGGTGACTAGAGGGCAGCTGGTGACATGAATGGAGGCCAAGCATCTGAGGGACCACCGTTGAGCGGTCAATGCGTGTGTGTGTGTGTGTGTGTGTGTGTGTGTGTGTGTGTGTGTGTGTGTTTGTGTGGGTGTTTTGGCCATGTTTGCGAGTATGAGGTCTAACGTGGTGACAGACACAGTGCACGGGGACAGGAGAGTTTGAAAGTGAAA
>JBBPCS010001249.1:0-15443 GCA_037974645.1 Hollardia meadi | reverse complement strand
AGTGGTTAGCAGAACTGAATAGCGTGTACTGTAAATAAACAACTGTAGGCTTAGCGAAAAGTCGCTAAGGAGAGAGAAGGCTAGAAATGCTGAAGATGAACAAATATATGTTTAAACTGTAGCAGATGATTTGTCGTGTTTATAAAATCCAACAAAATCTAGGAAGCTTACACTGGTTCAGTATCTCGCCCAAGGACACTTTGACACGCTGACTGCAGGGGTCCGGGATCGAACCACGATCCTCCGATCAGTGGACGACCGCTCTGCGCCACGGCCTCCCATAAAAAGAAAAAAAAACATTCAACATTGCAGACTGAGATGTTGAGATGTCAGACATTTACACTTTATCATTGTGCTCCAGCTTCAATGGCTCACGTGGGTGGAAAATAGCAACAGGGGCCACTGAATTTAGTGAATTTACTAATTATCAGACAAGTAATTAGACAAGAATTAGCTAGCTAGTGTGCTGCTGATGTTGAGTAATGGGAAACGTTAATTCTGTAGGACTATGAGTTATTCAGTCATGAGTAAATTGTTTCACTACATCAGTTTGAATATAGTGAGAAAATATTGGCATGTAAGCAGAAATATTCTGACTTTGGAATAGTCATTGTGAAGCTCAGTAGAGTCGGTCCCACACAACAGCTGCTATTATTTCCTCTGAGTCTACCCAGAACAATGAAGATTGAAAGCTCACAGCACCTCCTCATAAAAACCCAACAGCTTTCATACCAAATATTCAGATGTCCTATAAAAGCAACCTCTGTCTGACTCCAACATCTGTGGGCCATGTGCTGAGGAAAGGTGCTTTCTTTTCAGGTGGTATTATGTGTTCACGCATTAACAATGTAACATTAGAGTGGGCTAAAGGTGTAAAATGCTAAGCAGTGCTGCACGGAAGGCAGTGGAAACGGCTTTTATAACCCAACTCCACACTTTGCAAAGTTACGGACAGCTTTTTAGATGCCTTTTTTGTGCACAATGGCCATTTGATACCTCGTTAACATGAGTTTTAAAGTTAAAACACCTCTTCTGTATTGTCAGTGAGAGTGATTAAAGTCATGGTATGTATAGTGTTTTAACAGGCTGGATGGTCCAATGGAAGCAGGCCCCTGCCTGCACACCATCAACCGACATACACACCCATGTACATCTCCCAAAGGACTACTTAGAACAAACATCTGTGTAAAAAACTATATCTTTAGACATGTCTCCCTGAACATATTTTGTCACAGAGGTGGCTTTATCTGGTGGTGTATTTCCAGCAGATGCTATGGCATGATCATAGAAAAATGTATGAATATTATAAGAATACAACTGGCATCAGTGTCTCTATGATCCTCTCGCTCTTCCACAAATAAAAGTTGCTGTGTTGCTACTACAATATTGTATAGTATTGAGTATGCAATATGTAGAGAATATTACAAATCCAAGATTACATTGGCAGAATGGCAGGACTGAGAGAAAAAGACGCAGTTAGAAATGTGTCTGTTTCTTCATCTGTCAACACAGCACAGTTAGGCTACTGATATTTCAGAGCTATGGTTGGGGCCATTGAGGTTGCAAAAACCTCAGTCAGATAAAATGAGGAAGAAATCCTCAACAAACATATCAACTAAACCAACTATTCTCAACCAGGTGGCCTGGCCTCAATGGTGGGCCTCAGAGCATCCTCTAGTGGGCTTTGTAACTTACAAAGGTTAGTTATTTTTATATCTAAATGTGCTCAAGAATTCGCATAAATAAAAAAAATCTGTTCAATTTAGAATTGATTTAAAGATTCACTTTTAAAGCCTGTCATGTCTGGCTCCAAGTTACGTTACAGAAATGTTGACCCCGTATGAGCCATCTCAGAGCCTTAGATCTGCAGGTGGGGCCCTTCTAGCCGTCCCAAAGTCGAGTCTTAAATCTAAAGGTGACTGTGCTTTTGCCATCAGGAACCCTTGACTTTGGAACGACCTGCCTAAGGAGATAAGGCTCACAGATTCTGTGTGCTCTTTTAAATCATTTCTTGAAACCCATTTCATATAGACTAGCTTTTATGTGATGTCATTTTTATCATTTTATCTCCTATCTTTTTATTTCATTCATTCTTTTTATTATTATTATTATTATTATTTTATTATTATTTTTTTCCCCTTATATTTTTTATTCTTTTTATTTTTCATTTTATTTTATTGCTTGTCTTTTTTTTTATTCTTATTGCTTTTATTCTTACTATTCTGTATTCGCTGCTGTCCTTTTATTGCTTGCTTTAATACATCATGTCTTGCATTTTAAATCTTTGGTCTCCTAGTTTTAACTTTATTTTGATTTTTTTTAACCTTGTCTTGTTTGGAGTGTTTGACTTCTTTTGTCTTCCTGAGTATCCTTTTCTTGCTTTGTCTGTCAAAGCACTTTGTAAACTTTGTTTTTAAAGGTATACAAATAAAGTTTATTATTGTTATTATTATTATTATTAATTCACCAGACAAACATGTTCTGCCCCTACTAGCTAATATTCCCTCGAAGTGGCACAAAGTTGTTTTGAAAACTATAAAGTGATGTAGGCCTACAGTGTTTAATAGTGTGTTGAATGTGGTGAAACCCTATCACAGCCCAACATATATATTTATTAGATTTTTACATTTAGAAATATTTAGGAAGGTGGTGCTTATAAATTTGGGCCCAGAAATGGGCCTCAAAGGTGCAATGTGTAATGGCCATAATTTTAGTTTTAAATGTTCAAAAACTGAACTAACATTATCAACATAATGTGAAGAAACAGCAGTGTTATGTCAAAGACGTCTATGTATTGTGCTGCAGAGATATCTACTGAAGTTAACATGCTAATCAGCTAGCCCCGGCTCGTCCTGTCTCGTAATACCACGTAAGTTTCACAAGCTCTCTTAGCGTTTAGTCTAATAAGTAAACAAAACGAACTGACAAAATGTCAAGAAAGTAAATATTGTTACACCTATTTTCCTTACTAAACAGAAAAATACAACCGTACACCTTCTGAATTCAAGTTTCTCTCTTTGACCCAACTAAGACGAGCTTAATCGTATCGTTAACTCATCGTAAAACACACTTCATTCAAACCAGACAGAAACCAAATCAAACTCACCAAAACCGTCATGGTTTGTCTTTCCACAATCACCTCTGGTTTGTTCTAAGTAAATTGTCAATTCACCGAATAACACCTGAAAATATTCCATCTCTACATGCCCAAAGGCCCAACGCTATCTCAATGTTCTGCTATTGTTCCCCTCCCCAGTCCCCGCCTGCTGTGTCCTGTCATCCCTGAAGTCATAGTCCTCGTCGGAGCCACTGTAAATCACCTCTCTACTGTCATCTATCTAGGCTCCACTGGTCTCCAGCTGATTGGTCTCCAGCCATTTGGTCTCCTGCCATTTGGTCTCCAGCCATTTGGTCTCCAGCCATTTGGTCTCCAGCCGTTTGATTTAAAGCCGTTTGGTCTCTAGCTGTTTGGTCTCCAGCTGTTTGGTCTCCTGCTGTTTGGTCTCCAGCCATGTGGTCTCCAGCCGTTTGGTTTAAAGCTGTTTGGTCTCCAGACGTTTGGTCTCCTGCCGTTTGGTCTCCAGCCGTTTGGTCTCCAGCTGTTTGGTTTAAAGCTGTTTGGTCTCGAGCCATTTGGTCTCCAGCCATTTGGTTTAAAGCTGTTTGGTCTTCAGCTGTTTGGTCTCCTGCCGTTTGGTTTCCAGCCATTTGGTCTTCAGCCGTTTGGTTTAAAGCTGTTTGGTTTCCAGCCGTTTGATCTCCAGCCGTTTGGTCTCCAGCCGTTTGGTCTCCAGCCGCTTGGTTTCCACGTTTCGACGCACGGGCTCTTCGGATCGATTTTTTTTCAGTGGCCCAGCTCCTAAAGAGTTTGGAGGAAGAAACCATGCAGCTCAGCCATCATTTGCAGCTCGCTCACCTTCAGAAATTAAAGGATGAGATGAGACAGAAAAATGCAATGGTGAGAGGGAGAGAAGACCGCTGGCAGAGAGCTATGGTTACGGCAGCCGTGCACGTTCACGCTGCTGCTTTCCACAGCCAGCTGGCAGTTAAATGTTCATGGACAGCTTTGCCGGCACCTCCCGTTTCTTTGTCTTTCCCTTCAAGCAAGAAACCCTTTCTATCAGAATAAATGCTCTGATCAAAGGTTGCTGAATGGTAATTCTCTGTCGCTCTGTCCCTCCATGGTGAATTTTTCTCATGAGATGGCGAGAGGGAGCTCTGAAGGGACGCGCGCTTTCGCTGCCACTTCCTTTCACTATCGGCCCCCCATGGGCCAGCCTCCCGTTTTTGCGGGGACTAGTGGCAGAGCGGGCCTCAGAGGTGTATCTAACTTTTCTAGGGGCCACTCCTCTGGCCGTGTGCCCTTTGACCCAGTTTCATGGGGAATTGTGCCAAGGCCAGCCCAGGAGTTCCATGCTTCAGACCAGCCCACTTTCATTAAAAATCTACCATAATTATAGCGATGTAAGTCAACTATAGTGTTCTATTCTATACAACCTTGTTACTCGGTTTACTTTTCTGGAACATAAGTAGAACATATCAAGAGTGTTCGGATTGTCTTTAACATTGAGCAATCCTACCTGCCCACTCTGGAGTTATGGGCTCATGGCTGGAGCTAAGTACTGCCTCGTCTTCACTGCCAGCAGCAAACTGGTCGACCGAAGCAAGCATGCCTGGATCATCCTCTTCACCAACTTCTGCTGCTTGTTATCCACCTGCACTCTCAAGCCGTGAGCCGCTTGTTTTAAACAGGTTGCTGAGCTTGAGACATTTTGCCGCATCAGCTTGTAAAGCTTTTTGTTTTTTAATCCTGGCCTTTTCAGCTCCCCCTTTTTAATAGCAATGTTTTCTTTTTAATCTAGTTGTATTTCTCTGTGTTTTTCACTCAAAATTCAGCTAAGGGGCTCTCCTACCTGACCTGTGAGCCATGTAAACCATTTGCCATTGCCTCACAGTCACACCTGACACCTCAGTGCACCCACTACAATCCTTCCTACGTTCAAACAGTTTGCTCCATCTGTCAATCTAAGAATAAGTACACCTATACAGAACAGAATGAGGTGTAAATTAACAATATTTATTGTAGAGCATGAGTTTCATCTCATGCTTGCAAATATGAAAGCATGTTAACGCGCGACGCAGCTCTTTTCGATTCCGGTGCAGTGAATAAACACCATTGCCGTCAGTATTTATCAAATGTAACAAATAATTGTATTTCTCTCTAACTTTTGTCAGGCATGAAGTCTGGCAAAGGCTGGCAAGCAAAGACACAGACAGATGGAGATTTACTGCATCCCAGCTAGGTTAGCAAGACAGTCAGACTAGAGAGAGATGCACTGCCCGCTAGCACATCAACTTAACACTACTGCTATTTGCCGACATCAAACTTGGAGAGGAGAGAACACGTTTACCTGACTGCTCTTCATGCAATTCACTATCATGGAGGTTTTTTTTCCGTTTCTCTTGCCCAGAAGGATAGTTCCGCTTCATCCTGTCAACTAAGTTGTCATCATTACACTCGCTTTGACACGAGGGGGAGGTGGAGCCTTGCTTAATCTGCGGGGCCCTACACAACGTGCATAGTGAGTGTATAGGGCCCCCCGGCTTTGGTTAGCCTTCTGCTAAATGAATGCAGTCCTGTGAAGTTGATGTTCAATATGTTTTATTATTGTTTTAATCAACCCTGTCGCCGTTCTTGCAGCCCAACAGCTAGCGCAGCCCACTGTGAATCTTCCCGTTTCTCCTGATTAGTCACTCCCTGCTTGAATGGCACCACGCTTGCACGCTGATGGAGTGGATGGACATGTTGGGGTCCACAACTCTGTAAGACCACATGGCCTCTGGGAACAATATAGTCACTGAAGCTGGCTCCCCCAACCCCCAGTTTGTCACAGGTTGGTGCCAAACCTGCCCACTGAGTGAACCTCCAGCTATCATTGGTCAGTAGGATTTGGGACAGCACAAAGGACTTCTCTTTCTTTTTCCTGGACTTCCAAAGGACTGAGAGCTTCTGAGCTCCTCAGTTTCTGTGGGTCTCATCAACAGCTCTTGGTGGGGACCCCACTGGGACGGATGACATCGTAGGTGACGGTGCTCACTGATACGTCACTGTTGGGATGGGGGGGACCTGCTTAGGGAGAGCAGTAGGAGGTACATGGTTGCCATCGGAGACACAGCACATCAACCTCCTCGAGCTCTAAGTTTTTCTGATGGTTCAACACTTTGCTCCCCTGATATGGGGCACACATGTGTTGGTGAGAACCGACAAGCACACCGCAACAGCTCTTTGTGTACTTCCGCGTCAGAAGACTTGACAGACAGAAGAGTTGTCCACCAAAACTTCTCTCAAAAAATCTTTATCTTGTTTTAAGCAACTTTTAACAATACACATTTTTAGATATTGGTTGTTGGTTTACTGGATAAAAGATTTTAGCCATCGCACGTCTGCTTTTTAAGTTTATAGATCATTAAGCTGTGGAAACGCCATGACTCCTCTTACCTCGCCTTCGGGCTGTAAGAGCTGTCACCGTCTCAGTGAGACGATTGCTTTGCTGAGCTGGGGCAAAGAATTTTCAACCTCTATGAAATCCAAGAAGACGAGAAACTCTTGGACACAATTGTTTTCAGAGGCCCTGCACAGGGCACCGTGTCCAGAATTGAAGAGCTGACCTGGCTTCTCCACTGCTCGCCTACCTGGCTAACACGGCCCCGCCACCGCTCGCTGCCTCCTCTCCGCCAGCTCCTGCTGCTACTCTAGCCACTGCTGAGATCTCCATCCCTGAAGACGTCTCTGCTGACCCTTGGCTCCAACACGGGGTTAACCAAAATTCCAGGCTAGCTGCTCCACTGCATGTTACCCGCAACACTGGGGGTGGCTGATCCCTTCCCTCCTCTGGTGTAACAGTGCATACAGCTGGCGAACCGCTTTGATATCCTGGATGAGGCTTTCCCTCCACTAGCAGCGGGCCAGCAGTCTCTTCCATCTCCTCCACCTCCCAAGCCAAAACCCCGGCACTGGTCTCCAGCCAACTTTACTGCATGTCCCCCGGGCAACGGGGATGAAATTGCAGCGCCATCTCCATCCTGACGTGTCTCTGCTGGTCGAGAGGCCTCAGAGGAAGAGACGGCTGCTAAGCTAGTTCCAGCTGCTGTCCGGCGACGGAGCTCACTGCACCAGGCTTCCCATCACCACCATACCAACCCGGTAACCTCCAGTGCTGCTGCCCACTCCCACAGCCCCCATCAGTAGGTGTCCTCTTCTCCCCCATTCACCTTCCTCATTGGTGACTCGATCATCAAACATGTGAAAGTCAACAGAGCACACACCGGGCACTACTGTACAGGACATCGCTGATAAAATCCCGGACATCTTAAGTTCTTATCCCGAGGTAAACAGGATCCTCATTCATTGTGGCACCAATGATATCCATGAACAGCAGAGTGAGCTGTTATACAGAGATTTTACTCATCTCCTTAACACCCTGAAGCAGTCCCACAGCAGTGTGTATGTGAGCGGTATGTGAACACCCACTTGCAACCGCGGCAGGGGAAACTTCACGAGGGTACTCAGCTTAAACAACTGGCTGTCATCTGCCTGTCACAAAAACAATATTCACTTTGTTGATAACTTCAACCTTTTCTGGAAACGTGGTCACCTCTTCACGGCAGATGGACTTCACTTGAACAGAGCTGGCACACGGCTGCTCTCAGATAATGTGGAATATGCTGTCTTTCATCCCCGTGCTTCAACACACACCTGTTGCCCATCGCCACCTGCACCTCCCCACCTACGTTCAAGCCTCACTGGTGACCAGTCCAGCTCTGTCTGATGTCCTCTGGGTCTGAGCCCAGGTCAGATTAGTTCCACTCCTTTCATTTCTGTACATAGGCATGGCCCAGTTACCAGTAAGAAGAGTTCGTCTCTTCATAGCGCTGTTTCACATATCCCTGTGATCATTAAGCATAGGCCTGTCAACCGAAATGCGCTGATCACACACAGAAATATTAATAATCGATTAAAGATTCAGACAAATGCATTAATTTCAGTTCCCAGCACAAAATCACTTAAAATGGCTGCTTGAAATCTGCACTTTTTTAACAGAGCTTCCTGAATTTTTATCCACACTGGTTTTAAACTATGACAGAGTTATTCATTGTGGCGACTTTAATATCCTTGTCGATGACTCCACCAATGTCCATGCTACTGATTTCCTAAACATTACTACTTCCTTTAATTTTAAATGGTATGCCTGTGGACAATCACATAACCGAGGCCACACATTGGACCTTGTATTTACCCTAGGTGTATCTATATCCTCTATGGAATTACTGGAGATGACTGTATCTGATCACAAATGTATAGTTTTTAACTGTGAATCACCTGTTATTGTGATAGATTGATTTTCATCAGGAAGCTGATTGTCAATGCTGAAAATGTTAAAGTCCTGCAAGAGAGGTTAAAATGCTTAAAAACAGTTAATATGGATAAAAACAAACGTTTAAAAAGGTGTAAAGATACCTAACTGTAAGGAGTTAATCCATGATCGACTTGTTGATCCTTTGAGAAATGAAACCTATGATTGATTATTCATGCCTGCAAAGTCCGGAAGGGGGAGCTCTCGCCACGATGCCTCATTCCCGGTCAAGCTGCCAAAGAGGAAGCATAGTGTCTGAATATCATTATTAATATCTCCCCTTTTCAGGGTGTAACATTTTGGAGGCACCGCTGGGATTAAGGTGACTAGGGCCAGCTGTCCCAGATAGATGTCCCAGATCATCCTTCAACCCCTCACATTTATAACCCGGGTGGACAAGAGCATGTGGTGGTCCAACAACTGAGTGGAGAGACTTGCATGCAATCTGAGGTCAACTGCTGGTGCCAGGAGAGCCGCGTTGTCTGTTCTGCAAAGAGAAAGTTCTGCACCACACTGCCATTGCCCACGGGTCAGAGACTGACATGGAATCTTCAGAGCTAGAAGACTTGAAACTAGAAGTTTGTGGTGCTCTGTACACATTGGCACGAGAGGATTTTATTGAAATTTGTGATTTCCTAACTATTGCTGGTTTAAGGCTTGAAAAGGTATCCGGCAAAAGCCGCTCCTCCCTTATCCTACATATCATAAGTTATCTGAAGAGAGAAGAGTTAAGTGAGATTGAGGATGAAGGTATGACAGAGCTACTGATGTTGAAAGATAAAATTGTCAAGTTGCAACAGGCTGCTCAAAATAGTGCAGTAGATCAAGTAGCTTCAGAACCTAAACAGGCAGATTTGGTGCGAGAGGAGGTCGTTCAGCTGTCAGAATCAGGGCGGTTGAAAAAAGAGATAGAAACACTACAAGCAGCATTAGCGCTATTGCTACAAGAGAAGCCAAATCAAACTAGTGGAGCTAAAAACTCAGTTAGTGGGGATGGCAATAGTGCTAAACAGGATGATATCACTGCTCAACAGAGCCCCCAACCCTGTCTCTCACTACAGTGGAGTAGAGAATTCAAAATATCAGGCCAGACCGGTGAGACAGGCCAAAAGGACAAACTTAGTTTCTCTAGTCTTGCGCACCAAATTGAGCAAGGCATCAGCAAGGGATTTCCTGAAATAGAAATAGCTGATGCAGTGATAAGGGCAATAGCACCAGGCTTAGAACTACGCAGTTACCTGGAAGGCAAAACCAACCTCACCTTTCCTACCTTGAGGAGGATTCTGAGGTCCCATTTCCAAGAAAAGGGTGCAACAGAACTGTATAAACAACTCACCTCAGAGGTCCAAAGTAATAAGGAAACGCCACAGAACTTCCTGATCCGTGCCCTAAATTTGAGACAAAAATACTGTTTGCCTCACAGGAAGCAGAATCTGGTCTGAGATATGACCCTGTCCTTGTACAAAGCATGTTCCTCCATACTGTTCTGACAGGCCTGCTAAATGATAGCATTAGAAGTGACCTCCAGCCATACTTGCAACAAACAAACACAAGTGATGAGCTCCTTCTCGAGAAACTCAACATTGCCTGTGCAAATGAAACAGAGAGACAAAATAAAAATAAACTATTTACCCAACAGCGACCAACCACTGTACATGCAGTCCAGTCTACTGACACACCTGTAGATAAAAAGGAAAAAAAAACAAAATTCAGAACACACCAGCAAAACTCAGTCTGATGTACTGTATCAATTGAAAGAAATACGTTCTGACATAGCATCATTAAAAAATCTTGCACAAAAAAGTTGCACAGATCAGAGAATCAATTAAACAGCCTAACCCAGCACAGACACAATGTCTGGCCTCACCTGTAGTGCAGGAATGCATGCTCCCTCCTCAGTCCCAGTATCCACCACAAAACTGCTGGCCTCCCCCAGGACCAGGACAACGAGGAGATAGAGCCCAATACCAACAGAGGTTCGCGCCGCAGCACCATTATCCTGCATCCAGTCATGCACGCCTGAGAAAATGTATTGGCTGCCAACAAGGTGGAAGTGAGTATTGTACCCATTGCTACAGATGCGGTAGCACTGAGCACTTCTTCGCAGGTTGCAGGGTGAGAGGAACCAGACAAGCCAAAGGGGGTCCTTTAAACAAAACAGGGTTACCCCCACGAGACAGGGAGTAACCAGTGACAGCAAAATGTCCCAACAACATTGCTCTTACTGTGGTGTCGCTGGGAAAGACCAAAGGCTAAGAAGATGCACGTCCTGTAAAATAGACAGTTACTGTTCTAAAACCTGTCAAGTTGAACATTGGCCAAAACATAAAGAACAGTGTAACCAGCACACCAACCCACAAGCAAACCAGTGCTCTCACACAAAGACAAATAACACCAGCACCAAGAAAGAGGACAGCCAATCTCATCTTGTTGCTCTGGTAGGGAAATGGTGTATTGTTGAGTGCTACATACAAGGCCGCAGAACTCGAGCATTATGGGATACTGGCTCCCAAGTCTGCATTGTTGATGAAAAGTGGAAAAATAAACATTTGCCGCATGAGAAGTTGAGAGGCGTTTCAGAGTTACTTGATGCACCCAATGATCTTCAAGTCACAGCTGCTAACGGGCAGAGCATGCCTTACAAGGGTTTCATTGTTCACATTCACTATTGGATTAGCTGCAGAGGGATCTGACCCCAGGGAACTTGTTGTCCCCATGCTCGTGATCAAAGGTCGGCGTCTCTCACAGCCCAATTGTAGGTTTTAATGTTATTGAGCAAATGATAAAATCCTGCACCACAGAACAACTGGATGCTCCAAGAAGAGAGCAGTTGCACGAGACATTGAGAGTGGCTTTCCCCAGCCTCGAGAAAAAGAATGTCACAGCCTTCATTGATCTGGTGACTACTGAACAGTCATGCAACTACGTTGGGAAAACAACAAAAGAGAAAGTCACTGTGCCCAAACACACCTCTGTTCAGATTGACTGTAAGGTGCAGACATGGCCACTGAAGAAAGACATAACACTTCTCTTTGAGCCCGACATAAATCCTCAGTGGGCCGAAGGTCTTGAGTTTTGTGAGACGTTGGTAAAGCTCAGACATGGAGTTTCACCTTACATTGTTCTCGATGTCCAAAACCCAACTGATCATGATATCGAGCTGTCAGGAAAAACCTTTGTGGGCACCTTACAGCAAGTCCAAGCTGTGTATCCAGCCACCATCTTGGAGAAACCCAATACTTCACCCCAAGTGTCAGTGAGTCAAGTGAACGTAGAGAGTGAGCAATTAAGTGACACTCAATGGAATCCACCAATAGACCTGAGCCATCTGAGTGAACCTGAAAGAGTAGTGGTGCAGGACATGCTTCGCGAGGAATGCTCCTCCTTTTCCAAATCAGACGACGACATTGGATGTATTGAAAAGTTGAAGTTGAGCATATCATTGAAAGACATGGATCCTGTTGCGCGTAGTTACCTGTCAGTGCCGAAGCCACTATATAAAGAAATGAAAGATTACCTGCACAACCTCATTGCACAAGGGTGGGTGAAGAAATCCAACTTGTCTTATGCCTCCGCGGTTGTCTGCGTAAGAAAGAAAGATGGCAGCCTACGTCTTTGTATAGACAACCGAGAACTAAACAAAAAGACCCACCCCGATAGGCAACCAATCCCTCGGGTGCAGGACATCCTTGACAGTCTTGGTGGCCACTCATGGTTTTCGTTATTAGACCAAGGAAAGGCCTACCATCAGGGCTTTATGGATGAAGACAGTAGGCCTTTGACTGCATTCGTGACTCCATGGGGCCTCTACGAATGGATAAGGATTCCATTCGGACTAATGAACGCACCCGCAGCCTTCCAACGCTGTATGGAGGAGTATCTGGAGGATGTGAGAGACAACGTCTGCGTGCCCTACCTGGATGATACACTAGTGTACAGTCAGTCATTCGAGGACCATGTAAGCCACGTCAGGAGAGTACTCCAGCTGCTAAGACAATACGGGATCAAACTAAAACCTAGCAATTGCGAGCTATTCTATCTGGGAAGGATCGTTTCAGCCGAAGGTAGCAAAATCGATCCAGCTGACACCATTGCTGTATGAGCCTTGAAAGATAAGAGACCAAGCAATGTAGGAGAACTACGAGCTCTCATGGCCTTGTTAAGTTATTACAGGCAATACATAAAGGATTTCTCCCGTATCGTGGGGCCACTTTATGACCTGCTGAAAGGGACGACAGAAGAAAATGATGCACAGCAAAACAGGATAAACACAAGACGAGTTACAGGGAAGAGAAAAGAAGTGCCGTCACACAAACCAATTGTGTGGACTGAGGAACATCAACGCATCCTGGAGCAGCTAATAGACTGTCTGGTTGAGCCACCAGTCCTCGGGTTCCCAGACTTCTCGCAGCCATTTATGCTCCACACAGATGCCTCAAATCAAGGCCTCGGGGCAATTCTTTACCAATGACAGGATAATAAGCTCTGCGTGATAGCCTATGGTTCCCGAACACTGACTGCCACTGAACGGAATTACCATCTCCATTCAGGAAAAATGGAATTTCTCGCCTTTAAGTGGGCAATCACAGAAAAATTCCGAGATTACCTATATTATGCACCTACTTTCACAGTGTTCAGTGATAATAATCCGCTTACATAAGTCCTGTCAAGTGCCAAGCTCAACGCAACTGGATGCAGATGGGTAGCAGAGCTTGCAGACTTTCATTTTACCATCCGATACCGTCCAAGCAAAGAAAATGTGGACGCTGACAGTCTGTCAAGAATGCCTGTAAATATTGAGGATATGATGAGTCAGTGTACTGAAGAGTTGGCATCAGACTGTGTGGCGGCGACAACCCAAGCTGTTGAGATCCAAGACTCCAGTCCACCATGGGTCTGTCCAGTACTTACCTCTCTCAGATGTACAGAAGTGAATGCAGAAACACACAAACCATTCTCAGCTGTTGAGATTCAACTAGCACAGCAAGGTGACAAAAACATTGGCTCAGTAATGCAGTGCAAAATAAGGAACTCAGCGCCTTCAGCATGCAAAGCAAGTGTCTACTGCGTGAGTGGGAAAGACTTCACATTGATGAAGATGGCATTCTCCGCAGGAAAACAGCAAACAAAACACAGCTTGTCTTGCCAGAGAGGTACAAGTCCACGGTACTGAAAGAGTTGCATGATGAAATGGGCCATCAGGGCATTGATTGAACAACATCACTGATCAGGGATAGGTTCTTCTGGCCTTACATGCAAAAAGAAATTGAAAATTATGTGGCCAGAACGTGTACCTGCTTGAAACAAAAGACACCATACAAAGAAATTCGAGCACCTTTGACCAGTATCGTCACCACGCAACCATTTGAACTAGTGTTGATAGATTTTCTCCATTTCGACAAATGTAGAGGCGGGTACGAGTACATATTGGTAATCGTTCATCACTTTACCCGTTTTGCGCAGGCTTATGCCACCACCTCCAAGTCTGCTAAAACAGTCGCTGATCGCATATTCAACGATTATGCCCTGAAGTTTGGACTGCCAACTCAGATACACCAAGATCAAAGCGGCGAATTCGAGAACCAGCTCTTTGCCCAGCTTAAAAAGAACTGCGGTGTTCTAGGATCACGAACGACACCCTACCACCCGCAAGGGAATGGGCAAGTCGAACGCTTTAATCGGACATTGCTACAAATGCTAAAGACACTTACCGATAAACAGAAGACAAACTGGAAAGAATCCTTGAACAAGTTAATCTGTGCATATAACAGCACAAGATGTGAAGTAACAGGTTTCTCCCCTTTTGACCTGTTATTCGGAAGGTCCCCAAGGTTACCTATTGATCCCCTGTTTGGCCTCACTTCTGAGACAGGAAAAGCTGACCATCGAACATACATGGAAAAATGGAAAAAAGAAATGCAGGAAGCATATGAAATTGTACAATAGAATGCAAAAAAGTCAGCAGAGAGAGGCAAAAGACACTATGATGGAAAAGTGAGAAGCTCAGTGTCGTACCCTGGCGATCGTGTCCTTGTCAAAAATCTGGCACCCAGGGGGGGGCACTGGAAAACTTCGCAATCACTGGGAAGAAATGATCCATGTTGTGATCCGCCAGGTTGGAGAAGACATTCCAGTATATGAAGTCAAACCCGAGCAGGGAAGAGGAAGGTCGAGAATCATGCAGCGTAACCTGTTAGTACCGTGTGATCACTTACCTTTGGAAATCCAGCCGAAATAGCGTCTAAGCAAAAGAAAGGGATGATGGAGACAGCTGCAGGAAACGCAGATCAAGAAGAGGAAGAGGACGAAGAGGAATGCAGGTACTTTTACCAGCCAACAGTACAGCCTCAAATGCCCATCGCGGATAGGAACATTGAGCATGCTTACACACAAGAGGATAGTGATCATGAGACACCTGTGTTGAGCACTGACGGGCCAGTGGTTGAAGAAAGGCCCTTAACAAACACAAATGAGCCGGAAACACAGCCTGAGAATGTGCTGAGACAAGAGGATAATCAAAGTGAGGATGTGCAACCAGTTGAAGATTCACTGGATGAAATTCCCATAACCCCGCGTCCAGATTCAGGTGAAGTCACAGAGCAAGGACATGACTTACCAAGGAGAGAAAGGCGGCCTCCTAAGATCTTTACTTATGACCGACTTGGGACTCCAGCATGCTATAGTACAGTGCAAGCAAATGAAATGTTTTACCAGTATCAGCCCATGCCTTATAGAGAAGTCCAACCAGTGACAATGTGAGCAAGTCCATTCCACGTTTACCAACCCTTATTCATACTACTCATACTAGACATAAAACAGATATGAACTGTCAAGTACAGGAATAGACTGTTGAACTAAAAAAAAAATCACGAGATTTAGTGGAATAATGTAAAGGTATGTGTTATCCAAATTTATTGTTATTGTTATTATTTATAGGGGAGTGTGTGATAGGTTGATTTTCATCAGGAAGCTGATTGTCAATGCTTAAAATGTAAAAGTCCTGCAAGAGAGGTTAAAATGCTTAAAAAC
>JBBPCS010001248.1:0-15445 GCA_037974645.1 Hollardia meadi | reverse complement strand
TGCAAAAAGCACAAGGACTCCGGGGAAGATGTTGAGTTAGTGTCATGCACTGATGATGGGACAACATGAATGTGAACTGGTCTATAATCTATATTCAGTCTAAAAGCATGGTATGTTTTGGTAAAATTGCCATCAGTCATGTATTTTTCTCTATGCTCTTTGAAGTCAGAGGGCTAAAAATGTGCAAAACCAGCAGCAGTCCTTTGGGCACATTACTCTCAGCTCTCACGTGTACAACTATACACAATGTGTATAGTGCAGGTCGGCTTTATGCATCATTAACTTCTTTCCTCGTGTTTCCCTTTCCTCCAGATTTGCGACATGGGTTTGCTGCAGCTATACCCAACACTGCCTCCACCACCTCAGTAGCTCTGTATATTGTCTTACCTCTGGGTGAGTTGCTTTGTCAGCAGCTGCAAAGGTGGCTTCTGTACAGGAAATGATTTGAAATAATGCCAACTGTCATGTCTCGTGTCTGTCTGCGACTCTCTCCCTATGTCTTCCCCATGTAGCAGTCCTCTGTCTGGCGGCTGTTGGTGGCATGCTGCTGTGGAGGAACTACAGACTGAAGAACACCAACACCATTCACTTTGACAACCCTGTCTATCAGAAAACCACCGAAGACCAAGTGCACATTTGGAGGAGCCATAGCCCTGACGGTTACTCCTACCCAAAAGTGAGTCTAAATTTGACTGGCATTGACCTGATGATACCTGTTTCATCTCTTCCATTCCTAATATAATCTAAAGGGATTCTTCATACATGTTGTTGCAATCAGTACATAACTTGTTTATCTGACATGCTTTTTTATTTGCTGTCCTATCAGAGACAAATTGTCAGCTTGGATGAAGAGGCGGACAATCCAGCCTTCACAGAAAACTGAGAAAAGTCGGGCAGGGTGGAACAAAGAGCCTCGATGATAAGCTACATTAGATGTCCTTTTTGTATTTTTACCTCGCACAGCACAAAGATATGGAAGTCAAAGCCAGTATCAGACAAGCTCCAATACTTCTCACAGAACTCCTCGCTCTACAGTGGAAACATCAGGGTGAAACATTTTTTTTCCCCCATCAAGTTACCAGCTGTCATGTCATTTTCACCAAATCGTATCAAATCATCAGATGATGGATTCCTCAATCTAACATTTTTTACTTGTCATCCTAACTGTGATGCTGATGATGTAACTGGAGTCATTGTTCCACATAAAGGCACACAATGTCTTATAATGTCAGCAGTTTAACAGAGCTCTTTTAACGCAACTTATAATTAGGGATTTCCTCTTTGTAAGATAGAATTCACGAATGAGAGTTGTAAATATCAATATGTTTTTTGTTTTTTGTTTTTTATTTCTGCTCATGTAACATTGTCCAGTTTTATTCACTGTCATGGCCCTTTATATCTGTACAGTCAATATAAGGCTACAGCCAGCAGCAGGTTAGCTTAGCTTAGCTAAAAGACTGGAAGCAAGGAGAACCAGCTAGCCTGGCTCTGTCCAAAAGTACCTCGCACCTTAATTACTGCACAGACATGAGAGTGGCACTCGGCCAATAAGGCAGATAAGCACATTTCCATGGAAAACTAATTCTTACTACTAAGAATTCTGCCTAACCTCAATCAGTTTCATAATGATGTGTGCTTCTGTGTAATTTTGAGTTGTATGCCAGTTATTGCCTCAGTGGTGGAGCGAAAATATCATCCAGAGGGACCTAAAGACAACCTCAAACAATACGCATTGCACTCTGCGTCTGTGCCTTGATTTATATTGTACTCTGTGATCGCCACCATATGGTTTCAACACAGCAGTCGTCAGCAGCTGTCTGTCTCCTGATTTGTGGTCAGCTGACTGCGTTGGAGAGCCATCTTTAAATCTTCCCTCCCTCTGCCCCTCTCAAGGGGTGGGGGTGGGGGAACCAGTGCATTCTTCAATGTCCAAAAAGCTTTGATGCAAAGACACGTGATGAGTGGAGTCAAGTCTAATGCTCTGTAGGCTACCATGGCACGTGTATCTGACAAAACAAAGCTATGTGCCCTCTCATGTGTTTGAGCTCATTTATTTGTATTGCTGGTAAATATGTGCCTTTTTAATGACATGTTCTGTTCACGTTGGTGCTATTGAACTGTGTGTCGGCCTGTTTACAGTGAATTGTGAATTGGAGGGATGTGGCAGCGTTACACACAGATGAGGTTACACTGAACAAAGACGTCACTCATTGTGATGTGGGTTACTGACTGTCGAGAGGCATTTAGGTAGAAAACAAGTGCTAGTGAAGCTGTACATAAAGTAATTTTTACATTCACCGCCTACCAGTGCAGATTAAGTGTGTAAATATCATGTTCATAAATGTAAATATTAGGTTTTTTTTGGTAGTGTCAGTGTTTTAGACTTTGTTGTAAACTTTAAACATTTGCTGTACATAAATAAATGCTTCTATTTATTATGGAATCACTCTCTGGGTTCTTTTTTTTTTTTTTCTCATGTCTGAATTTACTTTGATGCATATAACATTGATATCTGACTTGACAGTTGATTCAGTTTTAAGCTGAGTCTTTCACCACTTCTGTTAAGTGATGCAAGTAGTAAGAATAGAAAATACAGGCATGCAGAAAACAATGACAGCTGACACATAAGATGAAAAAAAATGGCAAAGATGTACATGAGTAATAATAAAGGGGAAAAGTATAGAATATTCATAAGGAAAAGCCAAATTATGTGAAATATGCTCTACTTCATAGCCTCACAGCCACCTTCATCACCTGTCAGCTTCTAAATATGTTCTTAGGAATTCAGTACCATCCGGATGTAATTTAGCACTATTGATCATATAAAAATGCATATTGTTAGTGTTGTTTTTCATACAGTTTGTCAACTATTTCAACTGGATCTATTTTCCTCTTTAAAACAAATATGTGGATAGGATTTTTCCCAATTGCTGTTTTTAGTTAAGCAAGTTGAGTTTAACTGAGTTAATTAGTTGACCTGCAACTGCAGAAGTATCAACACTGTGTTCATCTGAACTTCATGTTTCTTTTCATTTCAATCGAGCAGAAAGTGCACGCAAATTGACAAAGTAGTGCATTGGGATATTTTGGAGTTGGCTTTCCAAAAATATATATTGAATTATTTGCACTTTTCTCCCTTTGTTACTACATGCTACAAAGCCATGTCTGTCTTTTCTTCTCTGTGTTGTCATCATGTGTGGCTGAAATGCTGCTTAAGGTATGTGGCAGATGGAAGACATCTACAGCAGCTATACTGCACTGTTTCCATCCCTCAGCTTTGGTATGCAGACATGGCAGAAAACGTGCAGTGAGGGGGGGATGGCGGTGGTGGGGGTGGGGGGTGGGGGTGGGGGGGGCTGGCTGTGCTTTTGTAGCTCTTCCTTGGAAAACCAACCATTTTCTTAGAAAGTCAAGCCGTCACAGTGAGCCAAAACCATGTACTGTTTCTTAGAAACTCTTCATCACTGTGAGATCAGAGAGAAGGAAAGTAACAACACTGTGAGTGCGTGGAAGTCTATATAAAGGAAAACATGTCATAGTGTGAGCACGAGAGCTGGAGACACGATCAATATATGATTTTGATGGAGCACTGTCAACATGAGTAATTGTCAGAGCCAATAGTGTAGTATACTGAGCTGATTTGTGCTTTTACAAGCAGGAGATAGAGAGCTTCCCGTGACTGCAGGCACAGACTGGTGGATTCATGTCATGTGCATATGTTTTCCTTCTGTTTTAAGTCAGCATTTCTCAAATTACAATGACAGAAATGTGACCACTAATTAATGCTTTTCATTGTCGTCATTGAAGCCCACGTTTTGTGGGAGCTTTAAGAGCATGAGCCATGACAACAGTCAGCTATCAGACAGGAGAAGGAACACAAACAGCTTTGTGACCCTGCAGATCTGTGGTCAAGCCCACCAGTCGGCATGTTGTGTTCTATGTACAGTCAATGGTTGTGTGCAAAGTTCAAGGCTGAGGAAGAGTGGAAGTGTTGAGCTGATAACAAAAGTCAGGGAAAAGATGCAGTGACACAGCTGTGCCAGTAAACACAGGAATCAAGCAGCTTTCAGATCTCCCAGAAAATCGACATACTTTCTATGATTATTCATACAGCTAGACCTGTGGCACCATCTGTCAGTTTGAACCTTTGTCGAAGCACTCATCCAGACTCCCAATCCTGCGCTACACTTTGTTTTTGTTTGCACAGGCCGCAGATGATACCTGCTTTTCAAAGAAAAGTTCTGTCTGAATCTGTCAACATCATTAATCATTAATGTAACCACAGAGGTCATCTAACGCAGGCAGGATCATTCCAGTTACTTCCACTGTTGAATGGAATAAATGCTGCTGAAGTTATCATCACAATATCAGGTTTTCACCACGCCATTATCCTGGTCAAAATAACTGCCCCACCAAACCGACCGACTTCATCCCAAAATTTAATTTTCTTACATTTACAGTAAACCCCCTAAAATGTCTGACCTGGACTATACTGACTTGTATTGGTCCAAAGTTTGTCACCAGAAAAGTGTTTTTTACATTCTTC
This sequence comes from Hollardia meadi, assembly GCA_037974645.1. NCBI lineage: Eukaryota > Metazoa > Chordata > Actinopteri > Tetraodontiformes > Triacanthodidae > Hollardia > Hollardia meadi. The sequence goes on along the minus strand of JBBPCS010001248.1, from coordinate 10,899 downwards.
TACTGAATGTCACTTCCTCAAAATATGAGATTCAAACATACACCGGGCAAGCTAGATTTGGTATGTCACAAATACGAAAGCCAATCGTTGTCTAATTTACAAATACTACTATTGCCAATGAGCCAGTTCCCAGGGAAACTTGGCTGGCTATCAAGATGTGAACACACTGTAACATCATAGCAGATATTATTGTACTTTTCACAACTACTAACTCTGAAGTCATGGAGTGTTGGTGTAGTTATTTAGCCAAGCCAAGCCATGTTGAAGTCTTGTAGAATAAACATGAGACAGAATATTGCATTTTGTACAATCACATATATTCATATGTTGTTCATAACATTATATGTTCTGATGAAAATTCTGAACAGGTTCCCATAAATGTCAACTTATGTTTAAGACATGTGATCTACCAAAGTGTGAGGCGACTCTACATAAACGGGTGCCCAGTCCCTGAACCATCACTGACCTTTGCTCAGACTGAGAGGAAGACCAGCCTCACTCTACTCACCAGACAGCAGTTTGACCAATGAACACAATATTTGATCAAAGTTGTTCTCAGAGGAGAAGTCCTCCAGTTTTCTAGTTTAAATTCTCATAATCTTACAGGAAGATATCATATCTTTGTCCCCTCAGAAAACATTCTAGTTGTATCTATATGCTTTAATAAAGGGCGAAAATTTGGGTTGAGCATTGGGGGGTTTGAGATCTCCACCCGTGTAGAGGGGTCCAGGGACATGTGCGATTTTTTTTTGCATTTAGGCTGTTAAATGTCTGTTTGTCATTAATGGGAAGAGACATACCAAACAACATGCTTTACATATTCCAACTAGTGCAGTTGAATAGCATAAAATCATAAAGGATCAAATTTTAACATATCAATTTGTTGTTCCAGTATTAGTAAAATGGATATTTATCACTTCCTGAACATATCTTCAGACATTTGATAGTTGTGCCACAATTTAAAAATGGTTGAAAAAATGTTATTATTTGTTTGCTAATAACATCAAATTGAGAAAAACAACTTTATCATGTTTTATAACAATTAATATTTTTTCATTCATCATTATGATATGATACTTAGGGGGGTTATACTGGCTGGTTTTGATTATTGAGGGGGTTATAACCCCCCTATCTCCCCCGATAATTTATGCCTATGGCTTTAATAGATAGGAAATGAAAGTAGAGAGTAGAGAATGAAAAGCAAAATAAATAAACTTAAACATAAATTTTTATATAAACAAAAATCCTCAAAGCTCAGAAGATTGTGTTTCTCTCGAATCCAGCAATAATGTTATTGAATTGGCTTTTTAAGGGCTCTAATGTTGTAATGACTATTTGTCCAGGATAACATGTAATACAATAAGACAAGTGGGATTCAAGAAAGTTTTAAGACTCGAGACAGATTTAATTGTCATTATACAGCACAAGTTTGTATAATGAAACACGAGCTATAGTTCCCACAAAAATAAAACTTTTTGCAGGTGGAGTGTTCAGGAGTCTCACAGCCTGAGGGGAAAAGATGCTCTGTAGTCTGGTGGTACAGCAGCAGATACTTCTGTAACTCTTGCCAGACAGCAGCAGGTTGAACAGGCTGTGGGTGGGGTGGGTGTGGTCTTTTAGTATCCTTTGGGCTCTGCACAGGCACCTCATCTCATCGATATCATTGATGCTCGGTAGATGTGCACCAATGATGTTCTGAGCGGTTGGAATTAACTGCTGCAGAGCCTTCCTGTCTTGGGCCATGCATGAACAATGCCAGTTTGTGATGTTTCCAGTCAGGATGGATTTTCCAGTCTTGTCCTTTGAGAATGAGACCCCGTGTCTTTATAAGATTACCTGTCTGAGGTAAAGGTGAAAGTAAAATAAAAATGAAAAGTATCATCAGCATACATTCGCCTTTCTTCTTGTGGAATTTCATTAATATACAGACAAAGCAATTGGGGGACTAACATGGATCCTTGAGGTACACCCATTATTTACTTCATGTTACTGCATCATTAGCCTTAAAACACTGCCCATTAGATAATTATGAAGACTTCCACTCCACTGCTCTGGGTGAAAAATGTTATTTAGATATGAGAAGACAGGAACCAACTGCCCCTCCCTTATCAAACCTAGATTTTATTTGCTCCGTGGGTCGCTGTTTCAGAGGAATGATTAATCTTTCATTTTTGTGTGTTTTGTCTCTTTTTTGGCAAATGAATTAAACTCAAAATCCTAGTGTAGGGAGGTGGAGAGAGAGAGTCTATAACCATAAGTGTACAAAAAAGAGCAATTACACTTGAACAGTGAAGAGGCAACCAGATGAACTGATAAACAAAAGGTCCACAAGGCCTAACATATGCACTGGATTATTTACATGATATTTTAATATGTATATTATTAACACTATATCAATATTTAATTTTTTCATATCACAGTAAGTACCAATGACTTCACTCTGGAAGATTTACTGCAAAGTTACCCCAGGGAAAAGTCTAGATTGGTCAACTAAAGGTTATCAAATTGACAATGTACATGACAATAACAAAATATAATGGTAAATGGACTTACATTTATAGAGTGCCTTTCAAGTCTACCGACTCCTCAAAGCACTCTACAACACTTGTCACATTCACCCATTCACACACACATTCTTACACTGGTGGCAGAGACTACCATCTAAGGTGCCACCTGCTCATTAGCAGAGGTAACCATTCACACATACACTCACACACTGATGGCTATGCCTTCAGGGGCAATTTGGGGTTCAGTATCTTGCCCAAGGACACTTCGACACGCTGGTCGGGGATCGAACCACCGATCCTCCAATCAGTGGACGACCGCTCTACCTTCTGAGCCACGGTTGCCCCTGATACCAGCAAAAAATGCCACTCAACTGAGTTTCTTGCAAAAAGTTCCCACTTGTTCACAGGTCATACATCAACATCCAAAAAACCCCCAAAAAACAAAACAGTACCCCACTACTTTGATTCGATGTACATCAGGTGTCAGTCAGACGCCCACTAGAGTCCAGGTGGTGGTATTGCACCAAGCAGGATCACTCCATTAGCCGGGTAACTGCACATGCACGATGAAGGTCAAGAGTATAGTGGTGGCTGCCTGAAGGATGCACTGCCTGGGCAGGCCTTCACAGTGGTTGGGAGGGATTAAAGAAAAAGTGGTGAGACTGGTCAAAGGGGCTTCAGTTACAGTTGAGAAGCACCTTTAAAATTACAATTTAAAAAATCATTGATTTCCTTTTATGTCCCAAAATTGTTTGTAGTTCTAGTAGTTCCCTCTTTCCCAACACTGTCAGTTGTTCAATGACTTCATCTACAACTTTTGAACGAACACATGCTGAAGGGTGAATAGTTGGTGGCTTCGTGGCGACCTAATAGGGAAAAATATTTTTTACAGCCTTTTCAGTTTCCCACAACAGGAATTCAGAAGGCCATTACAAGGTACATGGGATGAACTACTGTGTCTTTAGACTCACATGTCATGTTTGGCTCTTTACTGTTGCTTCATCACTTACCAGACACCAGAGCCATCTGTGGATGGTCAATATTCAGGTCAAAGCTTTATGTTTCTGTGTGATGTAAGAGTTGTATTCTTCTGTCTCAGGGGACAGTCTTCATGTCTTCGACCTGTATTGATGCTGTCATGAGACTTAGTCAGGTTTGTTCAGCTCTTCCAACACGTCTCGTTCATCCCAACCTGCTCCGATGGAACATGATGCAGTCGCAGTGTTTGGTCACTCAGCCTCACCCCCTCAGCTCTTCCCACAGTGAGTAAACATTCTCTTCAGTAATGCAGGGAAGGCAAAGGACTCCACAATCAAAGAACAAACAAAAGACTCGCTTTACTAATCAGCAATATTATTTCTGTTTTGTGGGATATGTCATCTATACACTTAATGAAAGTGACTGACGTACCGTCACTTTGTGCCAGTATTAGACTGATGTTGGCTGATTTTCTTTTTATGCAATTCATTTTTAATACACTATATTTAGGTGATTTTGGTTAAATGTCTGAAATTTAATGGGGAAGAATTGTTGCAAACACTAATATAAAATATTTACTATTTATTTTATTGTAAAGGATTTGCTAATTCATTTTAAATGGGCATGTGTCTTACCCTAAAAGCATTGTTTTCATATGTATAGTTTTGCTCTAGGTTTTTTCAAGTTGTAAAAGATACTCTAATTTACAGCCTACGTAATCTCTGTTTGGAGTTATCTTTTCCTTTTTCTGAGATGATTTCTGTTTCAAATTCTCAGATTATAATTGAGTTCTTAAATAGTGCTGTTGATGGCAGAACAAGCAAAAGCAATATGGCATGTGGGCTGCTACTTGAATAACAACTAACCTGTCAGATGACTTGATTAAAAACTCTAATTTGTGGGTATTTGTAATGTAGTGTCTTTCAATGTCAGTGTAGCCTCTGTACTGTGTGTTGGTTTATGTTTTCACAATGCCTATCTCTGTAAATACTGTATGCCTCAATGTTGGTATTTATCAAATTGTATTTAAACAAAATACAAAACATTATGATTAAGTAAAATGTCATAAATTTGTCTTTTTGTGTACTTTTAGTGTGTTATTTTCTCCTGTCTTTTTAACCCATGTAAAGTGTCTTTGAGTAAATTGTATACTTGTAAATTGTATTATTATTAGGTCCTCTTGGTTTTCCCGTCATCACACAGGTCCAGTCCTAAGCCAAACTTCCTCAGCTGACATTGTGTGTTGATAGTCCTGATGGTGGCGCTACAGCAAACGTCTAAAGTTTACAAATTCAATTCATAATAAATCAACTGTACGTGTTACGACTGTGTAACTTTCACCAAAATGTAGGCCCAATTGAGCAGAAATTGTTTTAGATCTGGCAAGAATTATGGAGTCCATCACTCTGTTTTTCTCAAAAATTGTAAAACTCGTTAAACCTATCTCCTCCTATAGTTTTTGCTCAGTTGATGCGAAACTTACTACACAGCATCTTCAGACTTTTTGATATATCAGAAATAGAGCCCACAGTGCATCAAAATGTTTGACTGTAAACAGATACTGCAAATTCTCACTAAATAAATCTTCAATGTTCATGAAAAAATATTGAAAACTTTTGCTGTCATGGTAAATGAAGTGTGGTAAATTTCAGAATTTTATCTCAAAAAATGAACATTTTGAATTCTGTCCTCATGTAAACAATTGAAGTCAATGCAAATTAGAACATCTTTAAACATTCATTTCTCACATATATGGAGCAGTCAATCTTTGTAAAAACAAAATTACAGACATCTCTGTTTTATAGATGAAATACACAAATTCTCAGAATTTTGTCTTGATTAGTGAATTTTTTTTTACACTAGTTTAAAAGTGTGCCTTTACATGCAGCCCTGCTGATTGTCTAAGTCACAGTGTGAAGCCAGCTGGTTTCTCACTCTGCAGGTAACTCAGTGACATCAGGACTTGTTCTTGGTGTCTAACATTGTGAGTTCAAAACCCAGGTGATGCAGTATGAACATCTTGTTCATTGTGCTGGGGACCCCCTGCCCTGCATGTTGTAGATGTATCTCTGCTCCAACACACCTGATTTAAATCATCATCAAGCCTGATAATGAGCCATTCATTTGAATCAGGTGTGTTGGAGCAGAGAACCATCTAAAACATGCAGGACAGGGGGTCACCAGGACCAGGACTGAGAAATACTGGATTAGAGACACATGATTTCAAAGAACTTTGTGATTTCAAAGAACTTAGTCATTTAATACGTTTTAAATTATTATGGTCTGGGCTCTTGTGCTGACAGGCCATCATGTATTTGTCATGTGTGAAGCCACCTAATAATTCTCATAATCTTATGTATGGAGTTGTATGGTCCTGGTAAACTGCAAATGAATTGCCCTTCTTGGGATCAATAAAGTTGTCTGAATCTAATTCCTGCCATTTCAGCTCACCTGTCTGTGTAGCTCAACATGATCACAATGTGCCCTTGGTGATGAGTTCAAGACTCGGTTGATACAATGAATGAAAATCAGGCATTGTGCTGTGTGAATTGGAGACATGACTTCAGGGTTTAGTGATTGTTTTGGTCAAGACAGTTCTGCTGATGAATCCTCCTGTATTATTCATTTGTCTTTATCATCTTTCTTTTATCATCTTCCTCCTCAAAATGCCCAGTCCCGACCCACTGCTGCAGAGCAGCTATAATAATAATAATAATAATAATAATTATAAATAAAATAAAACAATGAAATGAAAACAAAATATAGGCCTGTACTTAAGAAAATAAAAAATACATGAATATAATAAAATAACAGAGAAAGGCACTTCATTTGTTCTTCTGGTTTATTTCAAATTAAGAATTACAAAGTTCCACTCAATCATAAAATGTGGAAATGAAAATCAGTAACCAAATATTTTGAAAATATTTGTAAATAAAATAATTCTCCCAATAAAACAAGAAAAATAAGAACATATTCTAGAGATTTTCTTCTTCCATGAAGTTGTGAATATCGATTAGTGAAAATTAATGTTAGTGCGCCCCCTACAGGACAATTCATGTAATCTCTGACCTGTTCACCGGAAACCACGTGGTTCAGCTCTTCACACGCGCATGTAGCGGCTGGGATGGGTTCCCTTTACTAGCGTGTATCATTAAGTATAGCATAAAGTTGTCCTCTTCTTTAAAACCATGTCAGGCAAGCCGGGATTAAAAATCAACCCGCGCTTCGCGCAGAAATATGACAAGTACCGACAGAAAGAAGAGCTACAGAGACGTAAGTGGTGTTAGCTGTTAGCTAACTGTAGCTAAACTACCAGGCTAACAACCCAACGTGGGAGAGAGTCGCTGGTTTTACATTGTTTTCTACGACGCTGTGTTATTTACGGGTTTAATATGTGCGTGTTGTGTGTTGTTGTGCAGTGAAGGACCGATACGGAGACCGAGCTGATGAGAGTGACTCTGAGTCGTCTGAATCCAGCTCTGGTGACAGTGAAGTGGTTAGCATGGCTGCTTCTTCTCTCTCCACACTATCAATAAATAACAGTGATAATGTGCCGCTGTGTTTAATAGGTTGTCTCACCTTTTACAGGAATTGGACCCTGCAGTTGAAAGGGACTTTTACAGAACTTTATCACTACTGAAGAAGAAAGACCCAAAGATCTATCAGACAGATGCAAAGTTCTACTCAGAAGGTGGTTGGGTACAATCACTGGTTGCTTTCACTGTCTCTTGGACATCTTTTTAAATGAGGGTTTTAAATCTGTTTCTTTCAGAGGCAGCCCCCCATGATGAGAAGCCCTCAATCTCGAAGACAGCATTAAAGCCCATGTACCTCAAGGACTATGAACGTAAAGTCATACTGGAGAAGGGAGGGTGAGCCATAATTTACAATATTGGACTGCATCACAATTATTCATCATGTGTCTCATACTAGAAAATCAGATCAATTGAAACTTACTCTTTCCATCATGACTAAGAAGTTAAAAGAATTATGGGTGTCTCGATATACGATACAAATGATGAAGTGAAGACATTTATTGTCCAACATGTCAAGGTTAACTTCACTGTGACATCATAATGTTTTCTGTCCATTATTCAACACCATAATTCAGGAACAGAAGGGCAAATTGTGACCATATTTCATATTTGGTCAGATGCTGAATTGGTGACACTAATCTTGGGTGTCCACCTTGAAACTGTGCTGATTGTATAGATCTTCTGTGCTGCTGGGTTCAACATGTGTGTGAAGAATCCATGTTTTAGAATTTGTAGCTTCTTTGCAGCCACATCCATATTTGTTATTCATACTTATTCATAGTATGTAGTCCACCACAAACTCATTGTTCTGTTGATATTGAGCTTCAGGTGATTGTTGTTGCACCATGTGACCAAACTCTCTATCAGTCACTACATACAAGTCTGGACAGACTTGGTTGGAAACTGCAGTTTGACTTGTGTATGGAGGCATACAACTGCTAGGTGGTAATTGTAGTTTGCTTACATAACCTAGATAGCTTTATCACCTATATTTACATATCCACATAAAGCCTGCTCTTGTCTTATTCTCTCACTGCAACAGGCAGGAAAACTACAGTACACTTGCTGAATGCAGACTCTGATCTTTTTATTTTTATTTTGCAGCAAATATGAAGATGATGACAGTGACGATGAGGAGGCCGCCAAGAGATTCGAGGTAGACAGAGTTCCCAGATAATTTCGTTCCCTCTGGGACAGATACTCACCAGTGGCGGACGTTTTGTTAATCATCCTTGTTTTCTTTCAAAGAGAGCTGCTTCTCCCAGCTACATTCAGGAGCAGAATGAGCTAAAGGAAAGGTAGGACTCCACCAATCTGAAGGTGTCTGGGAATATATCTGGAAGCCTATTTATAGACGCCAAACTCTCTCTACAGCTTCCGTAAGTTCATCCAGGACAGCGATGATGACGATGGCGAAAAGGGCGGAGAGGGAGAAGGAGAACCGCAGCTGCTGACCAGGAGGATCAAAACACAGGAAGAGAAGGTCAGAACCTGTTGCCAGTTACTTCCCTACTTGGAACAGAGACATACAACAGCATTACAAGTGTGGATAAACTTCCCTGTGTTTGTATCTGTTTGTAGGATAAAGAAGAGGCAGACTATGTGGAGTGGCTGAAAGGCCAGGCGGAGCTCGAGGGTCCAGAGGAGGTGAAGGACATGGTGAGTGAGTGTGGGAAAGCATGTTGGGAAATTGATTTAGAGGCTTATGTTGAACTTGCTTAGTAATGAGACTGCTTTGTGTTGAGACAGAAATACTTAAGGGACTACTGGAATGACCCAGAGTTGGATGAAAAGGAGCGTTTCCTGAGAGACTATGTCCTTAACAAGGGCTACCTGAATGAGGATGACGAGGCTGAACGGTATGTTGCTTCCTGCATGGATGTCAGTTTTGTTTTCCTTTTGAGCTGTAACGTGAAGGAAACATACATACCAGCATATGGATTGCAACATGTACAATAAATGCTCCTGGTCCATGAAGGATCCCAACGTATGATGAGGTGGTCCAGGATGATGTGGAGGACTCTGAAGAGGAAGGGGAGACTTTCTTGGAGCGGCAGGAAGACTTTGAGAGAAGCTACAACTTCCGCTTTGAAGAGCCCGACTCGGAGCAGATCAAAACGTACCCCCGCAGCATCGCCACCTCGGTGCGCTCCAAAGACGACCGCAGGAAACGCAAAAGGGAGGAAGTGAAAGAAAGGAAGCAAAAGGTGCGTGTCATGTAAAAAAAATCTAACCAAGCCCTTGATCCCTCACTATGTATCCTTACAGTGTGGGTAGTATATGTAAATGAACCATGTTAAACTTCTCTCCCCCGCTCATCTGCCAAGGCAGTTCTGATCAAATATGAACCAAGATTCTGATATTGCACTGCTTATTTCTCTCCTAAAATGTTTTCAGATACATATTGTAGTGTACTGTTTAGTTCCAATAGAAAAAGTTTAACGGGAAACAATATGGTGGAAAAAACTCTGATTAAACTGTAAAACTAGTGAGTGCCAATCAAATTTGAACCATGATCCTGTTCATTGCCTGTTTCTCACCTCAGCTGTGTTCACATATTTTATTGTAAAGTTTAGGTGTAATATGAGATTTTTTGTTACCAGCTGCTTGCCATATCGTTTCATGTTCTACCTTTTTGAGCAAAAGGGAATACCACAGTGCTGTTTGTGTTTTCTCTGGTCATGTATCACCATTTTCAGAAGTATTTGTTTAGTATTAGTTTTATGACAAGACCATCTTTCCAGCGGTGAAATACTTCCTTTGCTCTCGCTTTTGCCCAGTATTAAATGGCCTACTAGCCTTAATTTAAAAAAAAACTAATATAAACCCACCTCTCTGCTTTTCCTTTGCCTACTTTCCGAACAACGTTTTCAGGAGAAAGAGCAGAAGCGGGAGCAGCTGAAGCAGCTGAAGAACTTGAAGCGCAGTGAGATCATGGAGAAGCTAAAGAGGCTTCAGGAGCTGACAGGTAACGAGCAGCTCGCTTTTAGCGAGACTGACCTGGAGGGAGAGTTTGATCCACAGCGACACGATCAGCTCATGCAGGTTGGTGTAAAAACATGGAGACGTGCTCGACACTCTCAGTTTTTCTGATGTTTGCTTAATGGACTGATACATCCCTACCCCAAACAGTGATTGTCCAACCATAGCTCAGTAATTGAATCATAGAGCAGGTCAGAACTGACACCAAAGAGTTTGGAGGAGTGGTGTCCAAAACTCAGAAAATATGGAATGAATTTAACCTCATGTTGATTCTGCCAAACCTAGCATGGCCCCTTACTGTGTGGTAGCCGGAGTCCTGGATGCTGTCGCATCAGAGTTTCGCCTCACATTAGCCTCTTTATTGGATTTGGGGAAGTTTACGCTCTAGCAACCCCCAGCCCAATGTTACCCAAGAGGGTGTTACATTTGACAAACTCATCAGTTAATCCTCATCCCAAAAGCCTTTTCTATTGATACAAAGTCAAATATCACTTATTACTTATTATTATAAAGAAGTGTAAATCTAACCTCTCGTCTTGCTTTTCCAAGTGTTTAAGCTAAGCTGCTAAACAGGTTATAGTAGAATGAAAGAAAGTTAAAAAGGTCCGACACTATTTGCATCATACTTAGACTTACTAGTTCTACATTTCAATAGAAGAACAATGCTGATGTTTCTATGGATGCACAATGATATCGGCACGACATCGGTATCGGCCGATTAAAAGCTTAAAAAGTTAATTTTCGGCATCTGCAGATAGAAAAAAATTCTGCCGATGTGCCTGGCCGATAAGGTGACGTGTTAATTATGCGCACGCAACGACGCTAAATGTTTGTTATGAGCGCCAGCGACAAGCTTCAACATGTCAGCTGTATGGAGCTACTTCGAAATATGGATT
>JBBPCS010001247.1:0-15448 GCA_037974645.1 Hollardia meadi | reverse complement strand
ACACACACACACACACACACACACACACACACACACACACACACACACACACACACACACACACACACACAACAATGCTGAACTTAACAGTGATCCTAATGACAAGTGTAAGTACAATTTTTACCCTCCCAGGTCCTCGGCTTCACTGAAGCAGAGCAGCCAAACCAGGCAGGAGAACAGTCGTCATCGATGCAGTCGCCGATGCAGTCACAGATCCAGACGCGGATGCAGATGCGGATGCAGATACAGCAATCCAGCAAACTGCCACAGTATCTGCTTAAGGTGCAAAAGAAAGCCAAAATTAGAGGAATGATTACTGAGAAGGCTTAGTGGTGTCATCTGGTGAGGAAACCTGAGATTTGGATTCTTTGGTATTTCACACCTAATTTCCCACTGCTTTGCTTGCTAATTTCCAACATCTTGCTGCATCATCAGAATTTAGAAATATGAAGTGTAATGAGCGTAAAACAGCTAAACAAGCAGATTTATGCAGCGGATGGAAAATTCAACATAACAGTGGGTAAATGGTAGGTAATTGTGTGTGTGTGTACCATAGACTGTGTGTACTGGTTATTTCATATTGATGCCAATAGTATGTGGTTTTTGTTTTGGTCTGGTTTTGCCTTTTCCATATTCTTTCCAAAAGGTGCTGGGGGTCTCGTAAAGAACAATTAAACTTCTGAAAACTTCCGGATGGTGGGAGATTTTGCCAAAGGTCATTCAAATTACATTAAATGGTGAAAACAATGACACCAAAATCATCTATTTCAAGTCATTATTGCTGGGCAGCATTCCATGCTAGCAAATTAGCATAGACGAAATGAGCAGCATTAATAGGAGGACAGTAGCAATATATAGAAAAAAGAAGTAACAGAAATGACATTTTGACCTAGAAGTATGAAATATAGGTTTAGCTTTTTAGCTTTTATAGCAGCTAAAAGTTTCCAATGGTTGCTTCATTCACATAGTGAATGTAAAACTGCAGCATGGAGCGCCAGAGTTAATGATGGTTTTGGTGTCTGTTCTCATCATTTAAAAGGTAAGCTGACCATAAGGCCAATGATCCATATTAACATAATACAAAGCTGTTCCTCATCTGTCACCGGCTCAATATATCTTTGTAACACGCAGGCCTTCTCTGGCTGTTCGCAGTGCCTGAAACCCCAGAGTGGTCAAGACGATGTCCATGCTGGCTTTGCTCAACTGCTGAGTGAGGTCAACAAGGCAGACGCTCCGTACGCCCTCAGCCTTGCCAACAGGCTATATGGGGAGCAGTCCTATCAGTTTGTTGAGGTGTGTGTGTTTGTACCTGCTGTGCTCAGCATGAATTAATTAATAGGTGAGGAAATGAGCTGCAGCCTTATAATTCAGTTATGTGTATAAATGCCTTGCAACATGACCTTAAACTAAACCCTGTAAATGTGCAGTCTTATTTCAAGACAAAAAGGCAATTCCTGTATTGCTCGACCAGCTAACTGTATGAGACAATGTGTTGAGCTCTCGACTCATTTCCCTCATTATTTCAATTTAAGAGTGTTGTTCTTCTGTGGGTTGATGTGAGTATTTAGTTGTGGTTGGAGTATTCAAACGCGCTGTTTATAATTCCAGGATTTCTTAGCAGAAACCAGAAAGCACTACAGTGCCGAGCTAGAGTCTGTGGACTTCAAAACCAGCACAGAGGCGGCCAGGGTCAAGATCAATAGTTGGGTGGAGGAGCAGATGCAAGGTACATCACACAGTAACATAAACACACTCATCAGTACATTACACAGATTGGGAACTGTCTGTCATAGCAGCCACCTAATCCTGAAGAACTTCCATCCTGCCGACCTTCTATCCTCATATGAGCCTGAGTGCAGCATGTGATCCTGCTGTAGGGCCTGTAGGACCATCCAACATAGAGACTTGTCATGAGAGCGACAGGTCTCTCGTGCAGTCTGTTGGAGGAAATTGGACATTCGAGTTCTCAATTAGTGTTTATTTAGACATTATTTTAGACCCACCTTTACTTCACATTGTGTGTCTTTTTAAATAATGCTGTAATTGTTTTTCCCCCTTTTGACGTGTTTTCTGATTTTATGTTTGATCTACAGCTCTTCCTCCTCCAGCAGTGTTAGTCCCTGTAGTGGCTGTAACCAAATAACAAATCAAATGTTGCTGAGTCTGATGTTGATTATGGCTTTGTTCATTACTGTTCACCAGGTAAAATCAAGGACTTGCTGCTGAAGGGCGTGCTGGACGACATGACCAGGCTGGTGCTGGTCAATGCCATCTACTTCAAAGGCAAATGGAACAAACAGTTCAAAGAGGATTTTACTGTTGATGCACAGTTTAGAATGAACAAGGTAACACACAAAGACAGCAAACACTGAGGAACAAAAGCAGCATTCTGGGAAATGAAGCTGTGTCACTCTGATAGTCAGCCATCACAAAGCTGTGTTGATATAGCTGAATGGAAATGTATAGCTTGAATGTGATACTTGTCATTATGCTATAAAGGGCATCCTCAGTTGTTCACAAACGAGGATGGGGTGACACATTATTGCATATAGGATATTATTACATGGGCTCAGGAACACTTCACAAGATCGCTGCTGGTAAAAACAGTTTGTTTTCAATTGATTGCATTGTTTTTATTATTGACATTTTACACAGTGTCCCAACTTTTTTTTGGAAACGGGGCTGTAGTTGAATACGCTGCAGCTCACAAGTTGAGGTAAAAATGACACTACTGGTGTGAAACAGGCACCAGAAAATCTGGTTTAGCCCAATTAGTTTGAGGACAATACCAGTGTTCCCATTGGTCATGGAATTTCTGGAATATTCTGCAATTGTATGATGAAGTTGTGTTTCAGACATGGAAAGGAGGAATTTAATTCACTACTAGATAAGAGTTAGGCAGGCAGGGATTGTATTGTATTTGTATGACATGGATGTGCATAAATGTCTTTGTGGAAAACAGAGGCAGTGCAGAGGGTGACCAGTGCCACCCCTGATAACTGACTGGCCATCTCAAGTGCCACCCCAAACCAGGTTGGGGCTGTGCCTGTAGCAATGGGCACACAGTCTGTATGAGCATGTTTTTTTAAATGCCCAAAACTACCTATTTCTTTGTATTTTAGTATTAACTCTTTAACCAACAGCTACATGTTGGATGTTCAGTAAAACACAGAGCACACAAACAACACAGAGTGGTAAGAACTGCGTGACACAGCCAATTGCACACAGAATTGCCATCCGCAAGCGTGTGTGCGCTTTGACCAACAACACATTGATAACCTGGACGGGTTGATAGTGACAAATCAGCTACAGGCACAGTTTACTGATTTATACATAACATGTGCATCAGTGATGTGCCATTTAAACAGATTGTGTTTTACCTGCGTAGTAGACCTGTGAGTCATCAGCTGTGATGCAGGTTGACATGTAAACCAACATGAAGCAGGAGGAGTTCAGTGACTATCCAGTGTGTTTTGGAGCTGCTTTGACACTTAATGTTGATCGTTTTAGCTCTTGGACGCCTTTAATGACTGGTCATCACAAATATTTGGGGGGACAAATTTCCATTTTTCCTCATTTCTAGGGGGAGTCCCCCACAGCTATTATGCGCTTGATCCCAGAACATTCCTGAGCTGATTTTCTGAGGTTTCACACATCGCACTTCCACCAAAATGTGTTTAATGGCTCCCTAGTGACAGAAAACTATAAATATGCTGATTAATTCAGGTGAAAACTTGATGTGCATTCCACATCAGTCAGACCTATGCTGAGAGAATGATGCAAAAAGCCAAGCACGTGTTCCATTATTAGGGCATGTTCTACTACTTGTTCTGTCTTTTCTTGTCTTAAGAATGACACCAAGCCGGTGAAGATGATGCGCCAGAAAAGTGAATTCCCTCTCACCTTCATTCCTGAGGTTAACTGTCAGGTAATGTCCATGTTTTTCACCAGCATGGTTTTTGTCCTTGTTTGTCTGCCATGGAGTTTGATGTTTTAATATTTTGTAAGCAGATTTCAATTAAATATGTTGGTTTAGCCAAAAAAAACATTTGGTTCCTTTGACTCTTTTTTTAACTTTTTAACATATTTTCCATAGCTGTAACTATCAAACTAATAGAGGTCGGGACTTTTTTTTTTTCCAAATAACGTGTTTTTTAGGATGAAGGAATCTGATTCTCTTTAAATGAAATGAAATTCAAAGCAGAATGTTTCTGGACAGATCCTGGAGATTCCATATGAAGGGAAGGACCTCAGCATGCTTATCCTCCTGCCTAAGGAGATAGAGGATGATACCACAGGCTTGGAGAAGGTAGGACACATATACACCTATGTTAAACAAATGCACAATTTTAAAGAGACATACTAATAACGACTATTGTATCCACCCCCAGCTGGAGAAGGAGCTCACCTATGAGAACTTTGTAGAATGGACTCGTCCAGACATGGTGGGTCAAAGTCAGGTTGAGGTGACGCTGCCTCGATTCAAGATGGAGGAGAAGTATGACTTAAAAAATGTCCTGATCAGCATGGGCATGACGGACGCCTTTGATGTCACAATGAGTGACTTCTCTGGTGAGACATATGCCATAAATGTATGCGCTGCATAATTATTTGAAGAGCACAACATAACTGCAGGAACAAATAAAAGAGCACCACGCACCTTACAGAAATCCAAATGTCATCTGGAGACAATCCAAGAAAAAACAAATATTGAAATCGTAACAACAAGCACAACACAAACATGACATCAGTTAGCTGATTTAGTGTGTGTGGAAAATTAATGGACCCTCTCCTGTGCTGACAGGCATGTCTCCGGCCAACGACCTGGTCCTGTCAAAAGTCGTCCACAAGGCTTTCGTGGAGGTCAACGAGGAGGGAACTGAGGCTGCCGCTGCCACTGCTGCTGTCGTGAGCAAACGCTCTGCAATGATTACTGCCACCTTCATTGTAGACCACCCCTTCCTCTTCTTCATCAGACATAACCCCTCCATGAGCATTCTCTTTGCTGGCAGATACTGCTCCCCAGAGTGAGCACTGCATCCTTTAGAGCAGTGTTTTTCAACTGGAGCGGGGTTACAGCACATCTGCTCTTGTGAGATTATAAATTCCATGACTAGAATATCCTGTTTTTAAGGACGAGTAAAACGTGGTGTTGGATTTTCTAAACTGTGGCTTCTTGTCTGCATCACTTCTCACATCAGTGATTCTGTGTTTATCTTGTGCCTTCTTGAACATTAATTTCTTGCAATATATACAGTATATTTTGCACCTAATCTCATGCTTAGGATCTGGTTATTAACTTTATGTCTGCAATGCATGTATGGCCCTATATTTGCTGCACACCCTACCCTAGTTTATCTATACCATTAAAGTCTGGTTTGTTTTATCTTACACCTTACACCCTTTGAAAGAATTTCCCTTTATCATAATGTCTATTATGCCTCTTTTTTCAACCGCCAGCACAGACGTCAACTGTATTTTTATACCATATGAAGATGTGGTGGTTGCAAGATCGAGCACTTTTGTGCCTTTTCTTTACTCACTGACACTGCTCCCCTGAATGAGCACGACTGTATACCCTCTAGACATGGACGATTTTGAGACCGAATTGGTCTCTGGGCAACAACATGTAAAAGCCCCCCCGAACATCATACATAAGAGCCACAGTATCTTTGTGGTTGTTTTGCATTTTCTGTAGTCATTTTTCCTCTTTGTGGTACATTTGATTGTTTTGGTCATTTTGTGTATCCATGTGGTTGTTTTGTATGTTTTCTCTGACCACTTGGGCCACTGGCCCTATGCCCAGTTGGCCCATTCAGTAGACCATTGTAATTCAACCAGGTGTGGGACATATTTGTTTTCACTGCAATCTAAAAGTCCTATATTTCACCAGGTTTTTGCACAAAGCATTTTTAAAAGAAACCATGGCTACATTAAAAATTGTTTGTGTATGGTGACTTTCTGGGGTGAAATCTTCATATCTTTTGTGTGCATTCATTTTATACAAGCGATTCTGTTTTTATACAATACTGCTCCTTTCCCTATTTGCAACATAGGCACATATACTGTATCTACTTTCTAAATCATGTATGCTCACTTGTCCTGTCACTGACTGAAAAATATTGTGTCAGCTGTATCTTTGGGCCATCTGAATGTTTTAGAATTCAAGATATTTTCCTCTTTATCCAGAAAGAATGTGTAAATCTGCCATCTGTTTGCTGCACTGACTAAGTATAAGAGTATAATAATAATAATAGAAACACCAGCTTCTAATAAGACAATGGGATTTTATTATCACTTTTTAATATTTATTATTTTATTATCATTATCATTTTTATTATTTATTATCAAGTGCAATAATATAATAAGCACAATATTCAAGTTAGCAATGAACCCATTAAGTTTAAAATTGTTCAAAGTTGCTGACCTGAATGAACAAACAGCAGCAGTATCAAAATACAACTCAGTCACATTTTGTCACAATACTTTTAAAGTATAAAACTGAAAATACAGAATTAGAAAGACTACACACACAACAGACACGCAAGTGATGATGTCTCGTTTAACACTTACCCAAACTGTGCCTGTTTTTACCTAAATAAGGTCCCATAGGGGACACTGGGAGAGGAGGGACTTCACCTCTCTATTTTATTTATTGCAGAACTTGTGTGTAGAACATTTGCCTAACACCCCCCGAACAAAATTGTCCTGAGTCACGTCTCTGTCTCTCTTTGTGGACTGGCCTGTATTGATGGGAACCCTCTTGTTTTGGGGCTCAGAAATAAAGTGAGAAATTAAGTCCGAGCTCGTTGCTCTTAATGAGTGTATTGTTTGTATAGAAGTGCTTCCCTTCCGTTATCTGGGTCAGCTCAGCAATTTCAGATCCACTCTGTGTCTGTAAGCTCACCAGTATGCCAGCATGCTTCAGTAAACTCACACCACTGCAGCAAAGCTCTGAACTGGACTTGATCTTTTTCTTCTGCAGAACAGCCTATCACTGCATGTTTAGGTGGAAAAGAGTGGCAACTTTATAATACAGTCTGTGTTTTACAGTGTAATTTTGCTGTATGAATCTTATAAAATATTTACTAGTTCCTACAACTGTAAATTAATAATGGGTAACTATGTAGGGCCGCCCATAAGGGGGGAAAAGGGGAAAGCTTTCTGGGATCCAGCTGCTATAGGGGGGCCCATGAAGGCCAGCAATAATCATGTTCATCCTAATATAAGAAATGATAATAACCACATTTTATTTTGGACCAAAATACTGAACATTATATTTTGAAACAAAAAATAAACATTTGATTTGTTTTGCTTAAAAAGTAGACTATTTCATAATAAATAAAATAATAATAGCGAAGACGTTCTGCCTGTGTTTGTGTAAGAGAGAGAGCACTCTCATGTCTTGATATGAATAAAGGAGATTTGGGGAGGGCCCATTCAATGGACCTTTTCAGGGGTCCAGCCATTTCTGTGGGCAGGCCTGACTACATGGCACTATGAAACAATACTTAACTTTGGGATAACTGTGTTATCAACACTTTTGCAACACACCAGTGCTGTATCCTGACTGTGAACTATGTTATACCATAATTACTTTAACGGTTCTGCAGAATAGTATTCACACCATTTTTCTGTAACCCACTTCTGCTACATGCCATTCAGACACATTTCTCTCTGTCCTACATTGTAACGGGCCAATCACAACCATTTATTAATCATTAATCTGATCGGTTGTAAGTCTGTCCAGTTGCACACTGTTAAACTAAGCAGTGCTGATCAAAAAGAAACAAGATTCTGTTGCCTCCCGCCTTACATGTTTTCACAAACACATTTTAGTGTCTAGCTATAATTTGAGAAAAGGTTGAGAATACACCGCTGTTTTTTTCCTGCTTGAAAACGGACCTAGCACCACCCCAACTTACATGTGTAAGGGCATGGTCGCACATAAGTGAAGGTAGACGAATGGCCTGCTGGTGCTGAATGTGGGCAGTGCAGGATGTGGCAAAGGCATTTTGGGCTGTGCCCATTGATAATGCCCATTGGAAATAAAAAATTCACTGGGGGCTTCCAGACTAACTCATTTGCGAATAAGTCTGGCCATTCCAACGTAAGTAAAGTCATCCTACACTGGAATTGTCAGTTGCTGTTTGTGAACACATTATTCAAAGGTGCAACGCGATTCTCGAGAAATGTTTAGTCATTGTTGACAAAGTTGATCTTTGAGTCTCATTCCCAGGTTGACACTTTAGGTTGGGAAGCCAATAAAACCAAAGCATTTGCCAAACTGGGAATGAATCTTTCTCCAGAATCACTAACAGAACCTACCTACCTACCTACCTAAACCAAGAAACATTCCAAACACAGCAAAATACACAGAAAATAAACAGACAGATTCAGACACGCCACATACTTCTAGTGGGTCGTAAATGATGATTGACAGGGATAATTTTTGTATAGGTCTATGCATTGTTTGTAGGAAAATCCTGCATAGTATCTTTAAAGCATAATTTATGACTCCTAAAATGCACAATTTTCTTATTATCTTCTACTGTACCTACATGTAGGTACCAGCATTAACTGGTAAATAATTTATTAATACCTGATTCATCTAATGAAATTAGACTGTAGTGGGCTATATAATAAAGTGTTACCTTTTGATGTATGCAGAAGTAATGACCTAGTCCAACCATTCAAAAAAAACTTAAAACACAATCATTGAGTTTGCAGTCAATCAATGCAACTTTTAATTGACACTTTTTAATAAAAAAAAACAGGGCACTGATAACCTTCATCAAGAACTCAATGTGGAAATAACACTGGAAGCAAACTCCAAGGCCATTACAGAAGTCACCATCAAGTGCAGCATATACTGAAGTGATGCACTGTCCCTGCTGCTGTTCTGTTTAGACCTGAATCCCCTCCGCCAGATCATCTCAAGCGTGGATATGGATACGGATTCAGAAGTGGAGTGAACCATCAGCCACCTCCTATACATGAGTGGCATCAAGCTGTATGCCAGGAGTGAACGAGACATGGACTCACTGATCCGCCTCACCAGGACCTACAGCGAGGACATCGGGATGTCATTTGGACTGGATAAGTGTGGCCGCCGAGGAGATAGATGCCACTGAAGGAGTGGAATACATGGATGAACTGCTCAGGGAGTGTCTCAGGCAGCAGAGGACAGAGGGTAATGAGGAGGGAGAGAAGATATCATGAAAGACCAAGCCCCTCCATGGAATGTATAATCGACAGATAGAAAGTGGCCGACATCAAGAAATCTTACCAGTGGCAAGAGAAGGCTGGCCTAAATGGATCGCACAGAGGCTCTGATCATGGCAGCACAAGAACAGGCCCGAAGCACCTGATATAGAGGAATGTAACTAAGTACATTTATTCGAGTACTGTACTCAAAGTTGATCTTTGAGTCTCATTCCCAGGTTGACACTTTAGGTTGGGAAGCCAATAAAACCAAAGCATTTGCCAAAGTGGGAATGAATCTTTCTCCAGAATCACTAACACCCAGAAACATCCCAAACACCACAAAATACACAGAAAATAAACAGACAGATTCAGACACGCCACATACTTCTAGTGGGTCGTAAATGATGATTGACGGGGATAATTTTTGTATAAGTCTATACATTGTTTGTAGGAAAATCCTTCATAGTATCCATCCATCCATCCATTATCTATCGCCACTTATCCCATGCAGGGGGCTGGAGCCCATCCCAGCTGTCATTGGGCGAGAGGCGGGGTACACCCTGGACAGGTCACCAGTTCATCACGGGGCTGATATATAGAGACAAACAACCACAAACTCACATTCACACCTACGGGTAATTTAGAGTCACCAATTAACCTAACCTGTGTGTCTTTGGATGTGGGAGGAAGCGGGACTACCAGGAGAGAACCCACGCGGACACGGGGAGAACATGCGAACTCCACAGAGAAAGGCCCTGGCTGGGATTCGAACCCAGGTCCTTCTCTTCATAGTATCTTTAAAGCATAATTTATGATTCCTAAAATGCACAATTATCTTCTACTGTACCTACATCTAAGTACCAGCAGAGAGAAGATATCGTGAAAGACCAAGCCCCTCCATGGGATGTGTAATCGAGAGATAGAAAGTGGCCGACATCAAGAAATCTTACCAGTGGCAAGAGAAGGCTGGCCTAAATGGATCGCACAGAGGCTCTGATCATGGCAGCACAAGAACAGGCCAGCAGCATCAGATATAGAGGAATGTAACTAAGTACATTTATTCAAGTACTGTACTGAAGTACAATTTCATAGTAGATGAAACTACCTGATGTTAGAAAAAGAAATGCAAACCTAATAATAATTATAATAATAATTATAATAATAACAAAATGGCCATTACCGGGCCATTTTTTAACAGAACATGTACCTTTACTTTGATTTCTAAAGATTTTTTTCTCTAATAACACTGCTGTGCCTCTGTAGGATTTTAAATAAAGGTATTTACTTTTAGTTGAGTACCTTGCTGTATTGATACTTTTTAAGTAAATGAATGTAATATTACTGATACCACTGACCTAAAGCTAGTCTCAAGAAAGACTGCATTGTTTAGAAGTAAGGTGATGATCAGTAAGTAACATTATAATATTAAAGAAAAATACAATTTGTGGTTTTTTAAAACACTGACTGTAATTGTGACTTATTGACACTGAGTGTGCCAACACAATAGTAATTTAAATGTTTACATTAGCTGTTTCAAACCAGTATCTGGTGCAGTAGGAAGTGATTGCATCCATTGTTTGTGTGGCATAAACTAAAGAATTTTGGTTTTAAAATGTCTATTTTTTTCTCTCTTCTGTAACAGGCATGTGTGAGACCAAAGACCAGTACTCTCAAAAGTCACCCACTTCTACCAATCTTAGTTTAGTCTAATTACCACAGATCACCCTTTTCCTCTTCTTCATCTGACATAACCCCACCATGAGCATTGTCTTCACCAGACGATTCTATTCCCCAGTTTGAGCACTGTGTCCGTTAGAACAGAGTGACTCAACTGATGAAGGGTTTCATTTAATGCAGTTGCAGTAAAAGTTTTGTGGCTGAGTCACTGCACTAGAGTGTGTGCGCACCACTCGCTTTAGCTATCAAGCACATTTCCACAATTTTGTAGGAAAACCTCAAAGTGACGTCTACTCACTCCACCCTCACATTAACAACCAGAACTACAAAACTGAGAGTGCCCCAATCGTTGGCCAGAGTCTGTTGCTTGCACATGTGCTTGTGCCGAATCACAAATTCTAATACGTGATTGTTCTGATGATTATATGGATTTTAGAAATATTCTTTGCTTGAAGATGAGCAGGAAAATAACTGTGTATCCACTTGTTATCTCAGACAATCACTGTGATTTCTCTTACTGTTGCACCTACAAATTTAATTAAATTTCACTTTATGAACATGGTCCCGCGACCCTGCAGAGGATAAGCCGTGATAGATAATGTTTGGATTTATATAAGACTATGTTGAGCATGGAGAATAATGAATGAAGATTAAATCAGCCAATTAATCCAAAGTGTCATGACAGAATGTTTCCTTATTCTTGTAGAAATGGAATGAGAGAGTGTGGTTTCAAAGCAATGTCTGCCATGTTTTTGTTTAATTTCATGATTCTTTATGTTATAATACATTTAGTGCTGAATTGCCTCAGGCTTCATGTTGTAGCCAGTCAGCATTTCCTCATGTTGTAACCAGTATGGCCAGGAGGCCAGTAGAGGGAGCTGATGTTTGTACTTAATGCTTTGGGACTCACAGTGTTTCAGATAATGTGTTGAAGCTGTTGAGAAAACTTCATCAGAGCAAGACAGCAAACATTCATCTTGGTTTGAACACCTACTCTGGGGCTGGGTCTTCATCCACAGTGGGACACTGATAAAGCAGCAGAGGCAGAGAAGTAGCTTTGCAAACTTTATCTAGCCAACTGTGAGTGCACGGAGTATACATATAACAAAACTGAATACACCCTGTGCAGTATCAATAAAATATTATCCTGCAGACCTTTTTTTCACAAAAATTCAAAATGGATCCTTTTTGTTAGTTACATTCCCTATCATTGTAAATGATTGGGCTGGGGAGCATGAACTTTTTCAATTCTCTGAAGAGGAGCTGACAGGAAAAAAAAGTTTAAAAACCACTACCATAGTTGCCTCTAATACTTACTGATTGAATAACAAAAGGGGGCTGTAGGTACAGTTGAGACACTGTAGAAAAAAGTGTCAACAAATGCCAGCTGCGTTACAGAAACATGCATAGATAGGTCCCCATACATGCAGCCTCAGTTCACCTTTTAATGCATCCATTTCTGTAAAAATCACTGAATCAACAAGTAAATACGTGCCTGTACTGATTATTATGAAATGTAGCAAACATATTTAAGAAATTGTCAAATTGCTTTATTTCAGGTTTTTATATAAGCAACCCTCTGCGTAAGACAAAGGTGGAAATCTTACTCTGGCAACTTAGAAAGGATTATGCCTACTGCATCCCATAATACTAAAAAGAACTGAATAAGAAAAAAAGTGAGTGGGAGCCAGTTTTATCCGTTCGGCTTCCGTACAAGGATACATGAGAATGCGGAAGCTCATTTCGGGGCGTGTGGGCGTGTCATCTTGTAAATAATAAAGCAGATGCTTCAAGTGACTGTGCTGTACGGAAAGACTCCTAATCTCCTAAGGACCGCAAGGCAAGTGTCTGTTAGCAGGAAGGTGAATTTCATTCGGTTTGAGACGGTGGTGTTTGATTATTTATTTTGTTGACAGTTGGTGTAACAGCTGTAGCTTGATTCAGGCTAAACATTCGGTCTAAAATCAGGTTTACCTGACAGGTTTATGCTGCAAAGGAAAAGTTAGACAGTCGTTGAACCTGATTCACGCATGGCGTTATGAAACTGAGGCTAGCTGGTGTATAGTATCTCAATGATAATATGTAATTGTAAGTATAGTGTAATATATTGTTACGTAATTGAGCAGTCGTTTCCTCGTACAATTCAAGAGCGATATTGACCCTTTCAGCTGTGTTTTTTTTCCATATTCCATTTAAAAATCCAAAAGTTTAATACTTTCTTGAATGTATGATGTTTTGTACATTTATTTAATATATATCATTTGCATACACACCATTAACCAATACTTTGTTATCATTCATAAAGTTAAGGTAGGTGTTGTTTTAAAAAATAATATATATTGACCCTGCTTGGTCTGTTTAATAATGTTTGCTAAACTAAAGACTTAAAATTCTTACCAGAAATCATAATTTACTGTATCTATCAGGTATTTATATTCAGAGATAATCAATGTAATTAAAAATTAACTGAACTTTTCACTGTGATTCATTTTTAAAATATATGTTGTTATTGATATTATTATTAATATAATAATTAGCATTCTGCCCTTCTTTCTTTGTAGATATAATGGCATCACCATCCCCTCTATCCAAGGCCAACACCACCTTCTCTCTGGCTTTGTTCAAAAAGCTGAGTGATGTCGACATGACCGCAAATATCTTCTACTCCCCTTTTAGCATCTCTTCAGCTCTGGCTATGGTGATGCTGGGGGCCAGAGGCAACACAGCCACGCAGATGTCAGAGGTAAAAAAAAAACAACGCATATACACACACACACACACACAGAGGGACACACTGTCTTTGTGAGAAGTAATTAAAATGAATGGTATTGCAGGTTGGTGCACCTGATTCAGCTTGATTTTTGCTTTGTCTATCTGGTGGACAAAATGATGCAGATTTTGTACTATTAAAACCCACTTAAAACACCATGATGAGTTTTATTCACTGCACAGTGGAGACAGATATTCACAACAGAGTGAGTCTGGTCAAAAATATATACAGGTTACAGGAAGCAATAGGTTTGAGCTCAGCAACAGACTGCTGACAATATAGAGACAATATAAAAGAAAAAAAAATATTTTTTTTTCTTTCCTACAGTATGAGTCACCTGTCTTTTCTTTCAGCATCAGCAAAAATGACAAAGATCTGTTTTGTTCAGACTGACTAGGTTTTATGAGGGGTGGCTTGTTGTGTTACAATGGGAATGTGATACATTACATGGAAGTGTACATGCCATAAAGATCGAGGGAAAGTGATCTGTACAGTTTTTCAGCTCCTATTATATGAGCTTATTAAGAAATATGGGTATTGTAAATGCTTAATATACCTGCTGTAGTTTTAGGACATGGAATAGAATGAATTTGCATATACAGTAATCTGGGGACTGGTTTATACTCATCTTTTGCTAGAGTAGACAAGATACATTTTACAGTTTAAACGGTTATCAGTGAAATCAATCTTCAGTTTTGACACTCTGCATACTCAGTCAAGTTGGAATGTAGGTGGAAGTTAACGTGCTGTAAAACGGAACATTGTGACATTTTTCTATATGATTACTAAAGCAAAGACGCATCCAGACAAGTCAAGCTGGTGGAAATGTGATTATGTGGGAGAGGCAGGGCTTCACCCAAAATCTAGCATTTGAAATGATGTAATCTTCTGGAAGCAAATGGATTTGAAAGACAGTGATTGCCACAGACTGTTTAAAGTAACTGTTTGAAGAGCAAGGTAACTGTAGTGATAAGGGCATAGCAACCAGCAACTTCTGTCACATGATGCAATAACAGTACGATTATTAGCTGGCAGTTTGACAGGGTCAGGGACAAAGTTAGAGCTATATATAGGCTACGTATATACAGCATGGAGTGCCTTTCATGAAACAGTTCATTGTACAAAGCAAGGAGTTGTGACATAACCTGATTTGAAGTAATTGTGTCTTGTGATTAAGGCTGGCTTTGTTTCAGAAGGTGGTAAAATTGTCGGCGACGTGTTCAAGACTCAGAGTAGGTGTCAAGAGTTCATGGTGGTTTTAAATTGAGCCTGTGATAAACTGTCTAAGTTAATAGACACATTGAGTTTGTGGTAACTTGGACAGTAAGAGAGACACGCCCTACCACACCAGCAGTGTCACAAAGACAAAAATCCACCTGATTCATGCTATTTTTCTAAGTCATTCTGATTGTGTGGGTTTAACAAACAGAGTGATCCTGCCTGTGTCGTGAGTGGTGTCCGTAGAACTGTGTGTGAATGCATGACTTGTGAGTAAGAGAGAGTGGATGTGTGACTGTATGTGCATGTAAGAGAGCAGAGGTGACAGTAACATATAGCTGCTATGAGGATTTTCTAGCAGCCAGTTACCAGAAAGTCCAGCTGTGTTAACTGGTTTCTTATCTTGGTCATTAACCAGCTGCTCTACAAATACCACATTCTGTTGATGGGAAGAGAAATGTACGGGTCAGCAATGATGTCACCATGCTTTGCGAGAACTTGCCAACTTACCTTCTTGCTAACCATTATTACCATTTATAAATGGCGTACACTGGTACCTGCAAAAAACCTTTTTAC
>JBBPCS010001245.1:0-15449 GCA_037974645.1 Hollardia meadi | reverse complement strand
ACACACACACACACACACACACACACACACACACACACACACACACACACACACACACACACACACACACAGTTCCAGCATCACTGTGTGGTCACTCCTGGAAACAAGCAGACAATAGGAGGGAAATGTCATGGGCAGTGTTCACCCCTCGTTTTGAAAGATGAGTGTTTCAAACTCCCCGGTGGTGACTCGGTGGGATTTTTCATTAGTTGTGGCCTCACTCATAAAGTCAACAGGATTAAGGAAGTCCACCACAACTTCTGTTACCCTGGCATCAGCAAAAACAACACATTTAAGTTTCTCTATCAGTGATTCCCAGCAGGGAGTGCTTCCCCAGGTGTTAGCCTACGTCTAAAGCTGTGCACGTGTACATGGTAAAATAAACTAACTAACTAATTTGAAAACATAGAAATCACAATAGAGGGCATGAAAACTAGTCAGAAAGCAAGCAGAAAAGTCCAAATTGTTAACATTAGCCCAAAGTAATGGCTTAATGAATGGAGTTGAAAGACTTAGCTAGTATGAGGGGTGGAAGTAACAAAAATTTATTATTAAAAACAGAGGTGATGAAAATGGACGTGAATCGAAAAACAGAAGGATAAAATAGATGTGAACTGAAAAATTTAGTGATAAATTATCAAGTGATTTGATTAATGTAAAGCAGATTTGATTAAAACAGTCATGATATAGTAAAAACAGAGCGATGTTTTATCATTTTCCCCATTTTACATTCATCATTTACAACACAAAACTGGCATTTATCATTTAAGGAAAGTAGCCTCAAAGGTGAAAGTAACAAAAAATAATTGAAAAAAATTGAAGTGATGAAAAGGCTTATAATTTAATAATGGAAGTGATGAAATGTATGCAAATTGAAAAAGAGAGTGATAAATTGTCAGTTGATTTGATCAAGTTTATCAAATCAAATAACAATTTATCACTTTTTTATTTCACACATTTTCATTACTTCCATTTTTTCGATGATTTTTGTTACTTCCACCCTTGAAGCCTTACCTTAAATGATAAATGACAGTTTTGTGTTGTGAATGATGAATGATGAACGTAAGATGAGGAAAATGATTTAAAAAAACATTGCTGTTTTTTATTATATCACGACTGTTTTAATCAAATCAGCTAATCAAATCACTTGAACATTTACCACTCCCCTTTTCATTTCACAACCATTTTTATCCCTCTAGCTTTCAATTCATGTGCATTTTCATCACCTCGATTTTCATCAATTAATTTTTGTTACTTCCACCCCTCATGAGCTAATAGTAATGGGGGCTGGACTGAGTCGTGGTGTGGCTGGGGTGTTTAGGAATCCCGGAGCTCGAGTCTCATGGTGGGGGCACATTTCAGCTTAGGTGGAAGTATTAACTCTAACAGACACAAAAGAAAGATGCAGCACCGGGTGGAAACGCGAGCATTGGGAGCATGTGTGAATTCTGTGCAGAGAGGACCTGGGACAGCAGAGGTTCAGATCTGGGACCTTTCAGAGCTAACAGCTGAGCAGGGAGAAGAACAGGATTTGGTGGGAAGGACTGTGAGAACTTGAGACAAACGGGAGAGAAAGGGGTTAGACTCACCCACCAGTATATAGATCTGACTGAATTGGTCAGGCACAGGTGTTTGAGTTAGTGAGAAAGAGTGGTGTGGTCTTTAGTTATAATAACTTCATAAAAGGTTGTGAACCACTTGACATAACAAGATGAAGAAATAAGTAACTCACAAAGTAGCTTAGCATAAACAAATTCCTGAACTATAGTAAAACATTTAAAATCCCCTACAAGGTGCAGGTGGTAGAACTGCGTAATTTAAAATGACTAGAAATCCAGTGG
This sequence comes from Hollardia meadi, assembly GCA_037974645.1. NCBI lineage: Eukaryota > Metazoa > Chordata > Actinopteri > Tetraodontiformes > Triacanthodidae > Hollardia > Hollardia meadi. The sequence continues at coordinate 13,608 of JBBPCS010001245.1, read as the reverse complement.
GAAAGTTGGATATAAAATTTAAAAAAAAAGAAGTTATTCACAAAAAGATTTGAACGATTCATTTTTAATAATTTTGTTATTACAGTTGGATCGTGAGGGTTTGATTGAAACCTGCGCCTAAAAACAATCACATGTTCACAAGTTTCCAGGAGAAAATTCATTTCTGAATGAGCTTTTATGCCTGAAACTGTGAAAGTGCCTCATTGCTCTGCATGCTTAGGTGCAGCAGGTCATCCAGCATGACCTCAGACCCACCTCTGTGATTCAGTCCCTTGGCTCATTAACTACTCACACCTATTAGTCCATGATGATGAAAGACAGAGCAGATCCACCAGGAAAAGAAGAGCAAAAAAACAAAACAAAGATTTTCTTGAGGATGGGCCACTTGTAGGGATGATGTAGCTGGTTTTCCCCTTTCCAGCACAAAGCCCAGTACACTATATCATGGATTCCATGTGCTTGACTCAAACATCCCCCCGTCCTCTCCCCTCATCCAGTGAACTCTCCCAACAACCCTGTCGTTTGTTCCTGGGGGGGGGGGGGGGGGGGGGGGGTTGTCAGCGACTGACAAATCGACACGGTGTGGGGAGACAGTCAGGACACACCAAGCCAGGATCTCTGAGACACAGAGTGTCTGTGTGTGATCATACTGGGTACAGTAATCTGCTTGTCAGAGCAGAGCAGCTTAATAAAAGCATCACATTTCCTGGTAAACTGATGTCGTGTCTCAGTGACATTCCTGTGGCTTCACTTCTGCGAGGCTGTTGCAATCTTTGATCAGGGTCTCTGTGGTCTTGTTGTCGTAAAAGTATCATCCTGGACCAGGTTTCCTCCTTGCTTCTCACTTTGCTGTGGCCACCTAAAGCATCAACTGACATACTCTAAACAATGGTTGGTCCGCATCACTTGCGGTAATGCTTTCTCACATGACCTGGGACATGTACCAATAACATATCTACTACAACCACTGCCAAGAAGAGGAAGAAAGGGTTTTACATGTGACGGTAATCATCATCATCAGCCAATAGGATGGTATTCATGCCTGGATTAAGAAGTAAGTAAAAGCTGGCATAATATGGGATTTTGGTTTTGTTAAACAAATGAAATTGCCGTAAATAATGTCCACCCCTGATTCTATGTTGGAGGAACAGTGTATGATTTGCATTTTTGGATTCATTTGGATCCTTAAACTATTTTTTAAAAAGTTAGCCTCACAGGGCGTCAAACTTTTGTGTGATATAGTTGAAAGCTCCGGAAAAGAATCGTTTGATGTCAAAATACTTGTCCACGAGAAAAAACATTTACTTTGATGCTTAATGCGGACAAGAAATCCTTAAATGGATGAAATCAGTGCACAGCCTGTAAAAGCTCCCTACCTGTAGCAAAAATTAACTTATTTCTGCAATAGGTATTTGCTCTTTGTAGCCAAATTACCCATCTTCTTAAAAAAAAAAAAATTAGGCTGAATAAACTGTGAAAAAATGTCTGGCTTATACCCTCATGTTTGGTTTGTTCGGTTAGTAATGGGACTTTCCCAATTTATTTTTACTTTTTCTTTGCTGGGCCGTCTTGAGTGCCGCGTTCTGGGTGACACCCTGATGGTACTGATCCAACCATGAGAATAATGCCTTACATGCATGAATATGATAAATAAACCAGGTAAACTTAAACTTAATGTTTTATGATATAATGCATTAGAAAGCATTATGTGTAGTCATAAAATATTTTGAAGGCATTATAATTCACTTTGAATGCCCCCGTAACACACTATAGATTTGTACCCATCACAGAAATGGCATACTTTTCTCTCTCACCAACAGGGGTCAGAGACACACCCCCTCACATATCCTCTAATTTGAAGGCTGCTGGAAATGACTTCACTCAGTCAGATCACCCACAAGCTGAGCCAACCATGTCCTTGTATGGCTGGCCTTGTTGTCTGTCAGCAGGCTTCCCGCCACTCAAAAGATCAGAGATGTGCTTCTCAGACACATTCCTCGCCTCCTGTATCACTATACAGCCTGCAATTAGGTATTCCCACCTCCCCGCCTCATTCTCTCTTTCTTCTTTTCTCTATGTCAGACAGAAACATCCATTTATGCACTACACAGAGCTGAATGCTGACAGATAACTGCCCATTGTAGCAAACATTACCTAATTACATATTTGTGCATGTGTGGTATGGTTTAATCACACAGCAACAATGGCTGTTTTGTGCAGCCGTATCCAGGCATAACCAAGAACTGTAGCACTGTTATCGAGACCTGCTTAGATACACATTCCTTCTGTTTCCTCTGGCACCTGCTGCACAAGTAACAGTAAGGAGGAGGACCAGCCTTGGCTAGTAAAGTGACAGCATTCTAATAGGTTTGGAGGAATTACTGTAGTTAATGACTGGCTGTTATCAGTAGGAAACCCACTCTATTATCTTGGATTTACAAGCACAAAACAGAGACAGAACTTCCATCAAAGACAAATCGTTAAAGTTCTCCAATGACAGTAAAGATAGCTTTGATGTGGTGTAGTTTCTGATACAGTACATTACTGCTGCAGTGAGATAACTAGTGGTTGAAGAACTGCAAGTTGGACTGACTAACATACTTTTTTTAATTAACTGATTTAACATTTAGTCAGTGTGTAAGGATATCAGTGAGAAGTGACAGAAGTAATTCCACAGTGTAAAAATGCTTGCAAGGTAGAATCCTGCACTCAAAGTTTTAACCCCACCAATATATTTGGCATACAAGGACCACCAACATGGGTCCCTGGGGACCCCAAGAATAAAATACTGCAAGAAACAAGCATCATAGCAAAATCTCATCTCTTCTCAAAACATTATGTAATTAATGTAATCTTAAAAAATCATATTATTTTTAGTTAATTTACATATGGTGTAAAACAAACTTTTCTTTAATACAAACTGCAGCTTCTATCCCAAGTACAATCCACTGTAGTACATAGAAGCTTATTTACCATCCTTGATTGTGATTTTCAGTCATTTCAAGTGAACTCTATGAGTGTTCAAAGTTCATTGGTCTTTCAATACAGACAGATTCTCAGCATGTCCCCGTCAAAATAAATTTATATTTGTTTCAATTTCTAAATAATGTAAAATGACATATGACAGGAGGAGCAAAGTTTTGCCACCTTACCGTCAGTGTTTGAAGAGCAAAGGCAACACCTTCTTTGAGCAGATTTTACAGCCGAGCGATGGACGTCCACAGAAGCAGGTGGTTTTCCTCACTCCCATGATGGTTATTGCTGTTTGGTGCATGACATATTTAAGTCATGTCAGCAGTATCTTGTGTAATGGAACATAAGCATTTAATTTGACAGTCATACAACATTTTATTAGAAAATTATGTTGTAATTCTGACTTTGAACAGCAGGGTCATTGACAGAGCATGAGGAAATCTGTGCCTGCTGTCTGCATGGGCCCCAGTAAGTGTGTGATATATTTGCATTTTTAAAAAGCGCTAATTAAAACAAACAGAAAGCAATGATGTGAAGTCATTAGAAACACAAGTCATGAAAAATTGGAATGATAGAATAAAGCACAGAGATATAGCAAAAGGTATACCTCTGGGGTCTGCGGGTATCCCAGTCAGTAGGATTAAGAAAGTAACGGTAAGTATTATCAGCAAAATGTACTTGTAATTATTCATTATGCTGAATCACTCCTTCCAGAGTGTTACAGTACTACACGAGTTATTGGATTATTATTATTGAATGATGCAGTTGATGGAGGTAGTTAATTTTGTAACTTTAACTGTTGGGTAGTTTAAGTAATTGTACATAATCATAGAAGGATGTGATGTCTCTTCATTAAATGGAGGCAAAAAATAAGAGCACATGAAAAAGCTTTATTGCCACACAAAGCTTTGACAAACAAATTTAGAGTTTCTGACTTCAAGCTAAGAATGTGTACACCATTTAGCAATGCCACAAGGGCGGACAAGTTGTGAACTCACTGTTATAACTTACATAATATATTAAATATCTCGATTTGGCAGGATTTTTCAAGGAAGCAGGAAAAATAAAGAAGATTGTGGAGGTGAGGTATAGCGCTCTCTTTTTTTCAGTTTTGCTGCCTGATTGTGGGACAGAGGCAGAATGTAACACTGGGAACAACAGTAGCAAAACATTCACAATATCTGCTTCTACATGGAGTTAAGTCTTTGCAGGTACACATTCAGCTTTCACAAGCACAATAACATAGCACTATAGGTCATTTGTGATGCACAGGAATGTAAAATAGATAATGAAAGAAAACAAGAGAAAAAAAACTGGGAAAGTCCAACTTCAACAACTGAAGATTCACACTGGCAGAGAATCTGTACACTGATGCGCTCTCTTCATGTGTCCAGTCCAAAACTTTTAATAGATTCCTTTAATGTAAACCAAAGATATATGCACGCTCTCACTTCTCAGGTTAATACTTCACGGTGTTCTTTTTTTTACTATTATTTGTAATAGGTATAATCACTTTGGATTTTTTTTTTTTTTTTTTAAATGGTGGATTTTGTGATATATTCATTTTTGCATGTAAACAAATCATACAGGACAAACACCTTGAAGATTATATGGCAGCCTTGAGATTAAGCAGTAACAGACAAGGCATCTGCAGAGGCCTATAGCATACTGTGAGGCAGCAAACGAATCACTGCAGCTCAATTAGTGCAGGCCAATACATTAAGAAGAATGTTAGGCTTTGAAAGTCAATGAAGATTAAGCCATGCAGGTGAACACCACCACCAACGCTTAGTTTATAATATTAGATGCAAGGCTGTTGTATATTAGTGTTTCAAACTCATAAAGGAGGTCCCAATATACATTTGAGGACCTTGCAGCATCATCCTTAGATCCCTGTTAAAAAAAAACAAACAATACATATCTAAATGTATCCCAATCATTTGGGGAGGTGGGAGTACTGTGCATGTAGGCCAACTGTCCATACTTGGAGTAATTTCACAGAGGCCAGGAGAGATAGGAGGGCAGAGCTGCTGCCCAGTCTCTTTTCAACCAAATAATTTAAAAAAAGTGCTTCTCAGCAAGTAGCTGGTCGTGCTGTGCATGTGGATGTACACACAGGGCTGGTGAGTAACAAGCGTGTGTGTGTGTGTGTGTTAGATGGGTTAGTGCAGTGAGGAAGTTGTGGTATTCAGAGTCTTCATTCCGCTAGGTGATTGTGGAGCATGGGTGACGAGATGTGTTGTGTCCAGGGTTGAGCAATGTCCACGCTGGTAGTTTGTGGTTTTGGAGATGCAGACTTAAGAGTGCTGTCTTTAATTACTGCAAGATCCACCAAATGCGTCACTGGATCTTCCCCAAAATGGACATGGGCCACTGACACAGATGACCAGGGGCCCATACACTCATTACTTCCTGGGGGGGGGTCACCTTATAAGCTACATTTGGCAACATCAAGCCAATAATGGCTTCTTTTGATAACTTTGAGTAGCATTTCATGTTTGATTTGACATAATCTACCTTCAAAAAATACTTTTCTTTTTAAATACCGTCCATCCTCTTAAACATCATCCACTAAGTATTTTACTAAGTTTGACAACAAAGGCGATTGAGGCTAGCCAAGCAGTGTTACAGTATTAGATAAAACAGGAATACCAATACTGGCGAGAGGCAACTTCAGCAAGTGCTATTTATGTTGTTTTTTTCTACTTCCAAATGAAACGGGCCATTTGGTCAATGTAAAATGACAGTGTAGTACAACCAAGATATGGGTTTTACAACTTTAACAGTGCCTTGTCAACCTGTTCATACAGTAGCATACTGGTTAAATGTGAAAAACCTCACTAGAACAATTCTGAATGGGTTAATACAAAAATGGAATACTAATGAGGAATGACTGTTCCAGATGTTAATGAATGCCAGCTTATCTTGGAGTCCTACTGATAATATGAGGGTGTGGCATGTGTGTGTGTCATGTGTGCACACAGTTGGCCTCTTAACATGTGGAAACATCCACAGAGGTGAGCTGTGGGTGTGATGACATCATTCTCCCAGCAGCCATGGGGATTCCCTAACAAAAAACACATTCTCTTCCTCTCAAATCATTGCATCTCTGTCTGGGAAAGATGGGATGGGTGTCTCTCTCTCTTCTCCTCTTTCTGCAGCTCAAGCACAATGGCTGCAAGGTGTGGGCTTCAACTGAGAATTGCATGGGAGAGACAGCACACTAAATAAACACGTGCTGTGTGCGGCTCGATGGATAATGAACAGCAACAACAAAATATAAGGTGGACAGGCAAATAAAGAACAACAGAAGTACTCTTAGATCACAGCATGCAATGCAAAACGCACGCTGCCCACATTCATCAGAGGAAGTTAGCTGATTGGTATGGCACCCTCTAGGGGCTATCGAGTTTGCAAGGCCCTATTTGTAACAAAGGACAGAAAAGGACAGGAAAAGAACAAAAAAAAAAAGAGTAGAAGGTCTACGCGTGCTCCAGGAGCCACTGGAAGAGGGGGATGCGGTGAAGTTCTCTGCCCGCCTGCAGTGCCTCCTCTATGGCCTGGGACTGACTGCGTGTCTGACTCTCCTCACAGTAGCGCAGCAGCGTGTGTAGCAGCTCTCCCACCCTCCACTTCCTCTCCCGAAGTCTTTGGACCACTGCTGGGAGCTGAAAGAGCACATAGTGATCACTCACTTCGATAATAAAAAGAAGCTGTGGCTTATCAATTTCAATCGATTATCAATTTTTATTTAATAATATGGTACACTGCCAATTCAGGGATGTGGATAAACGTTTAAGGGTCTCCCATTAGTTATGAAATGTGTAGACATGGCAGAGCAATTTTTCTCACAGGAGAACTTAAGAGAAATTAATGGATTGTACAGGAAAGTCAAAGAATATGACTATAACGAATGGGTCACTTAATAGTGATGCACTATAACACGGATACCATATTAGGGGTGTTTGTACCCCGGAGGACACTTTGGCAGTTCCAGGACGTACATGGAAAGATAGTGGCGGGGTCCATTAATAAACTGAAAATACAATTTGATTGAAAATGTTTGGAGTTAACTGTAATACCTGAATGTTATGTGGTAAGATTTAAAGTGCACGAAAACTAGTTAGTAAGTGCGGGAAAGGTCTACACAGCTATAACAAATGAATGAACAGTTGAAATAGGCAGCTAAATGCTAAATTAACAATTAATAATTACAAACTAATACTAAAGAGTGTGGTCTAGACCTACTCTACATGTTAAGTGTCATGAGATAACTTTGTTGTCAATTGGCACTATATAAATAAAATTTGATTTGATTTGCTTTAAATGGATAAATGGTTGAGTGGTTAAAATAGTTGACTATAAGTCATAGATAAATACACAGCCAAAAGTAATGAATGGGTTAATGGGTAAGGTTCTGCAGTACAAGTGGTAATACTACAAATGTAAACTTGGCCAAAACAACCTCAACATTGAATACTTAATTGTATGAGTGCTACTGTCTACAGGTTTATAAAGTTAATGGTGAAAAGTCGTTAAATGAACCTTTGACATAAATAAAGATGGACAACATGTCTCTACTTCCTTCCACTGTACAAAAATGAAGCCAAAATATCCCAGATGTGAGCGCTGCCATCTTGCGCTGGTGACATCATTTGGAGCCAGGGTCTGCGCAGTAGTGATCGGGCAGGGGAGCTGCAGTATCGAGTTCCCATCCATACACCTGTCCGCCCAGTCACGAGCAGGGATCAGCTGTCAATCATGACTTTTCACCCCTTTTTTATAGCATCAAATACCTAATCAAAACCAAACCGATCAGAAAAACTACCTAAAACAGAAACCATTTTTGGGAAAAATTTATTTGAGATGTACTTTGAGTTTTTAGTTTGGCTTATGTTCTGATATCATTAAGGGGGAGGAGTTTATAACCTATACTGCAGCCAGCCACCAGGGGGCGAGCAAGATGCTTTGCCATCACTTTTGAGGAGCTCTCATGTCGTCCGTCTTTAAATGCAGTCAATGAAATGAACACAGGTAGTGTCAGTGAAGAGGTACACACAAAAAACAGGTTGAGACCCACTGAACTATATATTATACAACCTGTTTGACTTAATCATTGTATTAGTTGGTGGTTTTGTCTCCACAGCAAAGTGAACTGTAGTGGAAACCAGGATACCACTATACAAGATTGCTAATCTTTAAAACCAATGTCAACAATCATGGAAAGAATGATTTCTTTCATTGAAGCAATTCGACCTGATCTGTTAAAGCAAGTCATCAGGCTTAATAATGACTACCACAGTGGGAACCTGTTGGAGATGGTGAATAATATTCAGCATGGCCTGAGGACAATCACCTGCTGGAGTTCTCTGTCAGGACTCAGCTGGATGTGGGGGATGTCAGCCATGGAGGCTGCCGCCCACTGCAACATGCTCCTGAGCTGAGGGTCCAGGGTCACAAGTTGGGGGCAACACCCGAGCTCCCTGATGTCTGAGTTCACTATGACCAGTGCAGTCCTGTCCACACAGAGAGTCCCTGTAGCACACACAAATGTGGTTCATTCAAAATTCATCATCCTTGCATATTTTTCTACTGCCCACTTTAGACTGGCCCTTCTAAACATTCATGAGACACATGAGCCTACTGCACATTAGTGTCTTCAAAGACAGACAGATAGATAGATAACACCATGCATAATAATATGTTAGTCTTTTGCTCATCTGGCTCAGTTCTGCTCAGTGCCGTTTCCCATGCTCCCACGGCAGAATGGACCCAATGAGGAGCCCTCCCAACCCCTGAGTGGGAGCTGTCTGGTTTGACAGACAAATGGGTGACTTGGTGGGAGTGGAGTGGATGAATGAGCCTTAGTGTGGCTGAATATGGGGGTGGTAAAATCCCCGGCAGACAGACGTACACAACTATTATGAATCTCTAGGAGTGGAAAGAGCAAGACCTCAAAATAGAAGAGGGGCCAGTCTTTTCCCTACATCCCTCTGCTCTCCAAAAGTGTACCATTGTAAAGGGACATTTCACCCCAAATTCAACAATACAGTTGTCCTCTTACCTGCAGTGCTATTTATCCATCTAGAACTGTTTTGGTGCGAGTTGCTCAGTTTTGGAGATATCGGCCATCGCCTGCCTTCTCTCCAATATAATAGAACTAGATTGCAGTTGTCTTGTGGTGCTTAAAGCACCAAAAGAGTACACTTGACTCAACAGCAATGTCTCTTTCCAGAAATCATGACCCAGTTAGAAGATAATCCACAGACCTTGTTGTGAGCAGATTCATGTTGGAACCATTTTCTTTCTATATCACCGTGCAAAAGGCAGCGTGCAGCTACTTACCAATGAGAGGCTAGCTAACTTAGCTAGCTTATGTTACAGCTCAGCCAAGAAGGATGGCATTAATGTTTACATCCTGCCCCATCATGAGCACGAGCCGTTCCTTGAGAAGATGCATGTTTCCTTCTGCACAGTGATACGGTGGAGTTTGGTACAAAGAAAACAAACTGTGGATTTTAACAAAATCTGCATTTTTAAGAAGTCTTGTTCACAACAGCTTGTATTGAATAAGAAAACCCTCACATTCCTACAGCCTACTCAAATAGTGAAGTTGCAGACATGTTCTTACCACTGGGTTCCTCTTTGACCTCAGTCTCCTTGTCTTCTGTATTGTCACTGTCGGATGAGAAATGTCACACATATTAATAAACAAAGGGGAGTGGTGGCTGGATGACGTGGCTGCATGCAGGGAGATACAAATGACGATAAGCATGCTTAAGCTAACAGCCTTTGTTATAAGCACAGCAGGATACCAGAAGCCAAAAGCACTGCAATCAAAGCAATCCTGATCAAAAGACATCTTGCACACAGCGAGGGACGCTGCATGTTTCCAGTCACTCAATGTTTTTTCTATGTTCCAGTAAATTTACTTTCCTGCTTCAATGTGTTTTGTCAGTTAAGACATGATGACTAAGAGTAAATCTTGATCAGTGTGAAAGTTGACTTTTCCATTCTGAAAGAAAACCCTCAATATCCATTTTGTCACTTGTGCAAATATTTGCCATGTAACGTGCCAACAGGTAAACAGTCATTCCTCCACTTTATAAGATTGTTAATCACAGTCTTGTTGACACAGCACACGGCTAGACACGAAGACTCTGCTCAATATGATATAAGGATATAGTTTTCTTTCCAGGAGGAGAGGACATCTGAGATGGTTTTTCACATTCACGGTTTCTATGAAAATGCTCACATTGTCAAAGCAGAGGGGAGGAGGACTAAGATCTGATAGCAACACGGAAGCACTGACCGTAAAGTCATGCATTAAAGGACAATACCAGAGTATTTTAAGCTTTATCGATCATCTATGGCCGTCAATGGCAGTGCCTGGACAGTACAAACCATCTGGTGTATTTGCGTCATCAAACATTTATGGAAACAACTACTCAGTGACATACTAGAGCTTTGACCAGCAAAACCCATTTTATATGAAACAATCTTGCTCATTTTTTTCAAACATTTCTTAACACGTTTTTAATTGTCATTGTTTAGAAGCAACTAAGTGGAGTTTGCATGTTCTCCCCGTGTCTGCGTGGGTTCTCTCCAGGTACTCGGGCTTCCTCCCACATTCAAAGACATGCAGGTTAGGTTAACTGGTGACTCTAAATTGCCCGTAGGTGTGAATGTGAGTGTGTGTGGTTGTTTGTCTCTGTCACCTGTGATGAACTGGCGACCTGTCCAAGGTGTACCCCGCCTCTCACCCAATGACAGCTGGGATAGGCTCCAGTCAGTCAGCACAGTGATGGGAAAATCATAAATATCGAATATTGTAACAATGTTCTCCTGCTAACTGGTTACTAGAGAGGCCAAACGGACTCAAAAATATTACAATTATAGCGAGATGGTTGACAGGTTGACGCATCTACGTATGTGGTATTTATTAGGGATGCACAATATGTATATATTTCAACCGATAATTGATAATTACCTATTTTAATGGGCGATGTCGATAAAAAAATTATAATCACATTTTTGTATTTTACAAAGAACTTCACAACCTGTAGTTTCTGCACAGCTAAGGGTAAGAAAGGCTAAGTTGTAGTGAGCAGAGATAGATGATTTAATATTCCATAGCTCTGATAAGACTTTGTGTGTTTAAACTCGTACTTTTTCTCTGAATCATTGTGGAACATCATGTAATTTTCCTCTAAAACTAAAATACAAAAAAAAATTAAAATTAAAGTTTGTCTGTCTAGTCTACACTGCGTGGCTCTACCAAGATGCAGCAGTTTGACGTCATTTTACTATGCTTGTTCTTCTCGTTATTACTATTGTTATTATTCTCTGTGTTAATTGGTGGATCACAAACCAACTTTAAAGGTGCATACCATTACTTACCATATCAGTGTGTGTAAATGCTGTACTTGTTAAGTCAATGTAAGCAATTTGGCTTCATATTATGGCTCTATTGATCATCCATAATTTGATCGATAAGATGATAATTTAATCTAAGATAACTATTTATCGGTTCGATATATTCGTGCATCCCTTGTATTTATGTTACCTACCTATTGGCCATAATCCCCTATAGTGTTGTACGTTTTGGAGAGTGACACTAAAGTCCAGGCAACAACAGATGGCCAGTCCAGTCCTCTGCTTTTCATTAGCAGATTACAGCAGGTGTGCATGTGGTTACTCTTTAATTTAGACAGTTTTCATTTCCTCTCTTTCTGTATGGTTACATTTTTCCATTGACAATAAAGGACTGAAGCAAAAGGACCATACCATAGTTTGCAGCCTTTTCAGAGCGAGAAATCTGTAGCAGATTTGCTTTGTTCTAGCAAGCCACTGGTTTCAGTTGGTGAGAGCAGCATCAACATCTTCATGCATGAACATGCTTGAGATATTACAGTGAATGTTTTGTCACTTTTTTGTTAGTACTAATTATGCACTTGTAAGGCACTGATTGCCTTGTTGGTGAATTCAGATGTCAGTGGGAAGCTCTGAAATCTGAAAACGGGTGCCAAACAGAACTGATTTCATATACTTTGTTGGTGGAAGATAAAACTCAGAAAACATGGAAGTTGTTAAGAGGATAATGTAAACATGGTAGCTTTTTGCACTTTAAAGGCTGCTGTTCAGTGGTGGACTCTCAACCTCAAATGACACTGGGGTTTCCTACAAGTGCATGTTGATCAACAGCATGATTGATAGTACTGCATTGCCAGCAACACCAGCAGGACTAATATGGGAACCTATTAGTGGATCATTGAATATACAAGGGGGGCAAGGAGCCCCAAAAATATAATAACACTGCAAATTAATCCATTAAGCAACCAAATTACATGTAAGCAATGCAGAACCAACAAAACACTGCATGCTGACATTAGCATCAACTAGCATATGCCATGTCAAGTCGCTTGAGTGTGGTCATGCAAAGTAGGCTGGTGGTTCTGAGTATGAGACAAAGTATTAATCACAATACAACTGTACAAGGTTTTAAATCATTTTCATATGACGACGCAATCGCCTGGTTCCAAATTTTGTGCTGAGATTTTTCACTGATGGAGCACTTCCTTACTTACTTTTGCCTTCATAGTAAATTCAATGAGTTATCTTTGTCCCATTCTTGGTAAACCCCCAGGTACTACGGGCATTTTTGGAATGTTCGCCATGACAACCAGTTGCTGACCAACCTGTCAGAGGGAGAGAATGACATGCACTCCTCACACGCCTCCCCCTCCAGGCCCAGACTGCTCCAGCTACTGCTGTTCCCATTGCTGCTGGAGAGAGAAGGCAGGTAACGCAGCACTGTAACACTGACAAGGGCTAATCACATGAGAGCTACTGAAATGGAACAAAGATCAGAATATAATAAGAATTTTCATCCCATTTCCTATGATGCCCCATGTCTATCATCAAACAATAGTCAGGATGATGACCATTTCTGGCAATTGGAATAATCCTTTAAATGCCAGTTGAAAACAGGGGAGGAATCTCCAAATGATGCAGAGTTTTCCAATAGATCATCTGTAATCATAATTGAGACAATTTGTTGTTAAAGGCCTAAAATGTAATAATTACATTCCTTTCTTCACGTAATCCCATTAATCCTGTGGGTTCTACCAGCAAGCAACAGAAGCACAACAACTTACACACTGTAATTAGTCAATCATTAGCCTGCTGGCTGGAACCTGCAGCGCTCACAGTGAGGCTGCAGGGAGGAACATTTCTGATATCTAAAAATACCTCCTTTGATCTTCATTACCTCATCTACAGCTTTCTTTCTCCCTGTGGTTGGAGTGAATGACACTTGGTGAGAGCTTTTTCATTTAGCCATCTGTCTGTTCAAATCATCGACAGAGGGGAAATGGTTGCAGCAGGCTTTTGATGAGACTTTAATGAATTACACATGGTGAACTTTGTTCCTGTAGAAACAGCCTGAAGTGAAGAGAGCACTCAGACACACCTTTAAAAAATATTTTGATACATAAACTTGGCCCTGATGGCCAAAATAACTAGCTGCAAACAAATTGTGTTTTTTCTGCTGCTTAAATAAGTTTTACCCCTAGTTAGCACTACTATTCTAGATATGATCAATAAGTCTCTGCTAACAGGCTATGTACCACAGTC
>JBBPCS010001244.1:0-15450 GCA_037974645.1 Hollardia meadi | reverse complement strand
ATTCATAGAATAATACATGGGCAATGTGCAGAACAGGTCTATAATACATCATATATTAAGATTTGACCCAATAAATATAACTGGATTGAAGCAAGAAGCAAGAAAATGTCAAAAATAAATGTGGCATATTTCACATCTAGTCCAAGTTGAAATGATTACCTTAATTTTCATGAATGTCTACACTGGTAAAATTATACATTTAGGGTATAATCAAATGAAACGTTTTATGTCCATATCTACAACAAGTAGGCTAGGCCATCACAATAACAGAAATAGGTTAATTCTAGTATAGTAGAAATTTGGGGTTCTCTTAGAAAAAAAAAAAGATGCGTATATATCGGTATCGGCAAACGGCCTAAATGAGTTTGAAAATATCGGCATATCAGATATCGGCAAAAATCAAATATCGTGCATCCCTAGGTTATTATTTATAGCCTTACATGTCACACTGTAACAAGTGAATGCAGTTTGACCTTGTCTGCATAATATCTGTTAAAACAAAATTTTGTTAGCACTTGCATATAGGTAGCAGTGGGAAATGCTGTTAAAAAAACCTACCGTACTTTCCAATATGTGTCACATCAAGCACACTATACTTGTTACCACACATTGCAGGTGATGACTGCTTCATTACTCTCACAGACACACACATCACACACACACCAGCAATATAGGCAGTGTATTGTTCAAAGTATACAAAATGTCAGTGTATCATTTGCCAAAATAAACTAAACTAATGAAGCAAACAGCCAGGTGAAGCACTCCAAACATACTTGTTTTAAGGAGTAGCACCTTTCCCCAACTACACCACATGCTTTAAATGTCAGCTGAGCACAATATGTAAAATGTTTTGACGTTCAGCTGGCTGATCATCCATATTGGTTTTAAGATGTGAATTGAGACTGGTTAAATGGAAGTCAGGCCACTAGGTGGCATCTCCCTGTGCCTGAATAACTGTTGGTCTTTGCTTTTACTAAACACTTCTGCTCAAACAGCTTAACAATACTGATGTATGTTTGTGTTATAGTGGACCTGTGGCCAGAGTTTTGCTGTTCAATGCCACAGGAGAGAGAGACTCAGCAGCCATGCTTAAACTACTGGTGGTGAGTACAGCTGCCAATGCATAGTAAGGCCATCATCTTTACGATGAAGCACAATGTTCTTGTGTGTATTGCAGTGTGTGTATAAACTATAGTCTGATTTTCCTTTTTTTTTAATTTCAGCACATTTCCTATTTTTTTCATCCCTATATACAGTATATATTCACGTTATATAGTAGATTGTTTATTTCCATGTTAATTGATTTCACACAAATAAAATAAATGCTTAGAAAAACAGGGTTAGGGTTTGCAGAATGGGTAAAATGTAAGAATTTCATTTCTAAGAATGAAGAATGGACATTATTCACAAAATAGCCATTTCCTCTGATGGCATTCTTGGGGTGCAAAGCTCAAATACTGGGACAATGTTGTATTGCTCAACTCCACGTAGGGAATCTGACAAATTGTTTATAATTTCACCATTTTCCAATTAATTAGCAACTGAAAGACGATGATGGAGACAGTCTGGAGGGACATCGGTCCATATTAAAAGGTAAAACAACATGAATGATAATTCATTAGCTACTGTCAGACAACGGCTAACTTTAGCATTCAACTACTTCCTAGCTAACATTACCATTTGATAGTGTTACACAATACAATGGGGAAAGGCTTAATTTAATTCTGAAATATCAACACACATCTTGGACACATTTATTGAAGCCATTTGTTCAAGCTTGTGATGTAATGTTGTCCTGCTGTCTCTTCACTCGACGTCCGAAATGTTCTGGTTAAGTCAATATACAGTTCATATAGATGACATCCAACACAAAAGAGTGTTCAAAGCACTTTAGCAGTGAGTGTTTCGTGTGGCATAAAGAGCCTGGTGACAAAGCTGCTTCGTTACATTATGTTACGTTGCAAACTTGATTTCATCCAGTGTGTTTTACCTCCAGGCTTAAATAAATGTGTCCACGAAATGTACTGATATTTCAGAATGGATTTATGCTTTCTCTATCGTATAGGGCTCGACGTCCCTCCAGATTGTCACTATCTATTTTCTTTTCAGTAACTAATCAGGAAGCAGTGAAATGACAATGATTCCCGACGTTTATATCACTTACAACCTGGAACACGGCAGTACGACATTTTGCCAGCATTTGAGCTTCGCACCATGTGTGACGTCAGAGGAAAATTGCCTCCGTGTGAATATGGTCTATGGAGCAAATGTGACAAATCAGGGGTCTCACTTATAACCGTTGCATATGCACAAAACAGGGCCTGAAACAGGCGTACGACACTTTCCATGCAAAAGTTTTGATCTGTAAAAACAAACTTGACGGGAGAATATGCACACCTCCAAGCCATGCGTACGAACATTTTTTTTTGGGGGGGGATTGCCGACAGATGGTGAAGAGGTGAATGGAAGAATAAACAACATGTGCTTTCTAACCTCCACCTCACCCACAAGCACTGCGATTTCTGTGTCCGAGAAACTCCTTTTCTTCATTTTCCTCTCGGTTGTTGCCATCATTCACCATAAAAACCATCGATCAGCAGACTAATTTCTATGCAGAGACGTTCATGAGGTGTGTTGCATTCACCATTAATGGTTGAATTTGGGTGTGTAGAGGGCGGGATATGAGGTGGATCCATATGCGCACAATTAAGTTGACTTGGGATTTCTAGAAGGAAATTGCACACTGTTGTGTGTGCGCATGGTTTTATAAATCAGAATATTTTTTACACACAGCTTTTTTGGCTTTTGTGCACATGTACACTTTTAGCATGAATCCTAAGCATTGTTTTAAAAATGAGACCCCAGATCACTTGAGAGCTGATCTTCATTCTTATTCTTACACTTCACTGTAGGTAGAAGTAAGTTGATAAATGTTTCTTATTCTTCTCCTCAGCAAATAATGTTCTTGCTCCTACATTGACACTTTAGAGCATTCTTTAGTTGTAGAAGCTAGATAAATATGGGCCCAGGTATATGAGGCTCTGCAGATTCAATGCTAAAAATGAATGGACCAGTATTTATGAGGAGAAATATACAACTCCATAGCAGTAAGAATGAAGTTATGTTTAAAAAAAAATAAAATAATAATAATAAAATGGATAATAGACGCCTTATTGTTTAACTGGATTTGGAGATGAATACCAGAAAAACATTTTGTGGTACTCTTGCAACATCTTTTCCTCCTGTATGAACAGACATTTGTGTTTTTTTTACTTGTTTCTTTTCAGCCATGTCATTTTGACTTCACTGTGTTCTGCCCAAACATCACTGAAGCCATCGCTTCCTGTAATGCAGGTGAGATGATTGAGCCTGTTGCTTTTGGCTGATGGCATCTAACATCTAACTCTACCCAAAAGGATTGAACAACAATAGCAGTGGTGTTTAGCCTATTAACTACAAAACACATGGACTTTTCATGACTGTTTATTTTCCAAAGTGTTCTTTAGGTTTGAGATTGATTTCCAACCTCTGGACATCCAGTGGGTCATTTAAAGGAACTTTCCAACAAATCAGCTTGTTTGCTTTATTTCTTATAGTAAGAAGACAGATAAGAATCTCATTCCTGTGCGTTAAACACAGCTGGAGTCAGGATATGGTTAGCTTAGCTTAGTATAAAGACTGGAATCGAGGGAAAACAGCTAGCTTGTGTTTGAACTATTTCTTACCAAATATGTATCCATTCGTTCAGTTCTTCTGTGCACTGTCTCTGGCCACTCTGGGTTACCAGATACAGTTTTGGTATAGGCCTCTGTAAAGGCACAATGGTACTCAACCTGGCAACCTCACTGTGACGAAAGGGACTTCAAGAAGCTGTGTGCAGTCTCTGCACCCGACTTTTGTTCAGCAAGAAATAGTTAAGGCATGTGTTTAAAAAAAAAAAAAAAAAAAAAAATCCTATTTGCAGATACTGTACTTTGTCTGTGTAAAAGATGTAAGTGCTTTTGTGAAGTTCTTTCATGTGACGCCTCTCAGACCAGCAGAACTTCAATGTCTCAGTGGAGAACATGTTGACGCGCTGCTTGGACAACGAAAGGAGCTGGCGTCTCCACACCAGCCTGGGGGATAGCGAAGGTCCACAGCTGCTCATCGAGGACAGCCTGCCCCTGGTCCCTGAAAAGAAAGCAGACACCCTGGTCTTCCCCTGCATCCTCAGCGCCCTGCAGTGGATCACTCAGGGCAGGGATTCAGTGGTGGCAGACTCTGCTAAGATTGTTTTACCAGTTAAACCCAGCATCAAGGCCAAAGCTGCTTCACTCCGCGATGCAGCCGAGATCCACATCCTTATCACCGGAAGCCTACACCTGGTGGGAGGAGTACTCAAACACTTTGACACAGCTTCTTCCAAGTAAATGGACCATGATTAAATGAGTAAATTTAGATACATTTTAAATAATTGGTGGGTGCTCTGCTAATTTTATCTATATATAGATATAAATATCTATAGATGTAGATATAAATATCTATAGATGTAGATATAAATACCGATATATCTATAGATATAGATATCGAGATATCTATAGATATATCGGTATAGATGAGGCTTTTGTGGCACTAGCTTTGTGGATAATGACTTATTAAAAGTGATGGCATTAGCTGAAAACAGGTATTTGTCTTGATGGCCTCCCTACAGTGGCTGATGCTAGGAGCACGATAGTTTGGACTGAGGCAGCTCCGGGCTTCAGAGCAGCACAACTTCACCCAGAGCCTTACAGATGACCGCACACGTGTGGAGGTCATGACTTTGATCTTAACTTGAAGCCAAATATGTTTACATGAACTGCAGAGGCTACATTCGTGTATTGAGTTGGCTGATCTGTAATTGTGTGTGTGCTTCAGTGATCACTGATGCCACCTGGTTAAACCAGAGTGGTGTGATGATGCTTATTACATTAATTACATTTATACAAAAACTGCAGATTAACTGCAGGCAACAAAAAGTGCTGCATGGACGACATGGAGTTAGGAGTTTTCTACTTTTTACTCATCTGTTTGGAACACCTGACTACTACCTTTCAGTCTTTGGACAGTTTCTACCTTTACTTTGACAGGATTTGACAAAGCTCTTCATACACAAAGCCAACTCATCTTTGTTGCAGATGTGTAAATATACCAACACAAGTGTTAGCATCAGATGAATTCAAATCACAATCTGTGTATTCTGTGTAATTCTGTGACTCTGGAACTGTGGTAATATTTAAATGGTACTTAATTTAAATTTGTATAATCTGACTAATATGAACGATGAACTGTGTTAAAAATACACTTATGTTGTCATGTGGTCCATCAGTGAATATAACAGGTCTTCAGCTTCACAGGAGTTTTCGGCCACATCTATTGACTCTGTGACCTCAAAGGAGTTTTGAATTCAATTTCAGTATAAAATACATTAGACTGATTCCAGCTGAAGGTTCATGTGTATTTAAATGGAACTTGTTGGAAGTAGTGAAGATGAAATCTACTCGCATCTTAATTGAGTCAATTAAAAATTGTAGAGATGGAGATTGTGTCCACAATTCTTTTGAACATTTCTTGTTCTAAAACTTGAATTAAAAAAAATAAATAAAAATTTGACACAATCTTTCTCTATTCATTTTGATTGACAAAATGTAGCCTATTAACTTTTGGAGAATATGTCCTATTCACCACGCATCAGAGGGACTTCCAGACCCCCCTATCGGCACAGGCATCATCCTCTGCACTCATTCTTCAATACATATCCACAGTCGAGAACTTCACAAGCTCAGAGGCTGAAGTCCTGCCGTCAAAAATAGTTGGATCAAAACAGTTCTAACAGTCTCTGTTGTGCAATTGAGGGACCTGCTAAAAGCATAGAATCTTAACATTTGCTCCTGCTGCCACCAGAGATGTCGAATTTAAAAAAGGAATATTCCTGTATTACAGGAAACTACAGTGCGTTCCACAGACACAGCAAAGGCTGGAGCGGGGTGGGGCCAGAGGGGTGTGTCTGAATTGAAGTAAGATGAGTGGACCTGCCATGAAAGGTGATGCAGCATTGATGATTTTATAGCAATAATATAGAAATAGTTAACTTTGAGATCTGCATGAAGCCCAGTTTAAGATCCTCAATCTAAATGGGTTGTATTTGAATGAAAATATCTTAAAGTGAAGTCATCATGGCTTCTGTCATGTTTCATAGCAGCTGCTCTATTTTGTCTGTGGAGCTGTGCCAGGATTTGTCTCTGGAGGACTCTACATTTTCTTTAATTGCATTGGATAAAGCTGGTGGTATTTTGTATTTTTGTAAGGTAAGTAAAACTTTATTGTCCCACAATGGGTAAATGCATGTGGTCAATAATAATAATAATAATAATACCCTTAGTATTCTAATATAGCCATAAATCATCTATTAATATATCCTTCATGAGTAAGATTTCGGTAAAAAAAAAAGAAGTAATCAGTAAAACAACTCCAAACCATAATGGAAATATAGCTGCTGAAAACCAAAATGTCCTAATGTTCTTAAGACCAACAATTACATGGTATAGAGTAATAACTTAAAGGCTTTTTCCGCTGTTGTGGAGGTAGTCTTGCAGTGTTATGATGCTGTGAAGAGCCATGAGGTGTTTTTGTTGTACTGAAACATTCGATTTGTAAGTGACGGTATATTCTTGAGCCTGTCTGGTGGCTGTAACGACGTGGCTCAGCACAGCTACTCAATGCTGTGAGGCTGTAGTGGAACATATCACAACATGGCCTACCAGGGTGTGGCTAAAGCAGGTGACTTGTGCCCATGGAAAAATCCTAATATACAAGTAATGACAAAAACAATGGCACCAGGCAGGAATGAAATGCAATATAGATTTTAAAAAATATATATATTTAGACATTTTCTAACAACACAAGAAGGTTAGATTTTGGATATCGGCACCTTCTCCAGCTTGATCTGCCACTTTTATGGAGAGTCAAGCTTCCTGACCCTCTGCTGAGCTTTCTGAGCTCGTCTGATTCTCTCCTCGAAGAAACACTGTTGGTGCTGATTCCTCTGATTCAACCTGACCAACCACTGCTCCCTCAGCCTGGGCAGAGAGGGACAGGAGGGGAGAGAGGGGGAGAAAAAAAGAATCATGTATTCAAACTGAAACAAACCATCTGGAAAAAAAAAAAAAGGTCAGCATTGGTGTAGGTCTGTTCTATCTCACACAGACTCCACCCTCTACTGGACTCTACACTGCTCCCCTTCAATTACTTTCACATATTCGCCCACTGAAATATGCATGGAAGTAGCCGACCAATCTGGACAAGCCTAATCGAATGTCAGAGCCCCAATATGTATAAGGCCATGAAACTGCTGTCAACTTTCCTCTTTCTCTTCAGTGATCGGTGAGCTTGCCTACTGATGGTGTGACCACATGTCCCCTTGCTCCCTACATGACCCGAGGAATGTGTTCTACAGGGTGTTGACTGGTGTTGACTGGTGTCAACACCTGGGGGCTTTGGCCTGCCTAGGCCAATGCTGGTTGTGGTCGGGCATCATTTATTGGGCTCAACTCACTGTACCCAGAGAGTCCAGTAGAGGGCGGAGGCCTGTGTGAGGGGTTACATTATTGTAACCCTTGTTTTATAAGCACTGGTGGAGCCCTCTATCTATGGACCCTGCCGCTCCCATGAGCACATGGGAGTTTGGCCTTGAAGGCTTTCTTCCAGAAACATTATTGTAATATGTGTAACGTTGTGAAATGGTGTATTTTTAACCCAAACCATGGTGTTTTCCTAAATGTAACCAAGTGTTTTTTTGGAGGTTTTTTGTGGTGCCTAAACCTAACCAAAGTGCGACCAAAACAATAAAATAATTCCAGGAAAAAAGGGTCGGGGGGATCCCTTCTGGGTTTTGAAATCCAGTTTGTTAGATGCAAATCCTTGACACAACCCACTCAGCCTGTGCTGATTCCATGAAAGATCTGACGATTTACAATACATGCTTTCTGACAGACGAGGCTTTCTGTCAGAAAACGCTTTCTGCTAGAAAGCTCTGTGGAATTTCTGTCAGAAAGCTGCCCAGAAGCTGCCTGACAGAAAGCCTTCAAGGCTTACTTCACCCATCTGCCTCCCACGACGCTCGCTGAAGAGGGGGCAGGATAGTTGGCGGCAGTTTCACAGCCTTTACATACGTTGGGGCTTCCACGTATTTGAGTAGGTTCGTCCTGATTGGCTGGCTACGTTCAAGGAAATTTCAATGGGTGAATATGTTATTGTGATTGGAGGAGAGCAGTACCTATAGTGTCCAGTAGAGGGCTCTGCATGTGCTTATAGAACAAGGGTTACAATAATGTAACCGTCCGTTTCTTCAGTTAAAGGTGAGATGAAGAAATACAATACAGGAACTCCAGTTTGATGACTAGCTAGATGAGTTTGAAGTTTTATCAGGCCTCAAAGCACTTCACTGTCACCAGGAAAGCAGTTGAATTATGTTGTTACAAAGTATTGGTATTCCGTATGAAGCCTAAAAAAGGCTTCTTAAGAGGGTCAGTGATAATACTAAGAAAAAAGGAGTGGGGGTGGGCTGTACAAAAGTAAGAGAATTGAATATACTTTTAAAATATGTGCACAAATACAGGCACATTTACTGTATATAAAAGATGGAGGATATGAGAGCTCCCCAAAAGTTTATACAGCTCTATTGCAGAAATGGGTTATTTAAAAATTAGTTCAGAGATAATTAATATTTTTCTTTGTGTAGGCTGAATTCAGTGATTGGGAGGCAGAGCTGAGGTTTTCCCACAACATCAGAGGCTAATATTTACCCTGACACCATAATTCCTGGGTTTAAATTAATCTTGCAGATATCCAGTGCAACTTGATCTGCAGTCATCGTTGTCGGGGCTAATTGTGTTACGGAAAATACGGAACAGTGGGTGTGTGTGAGAGGACGTGTTAGCTGTGACAGGATTAATATTGTTGTGTCTGTGTTTGCATTTGTTCGTCTGTCGGCACGTGTCATGTGTCGGTTAATCTGCACCGTTCTGTTCGTCTGTCTCTAGATATTCACACTGATCTCTGGGATTTAGATGTATAGTTGAGCTGCCTCTCATCAACATTCTCAGGCTACTATGTGATGACAGACAGACGAGCTGTAAACATAACTGAGGCATTTTCATAACTAATCAAGTTATGAAGCCCGAACGGGGACAAAGGCTACGGGCCGTAATAAAGTTTATTTTTAATGCTCTTTTCTTTTCCTCTCTGATCCAGTTGGACCCTACAGTTCACCCAGCAGAACTCATGTTTGTCCAAACTTTGCTCAAACCCACAGAGCAGAACTTTTGTCTTTTAGTAGACATCCGATAGTCTTTAAAGATAACACGTATGTCAGGCTTAATTTTTTGGAAATGTTGCTCAAATGATGCAGAAGACATGTAGAATGCTTCTGGTGGTTTGGGTTGGAATATTTCACTGTCCAAACAACATACAGCTTCAGAAGAACCGTAACAACATGACAGAATATACTGTCAATGATACTGTAAGACACAGTGGAGAGAGTTTTTTAAAAGCATTAGTAACAGATCATTTTATCCCTCTCTTATGTTTGGATTGTTTAATCCAACACCAGAGACTGCCAACAGTCAGCCTTGGTTTCTTTTACCTCAATCTTTCTCTAACCTTAATGTCCGACTGAAATTTGAATTTTCCTCAGTTTTGTATCAGGAAATTTTGATTGGAATGACACCTCAACTATTGCGCATATTGTGCACATTTTTTAAAAAGGGGATAAAGCAGTGTTTGGACATGTGTGTGTAAACAGCATGTAAGCCTCAAGTGTCTGTGTTGGTGTTTCCCAAATATGGCAAGACTGGATTTCTTTTTTATGGCTCATTACAATATTTTCTGATTTATGGAGTGATAAAAACAGACATGGCTTTACCCAATGTTCACATGCCTGTTCCGTAAATGTACACAAATCAGCTCATATTTAATCAGGTAATCCAAGATGATGCTGATTTGCATACTTGCATTTCGGAAGCCTTTTAATACAAATAATAATTGTCCCAGTCCCCCAGTAATTAACTGAGGAAGTTTTATGGTGAAATCTATCAATTAAAAATGTTACCCTATTCACCTGTTACGTTCCGGTAAGTTTCTGACTTTAAAATTAGATCGTAATTATGATGTTTAAGACTTTAGGGTAGACAGACAGCCCAACTCAGCAAAAACATTAACTCCACTACTTCATTGGAGAGGTAATAACCATTAACTATGTAAAGATGGACGACATGAGAGCTCCCCAAAAATGAAGCCAAAAACATCTTGATTGCCCCCTGGTGGCTGGCTGCAGTATAGTTCATAAACCCTTCCCCTCAATGATATCAGAGGGGACATGGACCAAACTAAAAAAGTACACATCAAATAAATTTCCCCCAAAGATAGTTTCTGTAATTTTAGTGTTCATTTTTCTGATCAGTTTGGTTTGAATTAGTTATTTGATGCTATAAAAAGGGGGTGACATGTCATTGGCGGGTGTATCGGTGGGAAATGCCCGATCACAACTGCACAGACTCTGGCTCCAAATGACTTCACCAGCACAAGATGGCAGCGTGTCCGGGATATTTTGGCTTCATTTTTGTACAGTGGGAGGAAGTGGAGAGGCATCTTCCATCTTGTCTATGTCAATGGTGATAACTATTAACGGTGATACTTGTACCTGGATAAGCTTTGCCTCTCTGAAAACCCTCCTACAACTCCTTTTGTCGGACAGCGGGTGGTGCAGGAGACTTGGATGTTTGGGCACTGGCTGCACACTCGATTGTCATGTCTCAGGTTTCCACAGTCATGTGACACAGACCAGCTAAATTGGCTGTTTTTGCACAAAAAAATAACATACTGAAAACATTTGGTGTGATGCAACCACATACATGTTGTAGATTATTTTACTCTCAACATTTTTAATGGAATTCATACCAATGAGTAGCTTGTGAGTATCAAAGTATCAATCGTGCAATATTGATCTGCCCATCCCTACTGTCAACTTCTGAGGTGACTAGAGCAAATAAGGCTGTATAGCCTATTAACGCTGATACAACAACAAGTCCATATAGCACAGGTCAAGCACGTAATCGCTGAGGGAGATGAGATTTTAATCAAATCTCCTCTCAATATATGAAAAATAGAAATTTGTCCCCTCCAACATTTATAAAGGGCAGTCATCAAATGTCTTCAAAAGCTGAAAGAAAGCTTATGTTCTGCCCTTAATATTCAGAGTTAAATCGACTCCAAAGTGAATGCTCACTGAACTCCTGCTTCATTCACAAGCACTGGTTATGTGAGGTTTAGCGATTTAAGACATCTCCCCCTTTGCAACATTCGATACGCATCATGCCGTTTGTACTGTACATGGAAATTGAAAGCTAACAAGCTAAGCTTACTAGCTTCCACTATGCCATACCTTACTCTGATTTGAGTCACGACAGTAACGTCAGGAAGTAATGTCAATGTCACTGAGTATCGGAGGGAATGTTGGAATCACAGGTTGGACTAAGCGACGGTGTCTGTTTTAATTGAAGTGATGTTATGAAATATTTTTAGTGCCCACCAACAGAGGCATTCTGTACTAATGGAAGGGGGTTTGAAATAAATTCTTATTGAAGTTATTTCAACTACTTTTTGTAGCTGCCATTTTTAATGATTTGGCTGATGCTAGATACCTTTCGTTCTTTGTGTTTGAGGACTTATTGAGAAAGGCCCTTAAGTGCCTCATATCTAAATAAAATCCATATGTGACAGACAGCAATTTGTAATATTGGTAATCCAATTAATCCAAATCCAATCCAATCAATAGCAATTGTAAGAATTCCTTTGACCTAGAAACTCTGGTCTCAGTGCTGTGATAAACACCCGGTTGTATTAATAAGTAGGCAGGTCTTGTTACTTACTGATCTAGTAGAAAGAATGTCGATTTCGAACCCTCTCTAGTCTCGGTGGTAAGGGGAAACACATCGATGGGGGAACAGATTTTGACAACACTGGAGCACTTTCCATCAAGTGAATGCCCGTCTGTTCGCTCTTGTTTTACCTCCGTTTCTATCACTCTCCTTCACCTTCTTTGCCTTCTCCATCATCTTTTTCTTTTGCAGGGTAGAGTTTCCACATTTATTCCATTTGTTCTACTGTTACCTGGGGATAGCGACCAGGGAGCACAATACCTCTTCCTGTTTTGGTTCCACAATGGTTGACGTGCTTCCCTTGTGCCGTGAATCAAGCCTTAATATTCCATGAAGTATCCTGCCCAATGGCAGCATGAATATCATGAAAGCGAGGCTTGTAGGGAATCAATCTGAACGCAGATATTACTTTTCTTTAGACATTACACTGTGCAATATATATTTACTTCATACTTATGAGTTAGATCAAAACGTTTCCTCTTCCTCTCTAGCTGTCCAATCTGCAAGAGGCCTGTGTAAATGGGAATTTAGCTGGGATTGCAACCAACAAGACTTAAAGTTGATCGAAGGCGTTATTTTATGACAAACTACAAACTTATAATAACAGCCACATTCCAGGACTATAAATCCAAGTATTTAAAATTGCATATTTGAGGTGGAGTATGTCCTCCTTTCAATAGCTTCACTGCTGACCGTGTCAGAGAGCTGCTCCTCATGCGGTTGTCCTCCTCGTGCATCTGCTCGCTGTGCTGAACAATCCTCTGCTCCCAGAACGACTTCAGCTTCTGTTTGTCGTGAATCCGAGCTGCGTTCATCACCTGACAAAAGGAAACAAACTGCATTCACGCTGCAGGCACAGAAAGGGTTGCATGTTTGAAGAATGTTCTAACTTTTCCAACCGTTTAAAAAGAATAATCAGTGTTGTGTTAATTGTCTCATACACACTGATGAACTTACTGCAATTTTTCAGCTTGAGTCTCTCCTTTTGTCTTCTCTTTTGTTCTCCCTCCTCTCTTCTTCTTCTCTGTCTTCTATTCTTTCCCCTTTCTTATTTTTACATCTCTATATGTCTTTTATCTTGTCCTGTCCCCTTCTCTCTCTCCTTTATCACCTCTTTTAACTCCTCCCTTATTCTCCACCTTTCTGTTTTATCATCTCCCTAATTATTCTCCTGTCCTCCGCTCCCCTCTCGTGCCTCTTCTTTCCTCATTTCCATCATTTCACATGATCTTTTCTGTTGTCTTTATCACTAATGCCCTTCTTTGTACTTCTCCATTTTCTTCTCATTTAATGGCATATTTTCTCTGTCTCCTCGTCTTTTCTTTTGTGTCTTGGTAACCTTCTTTTTACTTACAGTATGTGTCCCTCTCTGACCCACTCCTATTATTCTGGCTGTTCTGCTATTGCACCCTTCCTTTCTCTTCTTTTTTTCCTGTATTGTTTTGCTTCTGTGTGTCAGCTTTGGGATGGCATTGGTCTTTTAAGTGAGTTCGGATTAAGAGGAGGATGATTAGCGACCACTATTTCACATCACCCTCATCAGGGTCACTCCTGTCTGTCCCTTAAGACATGCATGATTTGCGCTTGAATTTTTTAAAGAGGCGACGCCACCGATTTTACACGTGAAGTCTCACCAAGTCTGACCGTCTTCCTGAAAAAGGGCGTATATATGATCCAGCTTACGTTATAAAATACTGTATGTACTCTTACTATTGGAAGGTAGTTAAATGTACAGATTAGTATACTGGCACATGACCTGCCAAGTGAACTCTGACAGAGAGGTGTTTGTTACGGTGGACGAGAGAGCTCAACGCTCAACTTAAGAAAACACATGCAAATAGACAAAACACTAGCAAATTAAGAAAAAAAAAAATCATCAATTTGACAACACGTGCTGCAAACCCTGTGCAGTGTGTTGAGCTCTCTCGGCCACCATAGCCTTGAGTACACCAAGGGAGTCACACCAAGATAAGCTGTACCTTCTAAACTGTAAACAAGTTCTGAATGGACCAAAGATAATTAAATAGAGCATAATAGAAACATGTAATAAATGATAGAAACATGTATTAAGCTGAATATAATTGAAGTGACTAAATATAATTAAATGAAGGAAAATTCCTTCACAACACCCAACGCATTTAAATACGGCAGCTTAGTCAGTGGCCCTACGCTTCTGATTATGATGCTGTAGTTACCCCTCTAGTGTCACTTCGGGAGGTGCTTTTCCGAAACCTAACCAAGTATTTTTTGGGCCTATACCTAACTAAACAGCAACCATTTACCATTAAAAAGTCTAAAACTCATAATATATAAAATGTTTCTCAGCAAGCTTTGTTTTGAACGTGTAACCGGACGTATGTTGCATATTTCTCATTGCTAAGTTGACGGCGGAGCCCTGCATGTACAAAACTGATGCTAGAGGGGTAAGTAGCACGTCATAGTTTAAGGCTTAAGGCCACTGACCAGGCTGCCATATTTGACGAATTGGGCATGAGAACATGTTGGTCACAGTGATGTCATCAGGGTTATAACAGCACAGGCTTGGAGACTACAAATCTATATCAAAAAGACATTAGTAAAAACTGGAGGTGTAGAGGTTGGCCGACAATGGATGTCTGAGGAAAGACGCTGTTGATTGGCATCATGGGAAATGTAAGATCCACTGTTCCCGGAGCTTGACGCATACAAAGGACTAAAGGTCAGGATATCTGCTGCATTTATTTTGACCATTCTTATTTTTAACCTGTCTCTCACAATTCCCCAATATGAAGGCAGAACGTTTCTTCTTCTCATGTAAGGCCGTTCAATCTTAGTTTCACATAGGTAGCGCCAGAACGAAGCCCACGTTCTTTGATTCAGAACAACACCAATCCCTGTCCTTTACTGGTGATGTTTTAGATTAATTCAACATTTTCTGAGACATTTTCTGTTTGTTTTAAAAATGTTTTGAGTGGATTTATCCTTTAATAAATTACCAGGAGGATGCTTCTTTTAACATCTCTTCAAGACACTGAAGAGTTTATTTAGATTTTTACTGTTTCTATTTCTCTGACCAGTGTTATTATTACACACACACACACACACACACACACAGATAGACAAAGATGTCCCATGGCTTAATCAAATGGCACCAGGATCTTTGACGGCTTAGTTGTCTTTACACTCCCGGTGTATCCATGTGTGTGAGTTTCAGAGAGCATTTATATATACACACACCACTTTATGAGGTACACCTTGCTAGTACCGGGTTGGACCCCCTTTTGCCTTCAGAACTGCCTTAATTCGTCGTGGCATAGATTCAACAAGATGCTGGAAATATTCCTCAGAGATTTTGGTCCATATTGACATGATAGCATCATGCTTGCTGCAGATTTGTCAGCTGCACACCCATGATGCGAATCTCCCGTTCCACCACATCTCAAAGGTGCTCTATTGGATTGAGATCTGGTGACTGTGGAGGCCATTGGAGTACAGTGAACTCATTGTCATGTTCAAG
>JBBPCS010001243.1:0-42064 GCA_037974645.1 Hollardia meadi | reverse complement strand
ACACACACACACACACACACACACACACACACACACACACACACACACACACACACACACACACACACACAGCCTCAGGACTGCATTCATGCACTTGAGGGAATATATTGATTGAGTGCTGCTGTGTTAACTCCAAATACAAAGCGTGCGCATGATTGCCTTCAGTTCTGTGTTTGCATGCTGTTGCACATTTATGCACAACCCCCCTGCGATTAGACATGAGAGAAAGAATCAAACAGGAAAAAGGAAAAATTTAAAAATGAAAAGAAAAAAGAGCTGCATAGGGTGAACAGTGGGTCCCGTCTGGATGGACATGCTTAGCTTAGCTTAGTATAAAGACCAGGAAACGGAGGGAAAAGAGTGCAGTGACCATCTGTTTTTCCTTATTGACAGTCTTTATGCTAAGCTAAGCTAGCCAGGCTGTCGCTTCATATTTCACAGGCCGATATGGGAGTGATATCGATCTCCTAATCTAGCTCTCTGCAAGTAAAGGAACGAATGTATTTTGCAAAATGTTCAACTATTCATCAAAGACTTCAACTGTGTGCCAAAACCTTCAAATCCTTAAAACAGCCAAAACTGCAGGAGAAACCTGAGAGAAGAGAATTTAACACTGAGCATGAACGAGTTGAATTAATTTACTGCTCGTCACATTTTGTCACTATTAGGCCTCCATATTTAACCCAACAAACATATTGCTTTGCCATCTTCCCTTCTAAGTTATTTTTGATTATTCAGACTCCTTTAACAATTAATTATATAGCTGAATTTTGTGATTGTAATGGCAACTGTGTCTCTCTGTCACACACACACACGCACGCACACACACACAGAGGCAGCAGAGACAGAGGAACGAACAGACAAAAGCATGTTTGTGTTCATGAGAATGTGAAGCACAGTGGGTCTCTATGTATGGTGGCCGTGTCAAGCTCGTCCCATAGACTGGGGGGGTTAGGTAGACGGGATTTCACAAACTCTCACTTAGAGCATGACATGACGACAATATTGAACAGAAATTTTAAAAAAGCATGTATAGGCCTAT
Source organism: Hollardia meadi (assembly GCA_037974645.1). Taxonomy (NCBI): domain Eukaryota; kingdom Metazoa; phylum Chordata; class Actinopteri; order Tetraodontiformes; family Triacanthodidae; genus Hollardia; species Hollardia meadi. The sequence continues at coordinate 41,022 of JBBPCS010001243.1, read as the reverse complement.
CTCTCAGTTCTGGCTGAAAAACTGATGCATAGTTTAGTCTTCACAGAAATGGCTGAGTTGCTCTCTATGGCGCCTCTGATCACATTTTGTCATTGTAGCTGACCACTTCAATACAGGTGGTTTCTTTCATTATCAGTTTTTTCTGTCTTTGTTGTCAGGAAACAACAAAAGCATGGACATATTGATTTAAGTACAGCTGCCAAGAAATTGCTATTTGACTGCTTAAGAAGATATTAGACACTGGGGTTTTCTGCTTTAATCCAACAGCAGAACAAAGATCAACTGTAAATATATGGAAGCCTATGTTTGCCTTCCCAAAAAGAAGTAGATATTACATCATGATTATGACCACATTTCCCATAATTATGAGATTGGATCTTTTTAAAAACACCTACTAAAGAAAAAAGTAGCAACAGAAAAAGAAAGACATGCGAAGACCAGTATATATATACAGTATATGGAAGCCCGTTTCTGCCAAAAAAATGTAGTTTCTTTTCCCCATAATTTTGATAATTGTAACTTCATATCTCACAAAGTTTCTCGTAATTATGAGATTGGATCTTCCCCGCTATGAAGGAAACACATTTCGGCTTCAAAATAAGATTTTATTTTAAATCTTTGCAAAAAAAACATTCAAATATTTACAAAAAGAGAGAGACCACCAGCCACTTGTAAGCCCGTTTCTGCAATTTTCTTCTAATTAATAAACATAGTTTGTCAAAATTATGATTTAATACATCATAATTCCGGCTGCAAGAATAACATATTCATCTTTTAGTCAATTGGCTGGTTTTTTGGCAGAGAAATCATAAATGTTGAATGAAAACATCATTAATAAAGTTTTAAATGCTGTGTATGTTTTTTTTAATTTTAATTATTGCTTATTACTAATTAAAAGAAAACATACATAGTGTTTAATTTAAAATTTTTGAGGCATAGACAATACTGACTATTTTGATAGAAACATCTTTTATTTTGTGCTTGAGGGAAAAAAAAAAGGTGGTGGGAGAGAAACACAAAATGTAGCCACCATTGTTGTTTTTATTCCCTCTTTCTCCTCTAAAAGCACACAAAAGCAGCGCCAGTCCATTGTGGTGCAAAACAGAGAGCAGGCAGAGCGACCTGGGTCGAGAGGAGGCAACACACACACACACACACACACACACAAGTTCATTCTTTCAGTCTGCCTCTCCTCCGTCACTCAACACACACATTCACTTGAGCGCGCACATGCAAACATGCACACGCACCTACACACACACTTCACAAACTTGCATTTGAAGGCAACACACACACTATCCAGACCCTTGCTGTATTCACTAGATTTAAGTTGCGTATCCCTGCTCTCTCCCGCACAGCGCTTTGTGTGGATTGAGCAAGTTGCTCTGAGAGGACTTGAATGTAGCATTTAAGACTGAAATACAGCGCACGCACGCACGCACGCACACACACACACACTCCCTCCCTCCCTCCCTCTCTCTATCACAACACATGCACAAGTAAAAGCGCCCTGTCATCATTGTTCTTCTCGCCTCCCGAGGCTGAGATCATGGATCAGACAAACCAAATGCCACCATTAGCCATTAAGAGAGCAGACAAACAAATCTGACCTCAAATCAGCCCTGTGGGACGGTTACATTCATATATGCTCTGGGATGTTGCAGCCTTGCTGACTTTCTCACTGTTCGCCAGTACAGATGCCAGTTGTTAGCTGAAAAATGCTGATGTTTGATTTCTGCTGCACTTAAAAAGTCAAATTTGTATGTGTTTTTGAATAAATAAGTAGCCACGGTCACTGTTGTTGAAATTTTGGACAAACTACGGTTCAGCTGCTCAGCTATTAAGCATCAACTCCTATCCATATGTCCGTCTGAGCATGCTTATGCAGATTGAGTAAAGATAGGATTGCTCCACCGTGAGATGCTTAAATAAGCAAAGCGGCCTAATGCTCCACAGCGAATGAGGGCCCTCTGGTGGTAGCTGCAGGTAACAGCAGCTCTGTTATATAGGTCACACCACTCATCACAGAGCTCTTCTGGGCTTTTCTGCACGGCGTGTTTCTGTGTGATGTGACTGAGGGGATCAGAGGCAGACAGAGCTCCGTGCCAGCGCTCATGACGCGCTGCACTGAGAGGCAGCCTCCTGCCAGATGCATAGTAGATGGCAGGAATGGGCCTGGTGGTGGTGCTACTGTGTGTGACACAGTAAGAGATGGGCTCAGATGCACGTTCGTGAAGAACAGGTGGATCGAACAGAGGCATCCTGCTACAACTTGTATTTTTTATTTTACCCAAAGTTGCCAAAGCGTCCCCGAACTAGACACTGGATCCCATTTAGCTGAAATCCAGCTGTTTTTGGGTGATCTTAATCATTTCCACATAGCTAAACTGATGATGGGCTGGGGGGAAATCTCACCTAATGCAGGGGATGCCAAGTCCTTTGGAAATCCTGAGGCAGCCACTTGATTGGATGTGAGGTTGAAAACGGCACCTCCAGATGGTTTTTAGTTTAACATTGGCAGGCCACGATGTCTCCACCTTTTTCACACTAATCTTCATTAGCTCCTCAGCTAAAAATATGGAATCTAAATATGAAACAGAAAATGAGCTTATACTAGCTGGATATTTTTTACCAGCTTAGATTTTAATGCATTTTTTTTTTTTTGCATCTGAATTCGTGGCAATATTTTCTAACATATCAATATAGTAATATCAAGTACCAGTTCATTGATTTTATTGAGCTGAAATAAATCGCTTATTCTGTCAGCAGAGAAATAATCTTCAATGATCCCGATAAGTTGTTTCAGCAAATTTTCAAGCAAAAATAGTAAAATAAATGCTAAATATTCTGAATCCAGCATCTCTGGTCAGAGGATTTACTCCTTTTTTATTTTTGTTCGCCGTATATGATATCAAACGGATTAAATTTGGCTTTTGGATTGTTGGTTGGACAAAACCAGACATTTGTAGATGTTATGAGAGGCATTTGTCACTATTTTTTTTTTTAAACGTTTTTTTTTTTAGACTAAATGATCAAAAAATGATCGACAGGTTAATAAATAATGAAAATAATCATTAATTGCAGCCATGAATCTTCTTCTAATATATTATTTTGTCCAACCCACTTGGTAAAAGTCCAAATTTAATACCAGACTAAACGATAAATGAAGTATCCTAATTGTATACCAATTAATTTTCTCTATTTTAATTCATTAATTTAATTTTTTTTCTGTTCCTTTTCAACTCTTCGCATTGTGCATATGGCGATACAAACTACAGTAATATGGATGGATATTTGCAATCGCCTGGACACGATGATGCGTATGAATAGCTTGACCCAAATATGTTAATAACCGAGATATGAGCTGCAGTCTGAAACACTGCGTGCGTGAACCGTGAAGCCTGTTTTCCTCTTGATCTCTTTTTCTTTGCTTCTTCTAAACAGACGCAGCTGAACTGAACAGACGGCCTCACAACATATCTGAATCACCTGAATGGTTTTTGTCTCCCCCGTTTCTGAACAACTCGGATGCCAACACACACTCTTACATCACACACACACACACAGATACCCTATATTTATAAGGAAAACCAAGACTCATTCCTTAAAGCTTCATTTGTAACCACTGCATGCCTATGTAGTGACTCCTTTAGCCACTGTTCCCTTTTCAAGTCTAAATCTGGAAACCAGCCAGTGAGAATCAGTGAAAACTATTTTCTGTGACCAACATTATTCCTCCAAAGTTCATAAAACTTAAGAGATCCTTAATTACTTAACTCTTGGTCTAAAGTAGGCCTTAAAGTCTACAAAGTTTTGGTGTGATTCTTCAATGTTAAATGCAGTGACTAAAGCAATGTTTACCCAAAAAGGAAGGAAGCTGCACACTTTGTCGTGATTAAGGCTGAATCCAAACGTCCGGACTTCACCCCCCTTGCGGACTCGCGGACTTCGCAGGAAGTCTGAGGGCTGCCCAAACCCACATTTGCTGCAGACTGCAGTCCACTTTGGGGTGCAGACTTCACCGCACTTAGTGATACAGTTACCCATAATTCATTGCCACACGGACATGACGTACTTCTTCCAATTGCGGACCGAAAAATAAATATATAAAATACTTCATGTGATTGTGTAAAAAATGACTTTATTCAAACGTTACTTGAATCTTGTCGGCCAAAGAATAATATTCAACCACATCGTGATGCAGAAATACGTAGAAGCGGCTTGTATAGCTGGTTGGACTCTGTGCTTTGAATATGTGGACATTTTTGGTCTCATGAAGTCAACTTAAATATCCTAAAATCACAAATTTGCACATTATGTATCTGACTATCTGACTCTAGCATTGTTTTTTTGTTTTTTTACTGCTGCTGTGACTCTACATGTTTTTCCTTAATTAGTCCACCTGAGGGAGACAGAGAGCTACAGAAAGTTGCATTAGAGCTTAAGCTGATCAGATGGAAAGTAACTAGTAACTCATCCCCCCTCCCTCTTTTGGCACATGATGCTGCAGGTAAATATCAACTTTGAGGGTACTTGCTAGTATATGCGGAGGGTGCAGAGTGTAAAACAAATGTTATTGATGTTATTCTATATTTTTTGTCTTGTCAATAGAGGTCAGCTATTTCAGGCTACTTCATACTACACACTCCAACAGTACAATAAGGAAAATATAGAATATCTTCCTCCAAGACGCCCTTAATTAAGGCACAAGACAGTTTTGTTCTGTCTTTCAGCTCTTTGCTAAAACCAAAATCTGCCCACAAATCTTCCAAAGAGACAAGTTTGGCCTCTCTGATGTATTCTGTTCTCAGCGGCTTTGTGTGTTTCCATCCCACTCTGACAGTATGCGTTTGTCATTAGCTAAGATGTCCAAACTGTTTTCCATGCTGGAGCCTGGGAAGTAGGTGGGACACTGAGCTATTTAGCAACATTAGGATATTTTCAGTCGTTTCTGTTGCCTCGCTTTGACAACCTCTTTACTTTAGGCATCAATTTATTCAGTATATATGACAGTTTCTCCTCTCTCTGCCTCTGACCAGACCATGGCGGAGTACAGCTCTCTGCTCAGCGACCTGGCTGAAAACATTACCAACGAAGACTTGGAGCAGCTCAAGTCGGCTTGCAAGGAGGACATCCCCGAGGACCAGAGCAACAACATCACCTCCTCCAAGGAGTGGTTCAGCTACCTGGAGAAGAATGACAAGCTGGCCCAAGGTGGGATTTTAAATCCTCAATCTACCTGGGTGATTTCTTTGTAAAGAGCAGAGTTTGTCTCCTCTTATTTTCACATCCAAAAGGCGTCCACTGATGACCAAAACGGCCTTTGGATGAGACATGTCTGATGTAAACTGGAGGCTTTATCGGTGAACACGCCCGCTAATAACATTTCTCACGCAGATAATCTGTCGTACATCGAGCACATCTTTGAGATTTCACGGCGGCCTGACCTGCTGACGAGGGTGATCGAGTACCGCACCACCGTGCTCAAGATCTCGGAGGATGACGAGATCGACACCAAGCTCACACGCATCCCCTCAGCCAAGAAATACAAAGGTAATACACTCAGTGGAAGGCGTGGATGTTTCATGATCACGACGAAAGAGAACTGTTCTTGCAGTTAAAGCTGTTAACGTTGGTTTAAAACCGCAGTAGCTTTAGTTTTGTCATACAAATTAAACCTTGATAAAAATTTGTTTAAAATTTATTTTTAGTTTTCCAGAATAAAATAGCAACAGAACGGGGTGATTATACTAGTCGAAAATAAAAATTAAAAATGAATTAACTATTTTAAAAAAGCGGAGACAAAAACATATAAACAAACAAAAGAAACCCATATAGGCATATTGTCCTAGTCGGTCTGTACATTATTCACACAGGAAGACTACACAGGAGTACAAAATATCATATTTAACATTCAACATGAACAATAATCTACAGGCCAAACGTGTAAATATTTAGCTATATTATATATATTTAGCTTGTAAACAACATGGTCTTGATTGATGCTGCAATGATGACAAAAGCCTCTACATGGAAACTAATGCTGAAGTCCAGGATTTAACTGCCTATAACATCAATACTAAAGCCCGCTGTTACCAGATTCTAACGCTAAGACCAATATTTTCTCCTTTTGCCCAGGTTTATCTTATGTTTATTAGGTTTATTATAATTTTTTTTTTTTTTGTATAAATAAAGACAGAATCACCAATAATCTGTCGGGAGGCAAGCGTGTTTTAAGAGGAGGGCGATGTTGCAATAAAATGTTATTTTTTCCACCTCTCTCAACCGGTTGTTTGCTGCCGATATTGAGGTTTATTTCTTTGCTACACAGGGGTTCGGCTCACAGGGGAAATTTAGCTCACAGCCAGGTCGAGTTAGCCCAAAACACAGGTGCGATGGCCAAATAAAAAAACATTAATTCCCCTACTATTAAAAATGAAGAAATGTTTTTTTATTGTATGTATTTTATGTGGCAGCCTTTTGACAAATTTCCAGAGGGACAAATAAAATAATCTCGATCTTCTCTGTTCTATTCAGGAAGCATCATCTTAATGACTCTTCTTGACTCTTTATACACAGATTTTACATGAACTTCTTTTTTTTTTTTATATATATTTGTTTCTACTTTGTTGTATTAATAGTTGTTGCTTTATTTAACTGCTATCTGTTTCAAGGCTGCCTGTGCCCCGTCATTGTGTTTCATCTTGCTTGAGAGGTGCTCTATAAATAAAATCATTCTTAATCCAAAGATCATAAAATTGAAAATACAAGTATACAAGACAGAGCAGAAGACTGAATGCATTCCCTTTGACATCAGAGGATTTTTGGTACTTTTCAGTTTTCAATGCAAAGAGCAGCGACATTCAATGAACATGATTTTTTTATTTTTTTTTATTTGCAATGTTAGTGTTTCTCATGAATTGGAGTAAATGTGCTCAGAGCTTTGACCTTTAAAGCTTTTGTCTAAAATGAATGTATATCTTAAAATAGTAAAAAAAAAGAAAAAACTGAAATAAATGGCATTAAACAAACATTGCACAAACAAACAGATGCACTCTGCAATAAGTGCTTTAAATGTGAAGCAGCAGCTGTAGGAAATCTTGATCGCCCCCTGGTGGCTGGCTGCAGTAAAGATAATAAACGCTTCCCCTTCTATATTAGCAGGTAGGACATGGGCCAAACTAAAAACTCAAGTACATGTCAAAAACATTTTTCCCAAAGATGGTTTCTGTCATTTTAGGTCGTTCTTATCACGCTGATGTATGTTCAAGTGTTCTTTTTTTTCTGATCAGCTTGGTTTTAATTAGTTATCTGATGCTATAAAAGGGGGTGAAACGTTATGATTGACAGCTGAGCCCTGCTCGCGATTGAGTTGGGTGGGTGGATGAGTTGGAGCTCGATACCGCTCGATACCACAACTTTGGTACACGTGATAAAAATGATTTTTAAAGAAACATGGAGCCAAAGATGCTAAAATGTTTATCGTTTTGGCTACAACTTTTTACGTGTTTAAAGTTTGTTATGATTTCTCTCTTTCTCTCTCTACCCTCTTTTTCCAATCCCTGCCCCTAAAAGACATCATCCGCCAGCCCTCTGAAGATGAGATCATCAAGCTGGCCCCTCCCCCTAAAAAAGCGTGAGGTTGCAACCCCCAGCCCTGATCTTTGCATCTTGATTTCTTCACTCCAATCAACTGACCAACTGTTTCCAACCAGCCCCTTCGCTACCCCACCTCACCCCCTACACACTTAACACACGCATACACACACACACACACACGCGCGCGTGCGCCACCTTCTGTGACACAGAACCACACAGGCAGCCACCTACAAAGCAACCAATCAGATCGCAGCGATGCAGCCTCTTCCCAAGCTGAGGGGAGACGGGGGAAGAAAAACAAGGACACAAGAAGAAGAAATGTGGAGACGGAATGCAGTGTATGAGTGTGAGGAGAGAGAGAGCCAGAGTCTACCCTCGATTCAAACGCCGAGTGGGTCAGGTCATGAATGAGTGTAACCTGTAAACACTGATCAATCTGTGATGCTGTGTTTATGCAACCGTCTATGTGTGTGTGTGTGTGTGCATGTCAATCAAATTTGTCAGAGTTAAAACACCCACCTAAGTAGAGAAGTACAAACCATGCCTCCAAAACTTAAGAACAAAATGAAACGGCAAGGCTTTATTTTTTAGAAGTTCTGAAAATGTCAGAAAGCCGACATCCATAGAAACAACTAAGCTGCGTACGCAGTATATGTACAGCGATACACGACTACGACTAACAGAATTCTGTAGTGCTTAATTGTTTAAAAAAAAAAAATTCACCTTGAATATGCAAAATAGCCTAAAGATGAAACACGTCAATGCAGAGTTAACATGATCAAAAGCTATTTTAAAAAACAAACTTGCGGCTAAACTTGACATTCAGTAAAAGAGGTTCAAACTAATCTCAATGTCCCACATATGACCCTGGTTCACGTCTATGAGAGTGATTGTTTCTTGTGTGTAGCTGCATTAATTGGACAGGTGTGTTTGCATTGTGAAAGGGGCAGTTCGACATTTTGGGAAAGATGCTTATTCCCATTTTTGCCGCGATGAGAAGTTCAGTACCACATGGAGTCACCAGCAGGTTAGATTAGCTTAGCATAAAGGCCTGAAACATGGGGAAACAGCAAGTCTGGCTAGCCTCGTTTTTACACTTTGTTTTGCATAAGGATTAAATAAATGAGATATATTGTGTTAATTAGTAGCTTTTAGATGATAGGCCAGGCTAACAATTTTTCCCAATTTCCAGTCTTTGTGCTAAGCTAACTGGCTCTGCTAACCGCATCATATTGATCTTACAAACATGAGAGATGTATCGATCCTCTTATCGAAGTCATAAAAGCAAATGAAAGGATTTCCCAAATTGTCTGACTATTCCTTGAAAGCCTGTATAGTTCATTTAAAAAATTGCAGTCGTCAAATTACTATCTTCTTGCCTCTTTTGGCCACATTGCCATGATTTTGCTGTATTTGAAACAAAACTTTAAGTCAAACTTAAAGGACAGTCACCGTTCCTCAGCTAGAGGTTCTGTATGCATTCCCTTTACTCTTACGCAGATAATTATATCATGTTACAAGAGCAAAAAAAAAAAAAAAAGAAATCCTAATATTTTAGAAGATATTTAAAGATGATTTTCATAGGAAAAGCCAATATTTGCCTTTAGCTGATGAGTCATAGCAAGAGTTATTCAGAGAAAATATTTAGATGGGAAAGCTTTAGCAGTTATTTCTATACTATGGATGTTCCATGTCCATAGGTTTTCTTTTTATCAAGGGGACCAGTTAGCGTGAAAGTCTGCTGCATAAGCTGGCTAGAGATGTAAATATACAATTAATATATTACAAGAAAATATAACAGAAATAATATATTGACCCACAGTGTATTTAGAGGACATTGTGGCTCTAGCAGCAAATTCCCACTGTACTTTCAATTTCGCCACGCCTGGTTTTGAAACTAAAGACTTTCACCCTTATTTTATCTAATCTGAAACAATTCAATGTCTTAGCAAGCGCTGACAGTACATCTACTTTGGACAACATTAGAGAATAATAAAAAAAAAGAAGGATATTTTGAAAGAGCATATTAGATATATTTACTGTGTGAAAATGTGTTGCGTGACATGCAAAGGGACAAACACTAAACTTTCTTTCAGCCTTTTGTTGCCATTTCATTTGTTGCTGCACCGAAAATAGCTGACCAGCTTGTGGTTTTTCAGTCTGAAAGTGGACAAACTAAGGCCTTTGTAGTGCAGATGAAGGCGAAAGAAAGGAGAAAATGTCAAAGAAAAGAAAGAAACATGGCATGTGATGATTAAAAAAAAAAAGTAGATTGTGACAAGGATCTCTCATGAATGGCTCATAACCTGCTGACTATGCCATTCCCGCCATGCACCAACATAATAGCTAGCAAGACTGTTGAATCTAAACTATAATAACTGCTCTTTTGAACACTGTGTCTCTTTTTTCCCCCCCGCGTTGAAGCCTTAGCGGACTTTGTGTTTACCCCGAAATCTTTCACGACTGTGAGAGATTGTGTGTGAGGTGGAGACGGATGGCGGTGCACACATCAAGTTAAGCAAAATGGCTTTCGCTTCTAAGGAGAGTGATGCTACTTTTACTTTGAAACTTACTAAGGACTTCAGTGTTTGGTGTGTACATGATTGTGGGTCTGTTTCTGCCCCCATCTTTATCAAAGTTGTCGGGTCAAATAAAATGAACCAACATCATAAAAATCTATCAGTACCACTACCTTCCTCTCCCTCACCACCAAACTGCAACCCCTGTGCCAATGACCAAGACGTTTATTTTGATCACAGTTTCCGTGATCACATTTTTTTTTTTTTATATTGCTCGCCGTATATTGTAGTGTTGGACTGATTTGTATCCTATGCATCTATGTCTGTAGGAAAACTCTGCACTGTAACATAACCTCCCAACAAATCACTTAATCTAAAGAACTGAAGTCTTTAATCGTGACAAGTCAGGGTGTTTGACAAGATCCTGAAATTCTTGTGCTGAGTGGCACTCGATGAGAGGAATTGAAAGTGTGCAGTTCCAGATGTAAAAATGAAACTGGGGTTGGGCCGGTGTGTAAAAAAAAAAATTCAAACCGGTTTGATATTGAGCCATAGACCAGACTGGACCAGTATACCAACTTTTATCTCTAGGTGTTGCTCGTGACTGTAACAACTGTAACACATCACACAAGCCATTAATTTATCTTCTTCTGAAGTTTAACATTAAAATGATAGAAAGTAAGACTTCGGCTGAGTGCAACTTGAGAAAACATGGCAGTTGCTACATTTCAAGCATTGGAACCTTACAAGTCAGTGAACTTTCCTCAACACATTCCTGCAAATGTTTCACATTAACAGCCTTGAAATGAAGGGTTTCCGTCTATTGAAATGTTATTGTAATTTAAACAACTTATACAGGAAGTGTTGATTTGTATTAACAGCGTAATGCAGTAACTTTAACAGGGCAAACGTAGCGGAAAGATGCGAGGCTTCATACTGCAGTAACACGTACGTAACATAAGGTGAGACAGCATAACCTGCACCAACTCGTTATTGATGACAGTTCACTCTTGTGGATGTCGGTCGGAGTAGTATAGCAGCACTGTGTACACAACTCTCAACTCTAGTAACACTACAACACAACAGGGAAGCAATACGCAGTAGTACTGAGCTAATCTGCTATCCCAGGGCTCCCGCTAACTAGCTGCATGCTGCTAGCTCTCTCCACCTAGTTTACACCTAACAAATGACACTGGACCGGACCGGTAAAACTGGAAACCTACCCAACCCCTGTTTGAAACTGGAAAAACACTTGTTAGACCAACTATACTGTACAACTCTCATTCTATTTGTTTCAGAGAGGTCTTAATATAACCAGAACATTCAATAGTCCTTTAATGCCTGCATTTGTACTGTATATCCAGGTAGTTTATAAACAGTAGACAGTAGTTAAACTAGGCCAGATCAAGCTTTTTATAGTATTGTTAAAGGAATAATCCATCCTTAAATACTTAAACACAGTTATATATACTATACTTTGAATCGAACCATTTTGCAGTTAAGGTTTTATTTATCCACAGAGAGGTGGATAGCATTGTGGATGGCAATGTCGTTCAGTCTGTCTTCCAGTTTGGTCCAGACTGAAATATCTCAACAACTATTGGATTACTGACTGACTGCAGTGATCCCCTGACTTTTCCTCCAGCACCACCAACAGTTTGACACATGTGGTTGGATGTAAAATGTCTCATTTGCTATTGGATAGATTTTACTATTTCATTAGGCCGAAATAGTTCCAATACTTTGGTTCATGACCAAATATTTGCAAAGCTAATGACAGCCTCAGATGCACTTTCTGTTTTGTGCTAATTAACAATTAGCATGCTAACATGCTAAACTGAGATAGTAAACACGGGTCAACCATAATGCTAAACTTCAACATGTTGGTGTCGTCATTGTGAGCAAATTAGCATGCTGAGGTTAGCATTTGGCTTAAAGCACCACTGTGCCTAAGTTAAGCTTAAAAGAGCCACTGTCTAACTCTCAGTTCTGTTAGCCACATATAAATACAGTCACATTTGTGTTTTATTCTTCCACAACATCAAAAATCAAGTTGTTTTTTTTCCTTTTTTACACTCATCACTGTGTCAGAGTATTTCTGGGTGGGTTTTTCCCTTTAGCGTCCAGACTAGCCCTCGCTAGGCCTGACCCCAAGTGAAGCGGTAGTCTAACTGCCCTCCTACAGCTTGAGTAGTCTAGTGAACAAAAAGTAGGATCACTGGATTTATTATAGAACTGAACTGAGGGCATATTGTCAAACATAGGGAGGCAGTTGTACTTACTGCTATGACCTGTGGGTAATGGTCTTTCCCAGCGTTACAATGGATGTGATTATTGGCCTCTTAGATTGCCACTTGCCATTATCAGTGAAGAGCTTTGGTAATTTTATAAACCAAATGGCAGGTTTTTCTTTCCAGATCCTTAGCATGTGTTTCCATCATTGTACAAAATATCAGCAAGGGAGGATTCAAGCAATTGTATTTCCTTTTTTCGTCTTTTTATTTGAAGTGCTTTTTGAATAGCAACTTGTGAATTTAGATGTGACCAAGTTTCTTTTATTTTTTCTCTTGCTCTCACAATTTCAGTAGGCAATGGACTCATGTTAACAACTGTGTGGTAGGTTGTCAGTAGCTTGTCCATGCAATATCTGTAAACATCAAAAAAGAAAAAAAAATCCAACTGTGTGATGCTCTAGATGCTCCCGCAGCGATTCCTGTTCGAAGTTTAGTCACTGCGGTGTTACAATTTCTCCCTGCATCAAAATGTGGCTATTAAACACCATTTTCCTTTTTTTTTTTCTCTTTTCACTCCCACTTCCTGTTTCTTACCGAAGAAATATTCTTTTAGTTTCTTTGTTTTGTATACTCCTCTAAAGTACAGCTCCATCAATGTCACCATGGCAACTTTGGCGCAGCCCCTCTGGCTTCGTCACCAGGCAGATTATATGTTTGGCATTGCTTAGTGTTTTCTTCTGTAGCCAGTCGGCACATAATATATCAACATATCAGTCACAGATGATGTCAGATTTGGATTTCCATGTACCAAGTACATATCAACTTAGTAAATGCTGCAAAAGAATAAACCTACTAAAATATGTATGTATTTATGGTGTATACCTGATTAGAACCAATACATGAGTATAGATGAAGTAGGAAATGAAGAGGCAGATATTGTGTGAAGGTAACAGTCAATTAAAATTAATTCAAACAGCAGTATCATTCTCCCTTAATGATAAGACTGTATTTTTTTTTCTTTCATTTTATTAGGTTGTAAATATGTATTTTGAATATACATCACTGTGTTTGTTATGAAATTGATTAATTTATTTAATGCCTCTATATTGTTGTTTTTATGTATCCTGATTTTGTTTTACTAACTGGAAACAAGTCAAGGGGATGAAAACTTGTTGCTGGTCTAATGTTAAGCAGGCCATGGATCAAAACTTTTATAACTCATGTTCTTCTCTTCATTTATGTTTTGCTGTTTCGGCTTTGGGTGATGATTTTAAGAAAAAAGAAAAAAAAAGGTGATATTCATTTCATTGTATTTACTGATAACATATTATGTTTTACTGTGTGGTATTTGATCAGATGTGTGTCGTGGTCACTATTACTTGTAAAATGATTTTTTTCTTCAGAGAGTTTCCAAATCATGACAAAAGACAAAAGCAGTCACAAAGTCATAATCTGCCATACATGTTGTCACTTGCACATTGCACCAAGAGCAGGAAATTTAAAGAGTATAATGTCTTAAAATGTTGTAAAATGGTGTCTAGGTGCACGTTGAAAGTGCTGATGCGTCCTGGTTTGTAGAATGTAGTCTTATGTGAATAATTGAAACAAGTAGGTTTTTGGTAGGCTATCATCTTAGCTCATTTGTTTTGTTGCCAGATGTTTAGCTGCGTTTCTATTAAAATGATTTCCTCATTCTACTCAAGGACAGGAAAAAAAAGGAAAGATAGATAAGATAAATGAATAGTCACATGAATAAATTGTGTAAAATAATCAATTATTGTTAAGCAAACAAGCTCAACAACCGCTATCAAATTTAGTCAGTTAGCGCAGTACATATAGAAACAGTTACCTTTTTATTTAGCTTAAAAAGGCTGCAAACGCAAATTACCTTGCTAGCTAACTGGCTAGAAAGGCAAAAGACACAGTCTGTGCTAAAGAGCTAGCTAACACAGCTAAACAACCCAGCCTAATTAGTTAGTTAGCCTGTGCGACTTGTAAAGCTAAATTAAAGGTGAGGTTAAGTTACGGTGTCTGCACTTTGTTTATTTACAGCAACAGCTTCTAGTTGAATCAGAATTACTGTAGTGTTGTTTTTGCTCTAGCTAACACGCTGGCTAAATGTGGTAGCAGTCGTTGAGTTTGCTAGCTTAATTAAGAGAGGCTGGGAGGATGTGATTGGCTGAAAGGGCGTTTTGAGATGACAATCTCTTGATGAGATGGAGATGATTTTTTTTTAATGTGAAAATAAGAATCATGAAATGGTTAACATTTATCAATCAGGAAGTTGAAATAATTTCTTAAATTACTTAACAAGTTATATATTTTTCCACAATGTCTTCATAGTACTATTATTTACTTCATAACGTATTGTTTATCTATTCAATATCCAACACGTCAGGCTTCATAGATTTACTTGCTATTGTTATTTTTAAAGTAAGGTGTCAGTGGATGATTGAAGGACGCATTGATGAAGTGACAAATGTATCTATACGAGTGTCAGTGCTGGGCAGTGTAAGTAGTGAAGGGTAGTTTTGGGAGTTGTAGCTGTTAAAGATAAAATGTAGAGGTGTCACCCGAGAGAAATATGTAGTTTCGTTCTTTGGGAAACATGCCTCATGGGTGTGTAGCCTATAAAATGTCACACCTCTGCATCAAGTATCATTTTGAATGTGGCAGGTATTGCACAAGAATGCTGTAGAATGTTGAGATGTAATTTATGGCAATTAGATGTGTTAACATAAGGAATGCTGAAGATCCATCTGGTCAGTCACATCGGATGAAGTTGTGCAGCGGTGCTTTTATGTTTCCTTTGCACCTTTTTAACTGTCTCACTGTCAAAGGGAGACTGAGTGACAATGAGGTGGGCCTTCCTGAATATTGTGCGCAAGCTTTTTAACCGTACCTACTTACATTTCTCTAGAGCTGCACATAAAAATAGGGTTTTTCTTTTAATTTAGACGAATAAAGTTTACATTTCAAGCACACACAAAAAAGCAGGCTTTCACAACGTAGATCCAACTTGATTCAGTTGCAAACGGCTTGGTTGGACTTACAGTCATAACACGCTTGACATTTAGCGGTTTCTCATGTTAGCGAGCAATCTTTATTTCAGATGGTCACATTGATGCTTGTGGCTTGATTGGAGATTTTGTGATGTGTGTGCGTTTTGCAATAGTGGACAATAGAGGATATTTTGAAGTGTTGTGTTTTCGAAACTCATCTGATCTTGGCAGCTGGAGTGTTAAAGTAAGGCGGAAAACGAAGTTGTAGGTCAGAGGAGGTTTTTTGTAGAGTCGTCAGACAGGACAGGAAAAGTCTGATTATATGTTAGTATTATTCATATTGTCTCAACACCTTTCGAGGTGGACACATCTCTGATTTTGAAACGCTGATGTGCAAGTGGCACAAACTTTTCATTTTGAAACTTCATGTTCGGCTGCCAACTTGAGTTTTGAAAGTTTTATTCCATACGTGCAGATGGGCAGCATTCAGAACAAGCTTCAGCAACATCGGGACATGTGAACATTTCAACTCTTTATTTAAGCATTTTGATTGAAGTAACTTTGCTGGATTAAAATCTGAGACACAGAGAGATGCCCTATGTGTCACTGATAAATTATGTGCGCACACAGCTGAATAAGGTTTGAGACAATGAAGTGATCCAGTGACAAAGAAATAGTTTTGGAGGGTGGGAAACTGTGCTTAACAATGCGGAGAAGAGCGTCATTACATAAGTTTTTTACATCATCACATACAGCTCATAACACAACCCTGTTGGATGCCATGGGCTCAATGCTGTTAGAAACTTTTGCTAAGGTTTTCCTCTCATGGGGCAAGAAGTACTTCAGGATCCGTTCTGCAATGGCTTCAACATAATATTGTATTGAATATTATTCATACAGATATAAAAGTGTGGCTTTTTGTCATGATTTAAAAGAGACTGAACTGAAATTATGCCATTTTGTCATTGTGCTAAAATGAATATAAATATTATATATTAAAATATATTTGCTAACCTATACTATGTTGCCTTCTTTCAAAGATGGTTTAAGAGTTTACAAAAGCCAAAGACAACATATTCATGTGGGGTTTTGGAATGTACCTTTAGTGGTGTATTTTAATGACAAATTTGAGTTCTTGTACGTTACTTGAGAATTTTACATTCGTGCCGCTGAAAATTTACACGGCGATTATTTCTTGCTACATTATTATGACATTTTCTCCAAAAGCAAACCCAAACTTGACCAACAGATTTAAGTAACCACATGGACGAACTGATGGTGAATTAATGCATTGTTCGGATTCCTTGTTATTGTTAAGGCAAACCACCAAGACAATGGGTTGCTGTGGAAACAGGTTTGTGTTATTTCATAACATAAGCCACATTTGGTTTTGGTTCAGTCCACCTTTTAAAGGAAATCGTTGTAAGCATTTCCGGGAAAATGCTACTGCTGCAAGAAAATAACACAATACCAAAAGACATCATCTTATATCCGCCATTTCGACAAGATTTGTCTCTTTAAATTTTCCGTTCACTTTACTATTTGGATTTTCCCAAAATGCATTTACAGGGTTGTTGTTTTTTTAATTTTTTAGTTGGCATTTTTAGCTGCCAACTCCAATTGGTTCCATTAGTGCATACGGGCAACATTCAGAATAAGCTAGACGATCATGAGCAAACATTTCAACTATACATTTGACATTTTGTAACGTTGCTGAGTTTAATTCTTAAACACTGAGAGTTGCCCTGTGTGCCACTGCCAAACTGAAACTGAAAAGGTTTTCACAAGGTGTGACATTGTGCCTAGGAATGCAGAGAAGAGGAATGGGGGAGGAATAAATCGTTTCTTTGTGGTTTCTCTGTGAGGATAAAATAAAACTGAAACTGCACTATAATAACCATTAAAACACTGGTTTGTTTCGTTTAGCTAAGGCATATTTCTTTTTTTTTTTTTTACTGTTAAGATGATCAAGTTACAACAATCAAGAGACAGTAAATTCCAGGACTCACCCCACCCTTTAATGGAAATCCTTGTAAGCATTTCCAGTAAAACAAAACTACTAATGCCAAAATACATCTGACTTCTCCCATTTTATCATTCTCAAGGCCAAAAGACTCCAATCTTTCGATATTCCAATTACCAGTTTCTGCCTGATTTTGTGAAACGCCAAATATGTTTTGAATATCAATATGATCAATAATGAATTTTTCTTGCAAGGATGATCTTTGAGAGCATTTATTTATTATTAACATATTTTTCTACATTCTAGAAACATATGCATCTGTAATATAATTTACAAAGAAAACACATTTGGCTTTTTTTTGGTTTATTTTTGAATTGAATGATTTGCTACCTTGTTGGCAACCACAGTCTACAGCTGTACATGTCTAGCTGTAAACACACACCTACTTTGGGTGTGGCATATGGCTATATTAACTCAGGTTACAGCACATATTGTAGTTACCGGTCAAAAATATTGAATGCGTGACATGTTCACCGGACTTCAGAGACCGCCGCATCATATGGGAAAAGGTAAGAAAGATTACTTAAGATTATTAAGTCTCTGTATGGATCTGCAAACATCTCGAAGTTTCAGTTACATGCTTTTGTTGTGAAGTTTTACTGAGGTTTTTTTTTGTTTTGTTTGAAGGTTAAGACTTGATTTTAAGGAGGATTTTAAGCCATATGGAGAAGCTCTAAGGCAGGGGTTCTCAACCTTTTGTAACTTCAGGCCCAATTCTGATTGATCAGAAATGTTGCAGGACCACTTTCTCAAATAAATAAGAAAAATAGCATAAAATGACAAAATAATGTGTCGTGATTGGCACGGTGATATTCAAATGTAACTGGGCAAGGAAATTGTATTTATGTGAATTCTTGAGCACAATTTGTTGTAGTATGTATATATATATATATATATATATATATATATATATAGAATGCGGTTGAGAATGGCTGCTCTAAGCAAAGTGCACAAATCAAACAAGAAAAAGTTAATTGATAAACGGAATCACACTAAACAACGAAATAAAAATATGTAAGAAACTCAGAACATCTTCACAAGAAGGGGGAGTAATAAAATGGAAAACTTTTAGACAGTCATACATGATGACATAAAGCAGTCATTTGGCTTCATCTTGTGGTTGGATTAAGAGTTGAGCAATGCATTATATAATTGAGGGTCCTGACAAGGACAAGTACAGTGTGTGTGTGAGTGTGTGTGAGTGTGTTTCATATTAAGGACCTTTTCTGGCTAAACACCAACCTTGTAAGGACCAGTGATCCTCATTTTTAAAGTTACAATACGATAGTACAGATGTGTTTCATATAGAAATGCACATATCAATGTAAAATTAGGCAGCAGAATGCTCCCCTTTAGTGTGATATTACTCTATTGCTAATACTGGTTCATTCATGTGAGGAACATTTAGACCTCATTCCTGGTTAGATGAGTAATTTTTAACCTACATACAGTATACTGTTGGGTATTTTAATCTGTGCATTATAAACAGTTTTGTGTGTAATATCATAGGCTATTAAAGAGTGTGTTTACAATTGCCCAAGAAAACATTTTTCTTTTCTTTTCTTTTCTTTTTTTTATTAAAAAGGAAACTGAAAATCCGAGATGGCAAGTGGACCAGCCCTGAGTACAATCAGAGATTCCTTCTCACTGTTGGATGTTCTACATCTACGTGAAAATCAGTTCGAAGGCGAGTCTTTTAATCCCAAACTTATTGAGAAGACGGAAGTGAACTTTTACAGAGGGGCCACACCTGAATGGTTAAACTTTCACATTAGTGAACAGGCAGAGTCAGGTGGCATTGGAACTCCTTTGATTAAAAGAGATGGACATGATGCACTTGTGGGACAAATTCACCAAAGGAGAAAACGTCCTGGAATATCAACTGTTAAACTGTTCCACCAGCCAGGATGTGGGGGAACCACACTGGCCATGCAGGTGTTGTGGGACTTGAGGAAAACCTTCAGGTGTGCCGTTTTAACAGAGTCATCCAAAGACATCACAAATGTTGCAAAGGAGGTGGTCAACCTTTTCACAGATGGCGACCAAGACAACCAAAGCACTGTGCTGCTGCTACTGAACGATGAGCATATTTTGGAAAATCTGCAAGAAGGCATTATGATGAAGATTTCTGAACAGGGGATAGTCCCCCGTACGACTGTGGTGATTTTATTCAGCTGTGTTAGGAAGGATGAAGTTCAACAGACTGACCATGTCATCCTACAAAAAGTACTCTCCGACACAGAGATGCAAAAATTTAATGAGAAGGGGAAAGAACTCAGCAAAAGGTACGGCGATAGATACCAACAATTTCATGGCTTTAACATAATGCGAACTAATTTTTGTGAAGCTTACATCGAACAAGCATGCGCCGAATTCAGTACAGTCAAAAAAGCCAATAGACCACTGAAGACACAGCTTGCTGCCTTCCTTTCCCTACTGAATGCCTATGTACCAGGCTCATATCTCCTGGAATCTCAGTGCCTGGACTTCCTCAAACATAAAGACCCCATCCATGGAGAACTTTTACTCGAGGACAGACTGAAGCCCTTTAGTCATCTAATCATCACCTTCCAACAAGATATAAGATCTGAAAAAAAAGTGTGCATGGCTCACCCTATGATAGCACAATGTTGTACTAGATTAATGGCTGCGGCAGGGGTGACCAGAAGTGACACGACAAGAAACTTCCTGAACCGTTTGTGCAAAGGTGAGGTCCCTCCCTTTTTGCATGATTTTGTTAAAGAAATGCTAACCAGAAGGGAAATAAAAAAAGGGAACACAATTAACAGCACAGAGATTAAAGAGGAACAAGAATTGTTTTCTAAACTGATTCTAGATATTACAAATGAGGAGGGCAACAATGAGAGTGCGTCAGTTTTAAAGGTGGCGTCACGCAGATTGAATGAAAATCCATTTTTTCCACAAGCACTTGCTCGTTTTTATTACATAGAACTAAAAAACTACAATTGGGCACGCATGTGGGCAAAGACAGCAAAGCAAAGAGATCCCACAAATTCATTTGTTGCCGACACGCTGGGCCAAGTCCATAAGAACCATTTGAAGAGCAAAGAGTGGCATCCCAATAAAGGAGGTCAGAAGAACAAAACGTCACCTACCACACCAAGGGAAATTTTGCAACTGGCCACAAAGGCAATTAAAGCTTTCAAAGATGAAGAACAACTTGCTGAAAACGAAGGAGACACAGACATGAAAGAGCATGGCAAGACCAAAGTCTCCCATATTTTTAACACCAGAGGGCAGTTTGGATACCTGCAGGTTTGCAACCTTGTGTACAACCTACTCGTCAGTCAGAACGAAACCTGGAGAAGAGTTCTCACAAACAATGAGTCCATGGGCTCTGTCCTGGAATCACTTGGAGACAAAAAACTCTACACATTCAAAGATCTAATTAAAAGAGATGAGGTTGAGAGAAAATGTGCATTTTTTGATAGCTATCTCACTTACTCAAAGCCTGACATGAAGAAAGATGATCCCCCATACATTTCCAAAGACGTATCAGAATGCTACAGGACGTATTTGGGAAACTCCACATTAAACCATTTCAAACAAAACGGTGCCGATTTCATCCAGAAGCCTAAACAAAACCCCGTTGGCACCTCCGCTGGAGCACTATCATGTCTTCACAGAGAACACACTGAATCAGAGCTTAAAGAAATAACGACATGTTGGGAAAAAAGCGGTCTATGCAAACATTCAGGAACAGCTCTGGCCACCTACATCTTCGCTCATATCATGTTAATGAATATGGGAGAAATAAAACAACCAAATGGAAAGGCTTTAGCTGCATTTAGAGAGAAAATGCCGCTGAACCGCGAAGATGCACCTGAGCTCCACATGTTATCCCTCCTCTTGTCCTGGCCTACAGACAGTGAAGACAAATGTGCCTTTGACCTAAGTCAACTAATTGAGTGTATGCGCTGCTCTTATGAATATGCATATAAGACAGACTTTCGATCAAGGCACCTCCGCCCTCTGTTTTTCATTGGACAAGGTCAAGATCTGAACAGAATTATTTACAGAAAGGTCCTCGAGAGAATGTTTCATGAGCAAAATAAGGGAACAACGCAAGAACGTACCAACTACTGGAGTAGTGAGAAGATTTTCCACGATCCCATGGTCCAAGCACGCCTTCTTAAATTTGAAGGGGTGGTACGAAACTACAGAGTCTATGCAACCACTGGTGGAAAAGAGATTGAGGTGGATGCACACCTGCGAAATAGCCTCTGGAAACGACGACAGGTTTCATTTTACATTGGATTTAACATCAGAGGTCCTGTAGCCTTTGGCATCCAGACAAAAACTGCAGAAAATGGTAAGAAAGGTAACATAGTGTAACTTAAGCATAATTAAATACCTATCTGGCAGAAATTTTAAAAAAGTCTAATGAGCATTTTTTTTGGGATTGTTGCTAGAGAATATTATATAGCTACTTGTTGCACCTCTGTACTTTTTTCAACATTTTTTTTATTTACAGCAATATAATGTAAATTCCAATATATTATTATTTTTTTAAAGTGTAATGTGAGTACGAAACAGCAAAAGCAACCACGAATGAAAGAGTCCCAATGAGGTTTTGATTATCTGAAACACATTACGATCCTGTCTGTTATCTTGTCATTTAGGGTCGATGATTTGCCATCTATGCTTTTGGTAACATTTCTAACATTAGAAAATTGTTCCAAGCAAGACTGTAAACAGTGTAACAGTGACATTTTTTTGTGCACCACTCATGAAATCCCATTCCATTGTGTGGCAGCAGAAATCTCAGAGATGGATGCCTCGAAACCTGAGCAAATAAAACCAGAACTGTCTACCGGGACATGTACCAATAACAGTAAGTACAGAAAGAATGAAAATAGTGTTTTTTGTAATTGCTTAAGCTTTTTTTTTTTAAAACTCGCAGTACTCACTGTTCATTTGCTTTGTTTTTATCTTTAGTGACAGCCTCAGGTCAGCATTTCGTGGATCACCATCGGACAGCTCTGATTAACAGAGTGAGCGACACAAAAGCCATCCTAGGTAAACTCTTGGATAGGAAGTTGATCTCAAATGAGACCTATGAGGCTGTGAAAGCTTTAAAAACCACACAAGACCAGATGAGGGGCATTCTCAAGTTTGTGACTTTGGCTGGCACAAGAGGAAAAGACACCCTCTTTGAAATCCTGCAGAGGATGAAGAGTATGAGGCCTCTCATCGCTGAGCTCGAGGAATCCGAATAAAGAAGCAAAACGTAAAAATAAGAAGACGTGACTGCATATTCGGACAGGAAATTTTGGTTTAAATATAACTTGAGAGAAAGAGGCACAATTGAATAGAAAAATGCAGAACAAGCAACACAGAAAGATGACGAAGATGGTAATATAAGCACTACACTAAGAGGACTGGAGGGTAAACATCCACCTGTGCAGTAGCATCCGACCCTTTGGAACATGAATGCACTTTTTCCACTGGATTGTTTGATATTTTTACTACTTTTACACTTTTTTTTTTTTTTTTAAACTTAGTCGTTAAGAGTTGAAGACAGAGAGGAAGATGCTGGACAAAATTTTATCCAGCAAATGTTTTACGTCCTTCATATACTGGTCAGCGATGGACTTTATGCGCGATATGAAAATGGGTGTTACAGGTCCTTCACATCAGCTGATCGCCACAAGAGTGACGTCATTAAGATAATTAAGCTCCTAAAACTATGGTCATTTGAACTGTATGTATTTTAACATTTTGTGTATGGATTTATGAAACATGTGGTCTTAAAATTACTAAAGCGACAAAGAAGCACACAAAGAAATGTATTCTCAGAAGAAAATAATTCCATTTTTTTAATATAATTTTTTTTGCCATATTCCGTCTTTGGGATGTTTCCTTTCTTCTATGTATTCATTTTTTTTGACATTAAGCAAGATGAAATGGTGAAGGACATACTTAAATGTTTAAATATGACAATGTCTTATGCTGGGGGTGGGGGGCAAGCATTTTATTTTCCAGAGGTCACAGAAGAATGTCAAATATGAACGTGTACAGTTATTTCAATGCAAATGATCACCTTTAACAGCATTCAATCAAGGAATGCCTGGGAATAAATATACAAAATCAAAGACGTGTTCCTTGCTAATGGGTGCAACATATGTGGTCCGCAGGTCCTATTGGTTCATCTGAGCAATGAGCCCCTCCAGCTCGGGACGGCCCTTGAAACGTGCTTGGAAATCAGCCTCGGTGTGCTGAGATGAAAACAGGGAGGGGGAGGAGAGGGACTGTTACTTAAGTGGTAAAAAAATAATCACAAGATGATCGTCGTGTTTTACTTCAAGGTTGCATAAAATCATTAGCTCTGATAAAAGTTTTCAATAGAATATATCTAGGACAGATTGTAATAAAATGGTATTTTGGCTGACATTAATGCAGACTAATAGATGCTTAATTTGGGTTCTTTCTTAAAGCAATAGTCAGGTGCCCTCATGAACATTCAGACAGGTTTTGCTGTAATCGTCCCTCCCTGCTCATACTGGACATTGAAAGGTCACCTTCCTAATGGCCTGGTCAGTGTAAGTGACGGGGGATAAAATCCACAATCCTCCTTCCATACAAAAATGGGTTCCAAAGTTTGTTTGAAGCTAATATAAGAAAGTTTTTGTGCTACAGAATACAATGATATTTTAGGAAATAGTGGGCTCCCGTCTCAATGGCAACATTTTGGCGAAAGCTCATTCCTGTTTCAGTATACCAATTCCCCCGTTTACAGCCGGTCTGCGTCTTTAAAGATCCCCTCCACACATGCATACATAAAATCCTCTAATGTGTGTCTGACATGGTTTTTTGGTTTTTTTTGCCACATTCAAATCTTTAACATGGCACCTATTCCTTCTGCCTTATTAAAAGTGTCAGAATATATGAATGTGTTTAACTGCTGGACACAAGGTGTCTCCTCCTTCACTGTAAAGTCCATTCTCAGTGTATGTGCACTGGAGGCTTCAAGTTTCCACATCACACTTATATATTTGTGATGTCACAAATCATGCTCGTAGGCCCCGCCTCTTGAAATCCGTTTTTCATTTTCATTGAGCACAAAGAAAATGTACACTTTCAGCAGTGAATGTGAAAACAGCCTTAGAGTGTCAGACTCTGCACATACATCATTCTACACCGTGAAGCTCAAACATTCAACTGGAGGTACAAGGAGAAAAACACATTATTGACTGGAGG
Source organism: Hollardia meadi (assembly GCA_037974645.1). Taxonomy (NCBI): domain Eukaryota; kingdom Metazoa; phylum Chordata; class Actinopteri; order Tetraodontiformes; family Triacanthodidae; genus Hollardia; species Hollardia meadi. Next base: position 16,424 of record JBBPCS010001243.1, on the reverse strand, counting down.
GGGACTTTAAGAAACCATGACATGGCAACACGATAACTTCCCTGAAATTGTGGAGAAATAAAGGATTCACAGGGTGTCACTAGAATAAATGCTCTCCGTGTCTTCGCCAGGGAAAAGACAAGCTCGAAAATGGGATGTAAAGCTCGGGGAAGTGCAACACATAAAGTGTCATAAAAATGAAACAATTACAATACTTAAAGTTAAAACACAGAAGGTTCCTTTTTTTTTTTTTTTGAAGGAAAGTGTGAGAATTCTACAACTCATTTACTCCCATAAAAGTATATTAACATTTCTTTCAGAGGCGTAAGAAAATATGAAATAAAACACCAGAAATGACCAGCCTTTACTCTTCAAAATAAAAGTCTCATTATCACCCAATAGCAGTGTCCTTCCCCAGTTGAGTGGAGATTGTTAGACCAGCACATTCATGTGCATGGTTTTCAAATTAGACTTTGTTTGGGTGTCCACATACACTTTGTAACTAACAACTTTGAATTAGCCTTGAATTGACTTGAATTGCGACACAGGGTAAAAGACACAAAAAGAAATCAAGTTACGGAAAACTATTTAGACGTGTATGATATTCCAAATCACTTCCTGGTCTGGGAAAAAATAATCTTGCTCACTCACCTCCTTCACAGAAAGTTGAACTCCCTCTGGTTGATTCTTTAATAGAACTTCCATGAAAACTGGACACAATGAGGCGTTCAGACTGCTCAACTAGACAAACAGGTAGACGACGCGCGGTTCAATCGTCAGGTCTGCAAAGCTACTCAGGAAACTAACAAAGCATTCAGTGATCGAAGTGAAAGGAGCCTTAAACGAGTTTTACCTGGACGACTCGCTCATGAGTTTTTAGGATGGCATCGACATACATCTTGGTGCCTTGCTCCTGCATTAGCATGACCTCTGTGCTCTTGGTTGGCAAAGCATAGCTGCACATGAAAACAGCGATAACACAATGTATAAGTATTGATATTTTCTCATTAAAGCATCTTTTCTACTGTACTGCAAAGACGACAGGGACACATGAAGGATTCTATCTGATGTGTATCCATGTGGTTTATCTTCTGACGACTGTAAAAATGTACTTCTTAGTCACCTAAAACTGTAGATCTAAGAACAAACCTCAAATTCTATTCTACCTGGGGATAAGCGAGTACACCATCATCTGTATTGGCTGAACCAACTAAATTATTTGTATCTGGATCAGTGTGGGTGGGTCTTAAACCGCAAGTGGGTAGTACTAACCGGAAATTGATCATTTAAGCCTGAAATTTATATCAGAGGTTGCCATATTTATTATTTATTAGAAAACTATTGACAGAACAGCCTCAGAAGTAAGCTTTCAGATCAATGTTTAACAGAACTATTTACACATCAGGTTTTTTAACTTGAATGAATAAATTTCAGTCAGCTACCCAATGAGGATTTTCCTTCATCACAAGTACGAATATTGACCCATTTTAATTGGGTAACAGTCAACACTCGTACATGATCGGTACTGGATACTTGTTTCAGTCGAGTACTCGCATAACCCTGTTGAACTTTTCATTATTAAAAAAATGCATCACCAAATCCATAATTTATTTTGATAAGTAAATGAATAAATTCTTTTAATTTACTTATATTTGATTTGATTTTATCGTCAGGCTGCTTTCTTCCATATTAAGTAAACAATTCTATACCGCACATGATTTTAATCCCACATCCCCCTTTAAGACTTTCTGGAGTATAAGAACTTTGTGGTTGTTACCTGCCGACATCATTGGTTTAAAAAAAAACAACAACTTTATATCCTCACCATTCTGCCACTTTGATGCCGAGCCGGTTGCAGAGGTTGTGGATGTACTGGGAGTAGTGCTCCACCACTGTCATGTCATAACCAGACACTTTCATATTCAGAGTCCCGTACGCCGTGTCCGTCGCTGCCACGATGGGTTTCATCTGGTGTTTGTCTTTCTTTTTCTTTGGCTTTAAAAATAAATAATTAAATAAACATCAGACACTTCAAAACAGTCATTCACGACATTATTAAAACCTGTATTTTAACATCCTTCGTCTTGGTTACACATGCGGCAGGCTAGGGTTGCCACTTTTTATTTCAAAGTTTTATTCGAACATGGGAATAAAATAAAAATATGTTTGAATTCAACATTTACAGCCTGTAAGTGCGATATCATCAATCATCTTGACCTTTTGCTTGCCCTATTGACCTACAAGTAAACTAAGATACACTATATCTAATACATCTACAAATAGGAGTGTTCAGCTGATGCTTGTTGGTTTTATGTCATTTTTAATTTATGGTTTTATTGTGTGGGTAATTTTTCAGTGTTTGTTGATTATGATAAATTCGGGTGTATTAAAACTTGACGCTTGAACGTTGACTTTGCAAATGTGGTCTTCTAAAAAAGGCAATCAGTTATCAGAAGTTATGTTATTGCCGCCGGACGTTTGGCCTTCTGGTAACTGAATTCTCTAAAGTGATTCTGCCTAATCTCAGCAACACACTTACAGCTCAGAGGCAGGACATGCAGCAGAAATAACGGAGTTTCACTGTCCAAAAAATGTAATCTGGTTTGAAGACTCTTACCCCTTCTTTGGGTAAAAGATGCCTCCACCTCCCAATCCCGTGGGTTGGCATGCTTTTGTATTGTCTTCCATTTACAGAAGCTGTAGATTAAGATAAAGATTTTCATTTTAATATATATTTTGTAAACACGTGCCACATGTCGTGACAGCAGGAAAAAACAAATACAGAATTTTACATGCAAATTTAGTTGCAATTTTATTCATAGTAGTCTTTAAATACTTACCCCAAACAGGTTGCCTAATGGATGGTGTGGCCCTTTAAATACAACAGTATGACACAGAAACAGTAATAGAGAAGATTCATATTGAAGATAGTCACTTTAGAGAAAAAAAAGAATTATATTTATGTACACAACTGCTCAGGATAGTTCTGGTTTAGTACAACTTTTTCCATCTCTCACATTGGCGATAATGACATTACCAAAATTTTGAGTTCTGGAAGTAAAGCGCCATTGTTAAAAATAAGTGTAATAAATGTATTTGGAAGAGAAGGAAAAGGCAAACGTTGAAATTATGACCCAAACATTCCGTTTCGAACATTCCCCACAGATTAACAGGCCTACTTTACTCCCCATGATGTGTGCACACAGTTTTCTCATGCATTGATTACTGCATTTCATGTGCTCTCACTCTGTTTCACCTCTAAATAAAGTGGTTTAGACAATCTGTCTTCTCCAATCCCAGCAGTTACTTTGTTCTATTAAATGTGATCATCACAAAAAAAAAGAAAAGAAAAAGTGGCCAAAGCTGTGAAAACAAAGCTGTCATCGAATCTTTTAAGTTTTGGATTTAAAAGTATATATTTTAACCTGAGGATCTATGGTTGTTGTTATTACGGACTGCAGTGATCACGCCCTGACAATAAAGCCTTCAGTTAGGCCAACATCAGGTATAAGAATTAAAAAAGCAATGCAAAGACTTACCGGCATAATGCTTGATTTAACACCTGCAACTGAACGACATACAATAACATCAGCTTCTACATTTACAGCACAATTTACTTAATATATATTCACCGTCTTCCTCGCAAACATACACGGACACAGCAGTAATAACGTCCAATAAAGCTCAGCCTGCCTTTGCAGTAACTTTGGCTAACGGTATTGTAGCGGCGCTACAAACACTGTCAGTGGCTCTAATCGCTGCTTTATGACCTCTGTGAGGATACTAAACATTTAACGGAGAGAAAACAAAAGTTACCTTTCGAAAGACAGGATTCATATTCATATTCATACACCTTTCTTTGTCTGTGTTAATCACAGAACACACTGAGTGTTAGCTACATGTAACTAGAATTTAACAAAACATCAAAAAAACCCATGCATTCATGCCGATATTAGGTCCGGAAGTGCTCGCCGGAAGCTAGTCCGTTTTTTTTCTGTGTCCGTACTCTGAAGGACAAACGTTCCGGAACGGGAATCCCAGTCAGACTTTCTCCCCTTTACGATTACATCGGAACTATTATTATGTGTTATATATTTCTACGTGTTAAAATGTTTTTTTTTCCTTCAACTTTATTGAGAAAAATACAATTCTATTAATACAAGTATATAAGGAATATAAGCTATAATTTTGGAGTTGTAGTTGTTAATAGCAGTTTAAAAGCCAAATAATTTTATGGATATATTTTGCTAAGATATTAATCAAGTTAATTGTGTGTGGGATTGTTAAAAATAAGTAATATATCAATATTTGTTAGTGGGATCTTTATTTTAAACATTTTTGAAAGGTTCTTCTGTAAATCAGACCAGCGTGTTAAAATGTGGCGAATGTGAGACAACACTGCGGAAGTTGACGCTGTTAAATCAGGTTGCTCTTGGCCCAATGACATGTCCTACTGCCAGTAATCCCAGGAAAACTACTGATAAGTTTTTTGTTTTTTTTAATGAACTGACAAATACCTTTTAAAAGCCACCGTTTACATATTAACAGCCATTTAATTATTACTCCAATTCTATGTCAAATTTTCCTATTTAACTTTTCCTGTTTGCAAAAGACAACTACACGACTGCACACATTTCGACAGGCTTTTTAATTATGTAATAATTATTTCAGTTTGACCCCTCACAAAATCACTCGTATCAAAATAAAAATCAACTTTTAACATTCAAATATCTCAGGCATAACATTGCATTTTTTTTGTAGTAAAGTGCAAAATATTTCATTAGCTGAACTGAAATACATTTTTTGAGAACAATGTATTATTTTGACATTTTCTTAAAACAATGCATTTACTACTTTTAAAGCAAAACTATGAAGCAAAACATTCTGCAGCCTATGTAAACTGTTATTAAAAGGTTGCATTTTTAACTTCATGCCAAGCAAACAAACTTTTCAAAGTATCCAATTAAAGCACACACACATCTAACTCTTTGGCTTAAAATGTTTTAACTCTAGCATAAATGAAACAATTGAGACAATCCATGCATGTAGGACTCATTAAAGATTGTTACAAGGCTTGCGTCTTCTTCAGGTCAAATATGATGCCAAAAATATTGGCCCGTTTGCAAGGGTAGTGATCAAAAGGGTGATGGAAAAGGAAGGAATTCGGACGTTTTTCTCATCTACGCTTGGAATATTTAAGGAAAATTATTTCAGAAGCTCTTCCTGCTTAGCGCCTGTTGCATCAAAAATTCAGGTAAACAGGTAAGAGTTCTCAAAACAAATAAGATCGATGTGTAAACACTGTTCAGGCATTTTGTAAAATTCAGCATCACGGACATGCAGAGGCTTTGCCAAGTTCAGTTTGAAGCGTTTGAGTCCTTCCTTGAGTCGCATTCTGTTAATATACATTCACACTGGTGTGTGTATATGTATACAGCAAACGTCTCAGTAAAATAAAGCACCTTAATTAAGTTTAGCAATATGCAACACAGGTTAATTCACAATGGCAGATTCCCAGTGGACAGCTAGTTTTAAATCCAGCTGAATCAACGCTCCGTTTCCATCCAGTGTGTCATCTCAGAATTTTGTCGGAGGGTTTGAGGCAAAATGTGGTAGCTGCTGGAGTCCTGAACTGGGACATTCAAATGGGTGCAACACTAAAACAGATGTTAAAACCTGAACATCTGCTGCATTCACCTGCAGATAAAGAGCAGATCTAAAGTGCTTTAAAAGGTGTAAAAATATACATGTACAAATCAAGTCCTCAGTTAAACTCTTCTCTCTTCCACATCCTCCTCTTCTCAAACCTCATCCTCTTCGTCTTCTTCCTCTTCGTCTTCATCTTCTTCCTCTTCGCCCTCTTCCTCCAGGCTGGAAATACTATCAGTCAGATCGCTCTGGTCAGGCCCTTCCTCCTCCTCCTCCTCCTCCTCCTCCCCCTCACTCCTAATTTCCTCCACGCTGCTGTCGTCGAGGTCGTCGTCGTCCTCATCGTCCTCATCCTCCTCCTCCACAGCGTCTTCCTCATTCTCCGCCTGCTCCTCCTCCTCGACATCTGAAAGATGACCTGATGGGTGGAAAGCATAAAAATGTCGTTTTTTTAGTGCAGAAACTCTGGCATTTAGCTGACTCTTACTTTGTTAAATGATACCTTGAAACTGCTCTTAACATCTCTATATTAAAAGTAAAGTGATGGTGTGTCATTCGTAGTGACAAAACTACACTGAATTATCAGCAACTCCTCTGTTCCCATCAGCCATTTGAAGTGTTTTAATGGAGTGAAGGTGACCTTTGACCTTTTGGATATAAAATGTCATTACTTCATCATTTTAGACATCTGTGAAATTTAGTCATAATTAGCATATGCATTCTTGAGCTGTGGCTAAAAATGTGTTTTACTGCAATATAGTTCGCAGGACCACAAGCTGCACACACAGGTTGAATCAACTCCTTTCATTACCAAAAACTAAGCATCATCACCTTCATGGAGGCAGGATTTATTGCAGAACAGTTGTATTACACTGCAGTAGTTTTATATACTGTAGGTATACCTAATAGGAACTGAGTGTATTTGCACAATGTTGTGTAGCATGCTAAGTTCTCAGGAAACCCAACAGAACTGCAATAACTAGGAAAACAGTACAGCTCATGTAGCAGACAGCATTTAGGACAAAGTGACATTTGAAGTTGAGTGAATGAAAGAAAACTCCTTACACATGGTACTAATGGCAGCAATGATGTGACACGGTAGTTCATCATCAAGGAATTTTCTCATTTCCATTTCCATCATCGCTCCGAGAACCTCCATCTCCATGTCGATGTATTCCGGGTAGAACATGTTTTTTCTTAGCTGCCTACGGCACCTAAAACACACACACGCACACACGCACGCACGCACGCACGCACGCACGCACACACACCATGGATTGAGTCTTTTTGATTAGATTTCATTTTTCGTCTACACACATTGCAATAAATATAGAGTTTCAGCAACTCAGCGAGAAGCCTGGAGTTTGACAGCAGATTTGTTGTTTTAGTGTTTTTTGAAGCATAAGCACCAAACATGCTGCTTACAGCTTCTCAAATGTCAAGGTTGTTGTGTTTTGGGATATATGACAGTGAACTGAACACCTATGGGCTTTTGACTATTGGTCAAATAAAACAAGCGATGGAAATCGATCACCTTAGGCTGTGGCAACTTTTAATGGGCACTATTTTTTTTTGACATTTTATGGACAAAACAATGAATCAATCAATCAAGATCGGTTCACTGAAGTCATTCAGTGTATCTGTGTGACGTGGAACCACTGCCGTGCCCCTTTAGTCGACTAGCAGCAAGTCCTGATATAGTCACCAAAGTAAATATTGAACCCATTTTTCACAAAACTACATATCATCCGAACACTCCGACACTGAAAAGGCACTTGTCAGCCAGACAAATAAAGAGAAAATGAACTTTGCTCGAGATCTGTCTCTGCAAGATAAGGCGCACACATTAAATTCTGGGCTGTATCTAATGTTGTATCGTTTGAACATGGACAAACAATAGTCCTCAGTAATGTGTTAAAAAAAAAAGAAGCCCAGTGGGGGTGAGGGGAGAGGCGACCACGTCCACTTAGGAGACAGGAAGTGTGTTACCATTTCATACCCTTTTGTTAAAGAGAATCTTAAGCAGTACTTACTGTTTTCCTGTTGTCTTGTGTGCCTAATAACAGGTACAAAAACAGATGAGTTAGACACACAAGTAAATTTCCATAAAAACAACTTCAATAACAGTTTTTGTAATATATACAAAAACATAGCTGCCCTAGTTTTTGTCAGCGTTTGTTCTGAAGCTGAAGACATTCCTCCTAAATGTATTACGTGACAAACTCCAGCATAGGTTTTAAATATAAACGTTAATCTCTACTAATTGTTGATTCACATAAAGGACTTGCATGTTTTACCCTATTAACTACAAATCACAAGCAATCCTAATACTGTAGAACATTTTTCTAAGCTATGGTCCCTTTGTATACTCTACGAAGTGGCTGGCAGTAATGAAAAGTGTACGTGATTTGCGCTTAAAGGGCCAAAACACGAAAACAGCACGACAGAGCTGAGCGACGCATCTCACCCCGATGAAGCGGAAAGGGTCGTTTTCCTGCATGAGGCTTTCGATGCCACAGCGGACCTCTTGGAGACGGGCCTGGTCCTGGCAGATCCTGGAGATGTTCTTCTGAATCGCCGGCGTGTTGGTGTCACAATGAGTGCGCGTGCATTCCTGCAGTCTGGTTATGAAGTGGATTACTTTGGCCTTCATCTCCTCACCCAGCCTGGTCAAGCCCTGCTCACAGTCATCCATGCACTTCTGGAGGAGGAAAGTGATGAGGAGGAAAAGTAAACGAGCAAAAAAAAAAAAAAGTCATCAGACCAACACATTTGTTTCGGGGAAAGTGTATGGTTAGCCGATCGACAGAAAACGAATGGGCAACTTTGGATTATTAATTACCGGTAATCATCTTTAAACTTGTTTTTCTAAGCAAAAGTGCCAAACATTCACCAGTTCAGGGCTGTCACATGTGAGAATTTGCCGTTTTTCCTCACACCAACTATTAGAAACTACAGTTGCAAAAAACATTACAAAACAAACAGTTATAGGAGTTTCAGGGTATATTGTCAAATATTCAAATGTCTACAAATTTGTTAGCCCTGTTGTACTTCAGACGTGTGCCCTCTAGGGTTGCAAATCTTCTGCATTTTCCTAAACTGATAGTTGAAAAAGTTAATCAATAATCATTAATAATTAACAGGGTACAAAAAGCACATTTCTTTCTGTATTTAAGACGCTGTAGCAATATAATATTTGAGCATTGTCCTCTTTTACAGTTTAATGCTCCCACGCTGGAAAATGTTTTGCCCTCTTGATCTTGCCTCACCATTTCCCACCGACTGCTTCTTTCTCTGTTGCGCCAGTAGTTTTTTTCTGAACTGCAAAGCTGGTATGTGCCCCCTTGTGGTATAAAAGTTCATTTATGAGAGCGCAACAAAAACGGTCACATATGGTCAAGCATATATGGTCGCTTAATACCCCCCGTGACCCTGCAAAGGATGAGCGGCGATTGATGGATGGAATGGCGGTTAATACATTTGAATTAAGTTCTTAATGGCCATTAATCGATCCATGATTAATTATTAACATCCCGAGTGCCATCGTACCTTATTCTGCCTCTCTTTCTCCTTCTGCTCCTGGAGTTTTTTCTCTGCCATGCTGTACTTCCTTTCGACCCTGTACAGCTGCTTATCCAGTGTGCCCTGGTAAACATAAGGGGGCAAGTGTACAGTGATACTGATGTCCCAGTCGATTTCAAATACTCCAAATCACGAACATGTCAGTGTACGGGTTGAAAGCATGATTGATTACCTTAATTACCTCTGTATTAATAACAAATACTCCCCATCCCACTAAAAAATCTTGTGTCTTGTCTGTTTTTTTAGACATTTTATGCCTTTAATTGAATAACTAACAGTAAAAAGCTGATTTCCTTATCTCTCCTAACAAATCTGAAGCAACTAAATAGAGTTGCGCCCATGACAGGGCACCATACACTATGCTATACCAGAAATGATTCATTTGACCTCTTTAGTTCGGTTTTTCTACTTATATTACTTACATTTAAATGTTTCTTTAAATTTAATCAGAGCAGAAAGTAACCAGGCAAGTCATCAGACAAACACTAGAAACCTTGCCTGTGGTTGTGGTTTGTCCAATCCACTTATGTTGATGGAGACGCTTGAAAGCCTTACCATTTAAACTGAAAAATCTAACGTTGTATGATAAGTTAGGCTGAAAAGGACATTGGTTATTGGTCAATTCTGCCTGGTGCTACTTCCACAGCTGAATTCAAAAGGTTTCTGGACTGAATATCCATAGCAATGAAATGGAAGCCTCTAAACTTCACACCCTGTTCAGGAGAATGAAAGCGCAGGAAGTGGCTTGGACTCTCCTATAGAAACACTACAAAGTCATGTGACTATTTCATTCACACACACACATACAATGTTCAATTCATAAAGATTCTAGACTCATCACAAGACTTTGTGTGAGCCAAACAATCAAAAGGTGGTTAAACCGAATAGAGTTGGCTACACAACACATTCTCATACACATTTCATACGCGCACATGATGCGAAATAAATAGGTGAGACACCAAATCTCTAGATGATGCGCAGCTGCAGCTACATGCGAGCCGCGCCGCTCAAGCATTGTGTCCCAGGCGTGACCTGTGTAGATAATAATGAAGTGTACCTTGAGATCTTTCATCATGTTTCTCAGAGTCTTGATTGTGTGTCCCGAGTGTCCTCCTTCTATGGTGCAGGCGTTGCACACGCACACCTTGTCATCCATGCAGTAATATCTGGCGTTGCACACCAAATAAAAACAGGATTCGGGTAAATTTTATAAATGACAGATCTATCTTGAAATTCAGTACTTAGCTCACTAAGAAAATGATGGTTCAATGCGGCAAAAAATAAGATAAAATAAAATCAGCACTGGAGAAATAATAGGTTATTGTAAAAATGTTTGGTTTTGTACAAGCTATTGAAACAGGATAAGAGTATGTGCCTCATGCTACCTAATGAAAATAATATAGAATTGAGTTTATTGATGGATTGAAAATTTAATTTGATTCTAAATTTGTTGTTGAGGAATCTGAAACATGACCGAATATTGTTTCATTCATCCAGTTATTTGTGGCCAAAGAGGAGAATGAACGATCACAGTAGAACTGTCACCAATTATAATTTATTATTTGTTTCATGTATAAAATGTCCAAAAATTGTGAAAAAATTTCCCAGAGCCCAAAGGGACATCTTCAAATAGCTTTTTGTGACCCTTAAAAAATGACTGAATAGTACAACTAATTCTCTTTTGATCGACTAATCAAGTAATTGACTAATCGTGGCGGCTCTAGATCGCAATCGTTTCTAGGTCAAAACTTTGTTGCATTGAGAAAAACTGAATTTTACTAAGATGAAATAACCACCTTTTCATAATACTAATACATGAATCATTGAGCGCTCATGCCTCCTACCTGTACATCTCATCATGATCTGGGCACTTCCTCTTCCAGAAGTCGTTCATCGGTTCCGTCAGGGGATGCTCGCGGAACGCCGGCAATTCCAGATGTGGCTTTACGTGCTCCCGGCACATCGACACCTCACACTTCAGGCACGTCTTGACCGCGTACGTCGGCGCAGCAGCGGCAGCAGAAGCTTCCTCTTTGTCGCCGTCTTCAGCAGAAAGCCCATCCCTGTTTGCATTGGGGCCCGATGCCTCTGCGGCAACTGAGGGGCAGTAGTCACATGGGACAGCAAACACTCTCCTGGCATGCTGCACTGCCAGAGAAGATGACACCAATTCTCTGGATTTAATACCTGTGGCAACTGCAGCGGTAGCTCTGCGCCGCTGACGGTAGTCGTCAGAAATATTGGCTAGTTTGAAGTTTTTTTGGAAGTTGGTGCCACACCGGTGGCTGTCGCGGCACTCTGGGCAGCGGAAGCGACCTCGCTCCGCTTGCCGCTTCAGGTGGTCCAGGCAGTTCTTGCAGAAGTTGTGGCCGCAAGGAAGCAAGTAGGGGTTGCGGTACAAGTCCAGGCACACTGGGCAGGTTAGCTCCTCCTGCAGGATCCTGGACTGCTCTGACTGGCAGAAGGCCATGTTAGTATTCAAACTGTGAGGTCAGAGCCGTGAGCCAGAGACAGGCCGATGTGGTGGGAGATTAAAAAGTGGAAAAACGGGATGAGGAAGTGGTAGTGATGAGATACAAAATAATAAAAGTTGAAGACAGACAAGAAAGAGACGGATGTGGGTTGAAAAGGGAGTGGGAGAGGAGAGTGATAACTGGAGAGATAGAGAGGCAGAAAGGGGTGGAGGGGGAGAGGGAAAGAGGCTGCAGGTTTCCTGATGTAGAACTTCGCCCTCTGTAGATGTCAGGTTGCTAAAACAAAGAATGCTTTTTATTAATAGCTGCTTTGAAAGTAGAACAGAAATGAATGGTTCAATAATCAATTAGCCAACAACAATTTTGATAATAGATTCATTGTTTGAGTAACTTATTAAGCAAACATTCTTAACTGTCACCAGTTTCATTTTGTCAGATTTGAGGATTTGCTGCTTTTCTTGGTTTCTGGTTGGACAAAACTAGACATCAGAAGATGTCCCTTAATGACCAGGAATCTTCGTGATGGGCTAATAAATGGGATGGGATAATCAGTTGGTTGTTTTGTCAATGAGTCGTCTTGCCGTCTAGACTATAATCCAATTCATCCTTTTCTGATAAAAAAAAAAAATGCTCATCACAATATTCCAAAATCGGAGGAGATGTCTTTAAATTGCATTTTCTCTCCGTCACAAAGATATTCAACTTAATGTGGAGGAAAATCTGCAAATCTTAACATTTAAGAAGCTAAAGGGGTCATATATCTTTCGCATTTGTTCCTGATAAATAACTGAAACAAACCTGATAAATTATCAAAACAGGTGGCATTTGCCATTTTCTGTCCACTACTGCATTAACTGACTATGTTTTCAGCTTTGAATGAAAACAAGTAAAGCTGAAACTTGAGTTAATAAATTGAGTGGACAATCTTGATAAGAGTCACTTTTCAAGGACAAATGACAAACATTTGAATTTTGGGAAAGTGAAAGGGAAAAACTATTGGGAAAAGCATATATAGTAAAAAGCTATTGTTAGCCTCAGATATATGTGTCATTAGGCCTTCAGTAAGTAAACTTTGACTTATTATTTTGTGAATACATGTGATCTAACACTGATAAACACGAACATAATCACTCCCATCTTCCAGTGTGAGTTTCACTAAAAAAAACTGAAAGCAAAACGTGCTGTAACGTTAGGCCTTGCGACATCTTGTTGCTCGGCTAAGCTTGTTGAAAACAGTCTCGCCTCTGTTAAAAAAAAATAACCTGGACACCTGCTGCTGCGTTGTTCACATGAGACAAAAGGTAGTGTCCCAGTTAGTCAACAGTGGTTTCCAGTCCTCCACTTGTACAGCTGCTCTGTAAAGGGTTACGCTTAATTAGAATTACCACAGTTTATTTTTCCTGATGACTAAACTAACAGTGGGTTAAAGGGGTCAAACAAAAATGAGCTTACTTGCTTCCCTGTTAACGTTAGCTACCCTAATCTCCCCCGGCTGAGTTAGTGGCACTGTGGTGAGCTAAAGCATGATACAACGGAAAGACAACGTACCTGATGATATAAATATTTACAAGTTGCCCTCGTAGAAAGCTGAAACACTGATTTCCAGAGCTGTAGCAGCTGTCTATATCACACAGGATGAGGCTAAAACGTCTCAAATCTCGAAGCTCCAGTGCACCTGTCGGGCTGGGGCTAACTGTAATGTTTACGTTACGACCGTTAGCTCCGCTTTGTCTCTTCCCACAGTGTCGACAAACGGTCCAGTTTGTTTTAGGAAATATTCCAGTCATCGGGCATTTAGGTTCTCATCTGGAGTTTTCGGTATTTGACACAAAAGGACGAGTCGACACACACCGCGCTGACCGAAGGCTACAAACCGAAAGGGCAGGTTGAAGCCTATGGTTTAAGCAGGGAGAATGCTGCTTTCAGGGATACACGGAAATTCCCGTGACACTATATATTCACCGTAAATGGTTGACAGCTGAGGGCGCTGTTCATGAATGTTGTCACACTTTCTAGTGTTGTTATAAACTGTTTAAAAATTAATTTTAGTCAAAGATTTTTTCTAATAAAAGATGACCCATTACAAGCTAAGCCAGTGGTATGAAATGGTACACTTCCTGTCTCCTAAGTGGGCGTGGTCGCCTCTCCCTCCATCCCCACTGGGCATTTTTAACACTCTCTAACACATTACTGAGGGCTACTGCTTGGCCATGTCAAAACAATACATGGGGCGAAATAATCGATCATAATCTGTGCTCACGTGCATTTCTCCCAGATTCAGAACTTGCCATAAAGGGGTGGGACAGTGGCGAAAACCATGTGACACAGATAGAGGAAATGACCCGTCAGTGAACCATCTGTCACTACCAGGTCGCTACCATAGATATTAAAAGAATAACAAATTACTAGAGCAAAGATGGCGCTTATTCAATTCAATGAGAATTGCTCACTTGGTGCATATGCCAAAAAGTATTTTAGCTTATGGGTTTACTTCCTGGTTATGTGGACCACTGAATATGCAGTGGTGTTTCTCCTGCTGGCCCCGCCGATGAGTTCCCGCTCGGCCCCTAGACTTTACATTGTGATGAGGTCAGAGATTTTTAAACCGCTTTTCTTGGCTTGAGGAAAGTTTTATAAATATTAAACATCCATGGATCGAAAATTTATCATCAAAAAAAAAGAAAATCCCAACTCACTGGTGTGCAGCAGCCGTAATTTCTTTCTGGTATTTCTTGTTGCTTTAACACAGATTTCAAATCTAAAAGTGTCATATCTTTAAGCAAACCACTGATATATTGGCAAAAAAAATGAGTTACAAACATGTTTCTTCTAGCAACCTTTTATTACCTCCACCAAGGATTATTATTATGTTTTCACCACTGTCCGGTTGTTGGTTTGTTTGTCACCAGGACTAGCAAAAACTACTGAATGGATTTCCACGAAACTTAGTGGAAGGATGGGACATGGGCCAAGGAAGAACCCATTAAATTTTGGCGCGGATCCAGGAATTTTTATTACAATATCAGTATCTATGGACATACTCGTGACCATAATGACTTGTAATCAACTGATTTCCAGTTTCAATGAAGCCAAGTGGGAGAGCAAAACTGAAAATGTCACAAGTTGCTGCAGTTGAAACTGGTGTATGAAATTTTTAAATTTTAACATTTAAAGCATTTTTGTTGGAGTGATTTTCTAAAAAGCCATAAAATGGGAGCAAGGGAGCCCCAATGCCGAATGGAAAAACATTGTTACAAACCATCAGAGATCTAGGTAACCTCCTGCTCCACTGGTCTCTGTCCCTCCATAGAGGCCAGTGAAGGTAGGAAAGTAACCTGGACATCTAGTTATCATCCTGCTAACCAATTAGCTTTTTGGGGCAATTTAGAGTGTTCAATTGGTTCATGGTTTTCAGGAAAGTGGGAGAAAACCGGAGCACCCGGAGGAAACCCATACAGTAGACAACAGTGGACAACACACAAACTCAGAAATGCTCAGGTCAGGAAATCAAACCCCTGCCTTCGATGCCTTTATTGCATTCATTTTGAAGGAAAAAAGAAGAGAACTTTGGACATTTTTTCCTTCAAGATGAAGACTATATTTCACTTAAAGAACGCCTATCTTATTTTTACGCCTGAAGGGCTCGGAGATGACTTTGCCCAAAGAGGAGAAGAACCTGCAGATGGCATTAGGTTTTTTTGGTGGTGTTATCAGTTGTTGTTTGAACATGGAAACAATCCACCTGTCAATGACTGGATCCTTACAGCTCTTTAAAACTAGCACCAGTTCTGGAGTGCCCCTGGAGTTTCCTTTTCTTTCAGACTTTTCAGTTAATTTTTTGAACTTGCAGTTTTGACAGTATCCAAGTTTAGCTTCGCTAACCGCAATCAGTTAGCGCGTTAGGCTGTTAACCGAAAGGTTGGTGTTTTGAGCCCACCCGGGGACGAAGTTTTTCTTTTGATCTCGAAACAATAAACGAAACAATAACATTAATTATCAACTCAACCAACTCAAGAATAATTGGCAATGCTTAAAAAAACATTAAGCAATTTCAAAAATCTAATTTTAGTTTTTTATTTACAACATAAGTACATTTGACGACAATTCTTCGGTGAAACTATGTCTCTTTTCCTGACAAATGAAAGTATGGTTAATTGGAAAAAAAAGTAGACAACGTACAGTAAGTAATAGCATTAATATTTTCATGTTAGGCCACAATGCACTAGGACAAAAGCAATATTTCGTCCCTGGGTGGGCTCGAACCACCAACCTTTCGGTTAACAGCCGAACGCGCTAACCGATTGCGCCACAGAGACGATGCTGACATATAGAGAACAGTTAATATACTTTCTCTATGTGCTGTGCAGCAACGTGGGATAGGACAAATAACAGTGTTTAGCTAAACAGCCCTAAAACGAATTCCATTCATTTCCTATGGTAGTGCTAAACCACTACGGATGTAATATATTTTTGGCCACTAGTATGTGCTCTGTGGTCGCTTTTGTTCGTGTCGCTCCATAAATGTGTATGAATGCATGTGTTACCATTCATTTATTTATATCAGAATGAAATACTCCTTGACTTCACACGACTTTGCAATTGAAGTAAGATGTTAGTGATTTGTGTCTTTACCAAGAACGGTGGGGGAACAACAACAGAAGGCAGAACAAGGATGACAAAAGGAGAAAATAAATTATTGAGGTGTCAATTTTACAATGACTTAAGACATACTTGGGCCAT
>JBBPCS010001242.1:0-15456 GCA_037974645.1 Hollardia meadi | reverse complement strand
GACATAGGTTGCAGGGACTACTAGAATCATCATACTGGTTTGATTGTATGCATCAAAGGGTTAAATTGTGCATTTATAAAGTGCTTTAGAGGAGATTTAAAAAATATAACCAAATATATATATGATATGATATATAACCTAAAAATATCGCAATATTATTTATAGGCCATATTGCCCGGCCCTAGCTTCCATTACACATTGAAAGGGAATCTATTAAGGATAATTTTAGAGGGATTCAAATTAAATTAAAAAGTGTGACAACCAACCCCTTTCACCCCTACCACAACAAAGCAGACCTCTCAATTCCAGCCGCTGACCATCTATTACAGGTGTGGGCAACATTTTTTCCAGAGGGCCATTGTAAATTGGGACATTTTTCGAACTGACTTTTGTTGTCTAGGTACAGTATATTAGCCACCTCTACCATGCAATCTTTCCTAATTCACTATCAGAGAAACACCTGGTCTGTTTCACAAGCTTGTTTGACAGTTAATTTATGTTGCTGATACTTAGGTTGATTGTTTTGTAAAAAATATTCTGCCTTGCAATTAAGTTGGAACACAGTTTGGGGGGGGTTTTCTTCTGACATGACAAGTTAATTGCATAGTTTTAGTGCGAGTTGCTCAGTTTTGGAGAGATCGGCTGTTGAGTTTTCTGCCTTTCCTCAAATATAATGGAACTAGATTTCACTTGTCTCGTTATGAGCAGTTTCATGTAGGATTATTAAATACTATTTTTTCTTTACTTTCTGTATCAGTTCAGTAGAAAGAAAATAGTTCCTACATGAAACTGCTCATAACAAGGTCTGTGGATTATCTTGCGCAACCGGGTCATGATTTCTGAAAGAGACATTGCTGTCGATCTTTTTTTCCAAGTTGTTTACTTGCACTTTGAGTACCACAGGAAAGTGGGATCTAGTTCCATTATATTTGAAAAAGTCTCTACAACCAATATCTCCAAAACTGAGTGACTCACACCAAAACAATCTAGGTGGATAAATAGCACTACAAGCCAGAGTGAAAATGTGTATTTTTCATTTTGGGGAATTGTCCATTCAAGTCAACTATTCTTTTCTGAAACATTCATTCTCATTTGTGTCTAATGCCAACTCCCATGAATTTGTCAAAAACACTGTCTCAGGCCAGGGTTAAAGAGAGATGAAGTCCCACCCCTTCAAGTTTTTTTTAACTCTAACCTTCCTTACTCTTATCCTAACCAATCTCACTCCTTATGTCTAAACTTAACCAACCCAACCAATGAAGGCAACCAATCAGAGGCTGAGCAGGGTAGGTCTTGCCAAGAGTGGAATCCATAATAACGCCCAACCTGATTATTATTATTTTTTAAACAAGAGAGGTAAAATGGTCTTCAATTTACAGCTGATGCTTTATACATGACATCATGCTACAAGACTGAAGCTAAAGCTGCATGTCCCAGGAAAAATCAGCATTGACACACGGTGGCAGAGGACAACCTGTTACCTCACAAAATAATGTAATGTTAGTTGAAGATGTGCTATTTAGCTTTGGAAATACATTAGCGTTGCTACTGTAGATGGTGAGCTAGTTAGCCGGACACGCTACCATTTGGAGCTTATGTTAAAGAAGATAATCACACAGTCCATTAATCCATTCCTTAGATTTTGCTGTTATGTTTTTGGTTTTATGAAGCAATAAAAAAGACACCAGCCTCATTCTATTGCACAAAAAGATCCAGCACCGTGCTTTATTAGCTATTATTGGTCAATCCCTGTTCAAGAGAGGGGTTTACCAAACGCTGTATTTTGAGTCACAAGTGTGTTTTCTAACTACAAAGCCCATCCTCTCACAGAAAAAAACGCTTCATCACAATTCATAATCTGTACAAAAAAATATAGCTGCCTTGGTTACAAAAAAAGAGGAGAAATTACAAGGAGATTTTGATTTCTGACTAGGTATGGCAGTACATATCCATACTCGGAACCGCAGGGGTGGCTAACTGGATGTTATTCATTTAAGCATAAAATTCATATGGTTTGATCAGCAGTTACAACGTTTATTCTTTGTTAGACAACACTTTACAGAACAGCCTCAGAATTGAGCTTAAGATCAGTGTTTTTTTTTACCTCAAGAGTAAGTGAACCATTTTCATAATGAGTTCATTATAAATCTGAATGAATACACTTCAGTCAACAAATGACGATTTTCCTTCATCACAAGTACAGATATTGGCAAATTTTACTCAGATAATACTAATCTAATCACATTATCTGTACCGGACACTCGTTTTTGCAGAGTGCTCCGTCAACCCTTACCATTTGTATCCGAGTGCAGGTTTGTTTTTATTATCCAAGTAACACTGTTCCTCTCTGTGGACGTTCTTTGTTAACAACCTCAGTTCATAGGAAAGCGGTGAAAGGTAAAGCCATCCTTACATGAAAGCTTTGTATTAAAACTGACATAAACCCAATGGAACGGAGCTCAAGTAGGTCCAGCCCACTTACTGCTGAGTCTGGTTAGTCATGCATGCTATGGGAATGGAACAGAATGCAATCACCTTCTCTTTTTTAATGGAGCTGTCAAGCCAATCACCAACCTCTGCCGGCCACAGCGGTGAGCATGTATGAAGAGGCACTAAGCCAGCTGATTAGCCCTGGAGGTCTGATCGTCTTGCTTATAAATTCAGCATGCATGATATCACGCATGTCGGAAAAGATAATGTGGAGAGAAAAAAAACATGCATTTGTGTATGAATGTGAGCGTGTATGTAGTAAAGTGTGTGTAGGGAATCAAGGAAACCTGCTTATGTTTGTTTTGTGAATGTCTGTACTCTCTGTATGCCTATGTATACACATCTGCACCCATAAGACTTAAGTGCACATATGGATACTGTATGTGTATTCTTGGGGGCATTTTCAGCTTAGGAATCCCCCAACCATACCAGCTTTTAAATCAAGAATGAAAACCTTATTGTTCTAAAGTGCTTTTAACTAAATATTACAAACAAAACAAAACAAAAAAACAACCCAAGGCCTTATTATCATTGTATTTTTATTAATATTTTATATATTTTTATCTATTTCATTTTAATTTTATTCTTATCAATTTGATTTCATTCTTTACTAATCTTACTTAATTTTATTTGTCTATAGATTTATTGAATTGGATTGTTTTAACTTAACTTGTTTCTGTGTCGTTTTAAGTTCTCTGTACAGCACCTTGGATCTACCCTCTGTGATACGCTCTATAAAAAGATCCATCAGTCAAATGTGTGTGCGGATGACATGGACTTTTCCCTGATGATGCTCTAGTGATGGAGTGACAAAGGGGGATTCTAATGAATGGAAAAGAAGTGAGCCACATCTCCAAGATCAGCCTTTCAAGTGGAGGGCAGTTGGGTCAGACAATGGAAATTAGACTGGGAACATGAGAGGTAGGGCATGATATGACTGATATGAGCTGACATTACTGGACTGTATGCAGAAGCAGAGACATTGCCAACAGAGTATGTATGTCAGCTCAATATAACATGGATCAGCTTATGCAGCTGTATTGGACCTTGTGAGATCATGTCCAGAGCATGTATTTGATGGTTAGATTAAGTGCTCTTGATAAGTTTTGGGGTCAGCTGGTTTACTCTCTTCAAATGCAGCAGAAAATGACAATAACACTACATATATAATATAAATTAATACAAAATGTAAAAAAAAAAGATAATGTTAATGAAGGAGAAAAAGACAGAGGATCGTAGCATGAATCATACTTCATAAGGTTAATTATCAGTAATTAAAACCACTGGTGTTATATGTGGTAATTAGATGACCAGACAGAACCCATATAACCTTAAGATTACCATTTTCTTGCTTCAGTGAAAATTAATTTGTGCAGTGATTAAATCTGAAGATGGATTGAAAAGTCTGCATTGAAAAGACATCAGTGTGTGTGTTGTTGTTGTTTTTGTTGTTGTTGTTTTTTTGCATGAGCCCTGAATGATGTGGAACACAGAAGTGAAGTGACACCAGGGCTCATTAATTCCCAAATGGTGGAGATTATGCTAAAGAGAATGCACACTAGCAATGGTTCTGCATTGTATATGGCAATTTATATGTTTTAAAGACAGGAATAAACTGTGCCTTTTTTTTTGCTTCTATATTACCAACTTAGTTTTTATATTCACGCAATTTCTACATGTGTATCATTGGAATGAGAGATAGAGTTAGACACAGTCATTAAGGGAGACAGGAGCTGATGGAATGCAACATCCTTATACGCATTTAGTCAGTGCAAAAAGTCAACATGCATTTTCATAGATGTACTCCCTTGGATGATAATACTAATGCTCTTCCCAACGGAGAACTGGCTGAGCTGAATATCAAAGGATAGTGTTTTTCAAATGTATTCAGCATGTGTTGTCTCCCAGCGTAGCTCTGACCCTGCAGTAGGAGCCTTCTGTTAGAATTTACACAACCCGATTGCAGTGTTCAAGCTGATGCTGCCCATGGGGACCAATATCAAAGACTTCAGTTTCTATTACCAGATTGCATGTTTGTGCTGTGCTTCCTACCCTCTGAGCTGAAGATCATCGTTTGACTGAGGAAAACACCATTCTGTCGCAACTTGCTCCAATTGAGGAACCTAAAACAATAACAAATATTGTATAAATGCAAAGGATATAATCATGTAGTAACATCTCTTTCATAAGCTCTCTCCAGCTGAGGAATGGATGCAATTTCAATAAAGTATTCCAGATGTACGCTTAATTGTTTGCAGCGGAACAGTTTTATGATAATGTGTGGTGTGTTTTGTGAATATGTTGTTGTAATCTGCATGATTTTATGAATGTCATATGCAGTATCTGGGTGCAAGATTTTATATTTATATATTGACAAGGATAATGTACCCTGTAGAAAACTGCCTATATTACAACATGTATTTTTTTTTTAGAAAGAACAAAAGATACCCCGTGCACAGCAGTGTTGCTCTACTGCCAGCTAGTGCAGCGTAAATAGTACAATAAACTAGAATTACTGCCTCGCAGTTGTATGCCTCCACGCACCAGTGAAGTTGCAGTTTACATCCATGTGTGTCCAGACTCATATAATATACTGTATGTAGTGACTGATAGAGAGCTTGGTCACATGGTGCAACAACAATCACCTGAAGCTCAACATCAACTAAATCAAAGAGCTTGAACTACCCTTCTTCAAATATGGATGTTGCTGCAAAGAAGCTCTAAATTCTGAAACATGATTCTTCACACACACGTTCAACCAAATAACCCTCAAAGCATTCCTGAGATGCCGTGTTCATAAGAGGAGGATGGACATAAGGTCACAGTGACCTTGACCTTTGACCTCTAACCACCAAAATCCAATCAGTTCATCCTTAGGGCAAAGTGAATTTTCGCATCAAATTTGAAGAAAGTCAAGGTGTTCCTGAGATGTCGCGTTCAGAAGAATGGGATGTACAACCCCAAAAATATAATGCCACACTGACTGCTGCCGGCGTGGAGGCATAAACATTAATTGTTTTTGTGCAACCCCCCCCATAAAAGTTGGGACACTGTATAAAACATGAATAAAACAAAATGTTCATCTATCTTTTTTGACATTCATTTTAAAACCTTGACCTTATGGACTTAATTTTTGTAAATATACAATATGTGTATTCTGAGTTTGATACCAGCAACACATTTCAAACAAGTTGCATCAGGGGCAACAAAAAAACTGGGAAAGTTGTGGGACGCTTAAAAAACACCTGTTTGGAACATTACACAGGTTAATTGGTAACAGGTAGTAGGGCACCCTCGAATGGCTCAGTTATTCACAAGCAAGGATGGGGTGAGGTTCACCACAATATTATTTTTTCTAAATAACACCACGTGTAAACCTACCATGGTGGTTTAAACGGGTTGAGTTTGGCATTATGACCACTGAAGTGACCATATTTGGATAAGAGATTGAAACTTAGGAGGATATGATAATTTAAGGCACTTGTCACATTGGCTTCATTATAACACACTGCACACCTCAGATGGTGCTTGACCACAAGTTGAAGGAACTATTAGTCTCTTCCCCATAGAATAATACAATTATGATGCATGTCTGCTCATCTCCTCCTCATGCAAAACTTTTTGGCCTTACTCAGCATAAAGTGTTCACTACTTGCCAAAATGACTTTCACAGAACTACTCCCATGGCTGCCTACCCTCTGTGGCTTTCTCTCATTCACCTGATAACCGTTTGCAGAACGCCTTATCTCTAAGATACAAGGTAAGCTGCATTTTTTTTTTAAATAACTATTTATTTTGTGGCTAAAATAAAGTAGTTGGATTTAATAACATTTAACAAAGTTTACTTGAGTTTGGTTGTACAATAGATAGATAATAGGGGATAAAGGAAAAGTGGAAGGAAGGTCAGTAGGTGCAAAAAAATGTCTTTCATAAAGGCAGGCTTTTTCTATTTATTTAGCCCATCTTTTAATTTAACTTA
This sequence comes from Hollardia meadi, assembly GCA_037974645.1. Lineage (NCBI taxonomy): Eukaryota > Metazoa > Chordata > Actinopteri > Tetraodontiformes > Triacanthodidae > Hollardia > Hollardia meadi. The sequence continues at coordinate 8,987 of JBBPCS010001242.1, read as the reverse complement.
GGAAAAAATGCCATATTTCCTCTAATTGACTGCACCTGCGTTCTTGGCCCCCATTGTTTTCTCATTATATTTACATTTGTAATATCTGATGATTTAGCAGCTTTTCCTCAGCTTCTGCCTCATGGAGCCCCTTCCTCTGTGGCATAGGTACACAGAAGCATTTGGCAGTCACAAACCAGTGAATCGTCCTGCTTTATTCCAGTAAGCGTATTCAATTTGCTTCACCCTGGGCGACACAGTCTAACATGTGTTATCCATCATCTCAGTGAAATTCAAGTTGGAAACTTTGCAATAATGTATTTGAAAATAGTTGTTCCAATTACAGTGTATACTGCTTGATTTCATATATGCACCTACAGCAATTCACTGTCAAGGCTAGATCAGTCAGCCTTAGGAATATCTAGCAGGCTTTCCATGCTCTGTAATTTATTCTTTATATTTTACTCTGAATTACCTTGCTGATGACGAGACTAATGATATGTGGCTCATGGCAGGTGACACAAAGTTTCCTTAAATAACAACATACACCATTTTTATTTCTTGATGCTATTATATACAATGAACTCTACCCAATTTAAGGTAATCTGTAGTGTGTGAAGGGATTAAAAAAAAAAAAGATTTCTGACATCGTTCCGTCTCCAGTTTTCTACCTTAAGGTCCAAGTACTCACACATCTAAATCCTATGTGTATTCTTGCTGGTGAGTGTCCTTCTGAGGCCTTGTCCACACGTACACAGGTATTTTGGAAAATTTATTTTTCTATGCATTTTGGCCTTTTGTCCACACGCAAACTGCATTTTAGGTCGCTGAAAACTGACCTTTTGAATAAACTACATTCACGGTGAAGATTTTCAGAAACTAAGTTAATCAAAACATCCCTATTGGCTATTCACTGGAACTGATAATAACTTCTGTCCAGGCTTCTGACTGGCCAACATGGCTTCACGGTTAGAATTATATCGCCGGCTGTTGGTTTGGCATGCTCTCGGCAGCACTTAACAGCGTTTTGTGTGTTTTCATGTTGACAAGGATTTCTTTTTGAGAACAGTTCTTGTGTGACCGATGGAGGAAAACCCTTGTTTTCAAAAATACCTGTGTATGTTTGGACGAGGCCTGAAAGTGTATGTGTGGTGCTGGTGAAATCCAGTCTGGTAGAACATTAGAGTCATTGTGCAATGAACTTGATGTAATGAAGAAATCCAGCAAAAAAGCACAACATACTCCAACTAGCAGGCTGAATTAATGGATAAAAAAAAGTCCAGCTGAAATCACATTTAGGCATCCCTTTCTGTAGTCAGAAATAATGTCAACATGTTTATTTAATGTATTGTAATTATTTATTTTTTATTTAAAGGAAGACAAAAAGGTTTTGGGGGAGATATCAGAACTGCTCCTTTTCATCTCAGCTGGAGGGGTTTGATTGATAGCAGCTGGCAGGCTAAGTGCCAGTGTTGCACTGTAGGGAGCAAAATACAAAGTAAAGGAGCTTGCGCTGAAGCCTACATGTCATGGGCAGACAGCGTGCTGCTAGTGATATTGAAGTGTAAGGACCACACCAGCTCTAACCAGACTGAAGTGACATTTGCAGGTGTGTTTTCATGCCGTTTGCAGCCGAGTAGATAATTATCTATCTAGCCTGCAAAATGACATTAGCAGTGCACTTTTCCACAGTGAATGTTCATTCAACAAGCTATGGTGCAGGACAAGACATGTACTCATATTTGTTATTAGCAAACAAAATAAATAAATACATGTATTTCTTCCAACTCAGTAATTTAACACAACTCAGCAGAACTGTATGCTGTAGCAGACAAAAAAAAAAAATTCAATTTAATTTAATTTCAGTTGGATTGAATGTCTTTGTGTTTGGTATGTTGCCAACCCATCTCATTCCTCACCAATTATTCCTTGCTTATATCCTTTTCTATAATCTCACAGAAACTCATAAAAGCTTTACTCTTCTGCTCTTTTTTCTTTTTCTCTTTCTTCCTCTCACACAAACATAAACAGTCCCAATATATCTGCCCCCCTTGGATGTTTAATTTGTTTAAAACTATCCATCCACCCGTCTCCAATCTAAGCTGAGCTGCACTTCACTTTCCGAGCAGCTGTGAGCTTGATTCGTACCGGCAGCCATGTCATTGGTTCCTTGGCAGACGAAGAACTATGGCATTAATCTAGGCTGCAATATCATCACCTGTAACGAGACACCTCTGCTTTTAGTATTTTCATATGCATTGCTACACACACACACACACACACACACACACACTTGACTTGAGTGTCTGCCATTCAAAGAAGTCTGAATAGAAAGGAATGAGAATGGGTGCATGCTTGAATTATTCATTAGAAGTTCAGTTGAACATTTTAGCTGTAGGTTATGTTACCCTATCCATGACAGAAGCAACATAGTTCCAAGGGTAAATTTATAGAGCAGGAGTCGAAGGAATGTGTTACACCTCCATTTGAGATTAAATGTATTTTTTAGTGATGAAAGGATTTCGCTTGTCGATTTCTCACAGTGTTCCACTAATTTTATATTGTGCATGAGCAATCAGTGTTAACTCTTAAACATGCATCACACACTTGAGCAGAGGAAAATTACATCCTATGTGATCAAGGCTGTAACCTAAAAGAGCAATTATAATTTCATGGAAAACTAATCCACCCTACACACACACACATACACTTTTCGAACTTTCCGAAAAATTCACACCCAGGTCATACCATGATAGGCTATGCAGGGGTAAGAATGGAGCCGGAGTTTAAACCACTCCCTCTAGCTCTCTTTTTTTCAAAAGTATCTAAAGTGCAAAATCATGAATGTCTTCCTGGAGAAGTTGTCTGAAACTATTTTTTATATTATGTTGAATGTGGCCATTTCGAACACTTATAAACATGTGACACTGGGAAAAATGGCAGAGTTGTACAAGAGATTCAATATTCAAGAGAGCTTATTATCTTATTATTGCCTCCACCAATGAAACCAATGCATCTCCAATCAGGTCCCAAGTCACTCAAGATAACTGAAAATATGTACCATATATACAATATACAAGAACAATATAAGTAGTATCGAAATATAAAACAAAAAATAACAATAAAAATTTTAACTTCAAAAGTTTTTTGTATAACTTTATTTAGGAATCTGCATTATGGGAATTTTGACACAGAACCTCTACACCAGAGAGGAAGACAAGACAGGTAATAATGCATGATCTGCTTTACGGCTCCATTTATTACCACAAACCAACTGCTCTCTTTACCCAGCTGGTAATCAAGCCTTCAAGGGCATGGATGGATGGATGGATGGTTAGAAAACAGAAGAATTTTAAGAGCTCATCATATACTGTACATACATATACAGCCTTCATATAAAATACTCTAGTACAGACTTTAATACTTTCTTTTGAAATGTAGAGGAGTGAAATTAGGGTCTCAAAAATGGTAAAGTTCTTGAATAAAAGTACTTTCTCGCTCTAGTATTTTCCTTTTAATATGGCATATATTGCATTATATTCAATATTTGGGAAAAAACTAACTGTGGAGTCTATAAGGTGAACTATGTTACTGGAAATATACAGATGATATTGGTTTTTACCCTACAGGAGATTGTATTAGGATCCATAGTTGCTCTCTGTGCTACTCCATATTGATTCTCAAAGACCTAACATTAAGGTCAGTAAGTTTAATTAATGGTGAAAAGTGATGGAGCAGGAGCTGTACATGTGAAATTTAATGCCAACTCTAGAAAGAGAAAATTAGGTGGATTTGTCAGAGTGGCGTTCCCTCTTTGAAACGTGCTAATCCAAGCCAGGATCTGTGTCTGTGTCCATGGAGATAGAGACGATCAAGTGTTTTTGGAGTACTTTTAAAAAACCAGGCAAGAGGGACAAAAAAAACAACAAGATGAAATGGAGGACTGAATTATTGTGTCCACACATCTTCCTTTAAAATGATTCATTCCATTGCTGTTAATTAGCAGCTACATTTGTAAAATGAACTCTGAAAAGGGAGGGATTAGATGGAGGAATAAGAGCAATAAGAGAGGACAGGGTAGATTAGTTTAAAAACAGAAGTGATAACAAAGTGAGAGAGACAGAGAAGGAAAGAACACAGCAAAACCAAATAAGATCTCTGTTCTCAATTCCAGGCAGTGAATCCAACAATCCAATTATGTGCAGCACTTGGTGACAGGATGCATGACTATACTGTCGCTTTGTCTTTTTGGTAAGAACAGAGATTAAGGTCAAGACACAAGTGGATGATGCAGAACAATGATATTTTTTGAACAATAGACAATAAGACAATAGGAAAAAGTTAATGGGGTGTGTGCTTTTCTGCCATTGGTGTGGCTAGAAATATGAAGCAGCACAGACGGACTTCAAGAAACTAATGAATCCAAGAAAGAATGTGTGAGGATTTCAGGGGAAATGTCACCACTGCTGTCTGGGGTAGCATGCAGGCAGCGGCCTACAAATTCACCGAATCATACAAAGGGAGATCAGTGAGTGATGGATGGGGGATTGTTAGTGCAGACCCAGTCACAGATTATTTATTGATTAGATATCAGAGACCCAGGCTGAGACAGTAGATGTCTTATAACTGACCTCAATATGGACATGGAATAAATTGCTCGCACAGCCATTCAAATGCAAGTTTGCTCTCCTCCTCAACATGGAAACGGTTCTTCTAAAGCCTCCCATAACTCACTCCATGTTTTGGCAATCCAATCAAACAATATTTTTTTTAAGATTCTTCAAACAAATGGTGAGTAACCCACTCACTGTAACAAGTTGAGTTTGACCGTGTGGCACCACAGTCCAACCAGTAAAAATATTCAACAATTGAAACCTGATTATTAACATCATTTGAGCATGACTAACTATGCGAGGTACAGACAAAAACTACTATTTGATACTGGTCAAGTGCTGAAGCCCCATCAGTTACCCCTGCTCTTAAATTGATTTGTGTTTCAGTCTTGATAGACATTTGCCATCCATCCTCTCTCTCGCTAAGAGGTCTTCCCTCTCTGCCTCCATAATGATTGACCTCTGTCGATCATACTATACATAATATTGTATTTTGTGTAGTCCACAGTGCACAGAATAACACACCATGAACAGAGATGTGTTCTCCATTCGATCAAATGTATCCTCTTATTATCAAATTCTTGTCCTCAGCATTAATGCATTTGCATCGCCCCCTGATGCGAACATAGAGTTTCAACACCATCTGCTATTTGTTCTATTCCCTGTTACCATGCCTATGTTCCTTTGAAGAGGTCCTTTTAAAGGCATTCAAATATAATGCTAAATAGCTGTCACTGCCGGCATTCAGACACAACCAGAATACAAATGTACAGTGCAGGGGGGGGCGGGGGGGGGGAATAAAAAAATCACAAAGAATGAGTTGCAGCAGGGCCACGTCTTTATTGGGTGAGTCCTGAGGGACTAGCGGGTTGAGAGGACACCCTGTTGACCATGACAGCAGAACCACACTCACCTGCTTTTAAACAATGCATGCATTATGAGGTCTGGTTAAATCAACAGAATAAATAGTTACAACAATGTTATGATTGACAGGAACTTTTGATTATGTCGTGTTGGTAGTACTGAGTCCCCCACAGAAAGAAAAAAAGGGCTAAAACTACAGAATATTTGTGCTGCCAAAAACATACACATATTTTTTTTTTATCATTCCTTATTTTTTTGGGTGACAGTTTAATTTATGTCTCCTTATTTAGAATTTAGACACAGTATACAAAACATTTCATTCATAACACAGTGGAGTGTAGTTGTAAGCGCATTTAGAGGTAATCTTACTGTATTATAACCTCTCCATTGAAGACATTCATAGATGTTCATTAAACCTGTGTTTTACTATGTTATTCATTATCTGTTTATTCATTCTGTTTCAGGAGGCGTTATAGTCATTGATGACATTACATAACCCTTTAAACTGCATACAACTGCATTACATGTTATAAACCATTTATTAAATGTTTATGTGCTGCTTATGAATGCTAACACCTCAAACAGTAGTAGTATTACAATCTTTGTTGGCTAAAACCAGCTCTCATGTCTTAATTTAGCTTTTGATTTTCATAATAAAGTAAATCATCCTAACATATTTGTTGAATGTAACATCTTTTTTTTTTTAAAGATTTTTTTGGCCATAGTCGGCTTTATTGGAACGAGAGAGTGCAGAGAGAAGGGGGTAGAGAGAGGGGTATGACACGCAGCAAAGACTGGCCGCAGGTGGGAGTCGAACCTGCGACCGCTGCAGCAAGGGCGCAGCCTTGGTACATGGGGCGCCCCCCGCTTAACCAGGTGAGCTAGCGGGCGCCCGAATGTAACATCTTTTTAACATGTTTATAGAATTATGTTCTTCTGTGTTAGGATCTACTGTATACTCTTATACGACCGTTGCCTCTGACATTAAATAAACAAGGTGATTTGTACACAGTATGGTTTCCAGGGACAATGAAGCTTGATAGAGGGCCAGGCCAACCATGACATTTGTAATTGGGACTAGCTGTCATTGTCACAGTGATTTACGATATAATTAATGAACAATTAGGTGACATATTAGGGTGGTCCTTCTTTGTTTTGCTCAAAATTTGTCTTCAACCTTTTCTCCCTGGTTGTATTTCCCACATCCTCTCTCACACTAAATACACATTTTAAATAATGAACTCATGCATGGATAAAAATATAATAAAATAAACCAAAAATATTTTATGCACTCTTGTGTCCAGTCAATGTTCCTCATGAACTGGATATTACACATGTGAATGTATTTGCCTATAGTATTGATGACTCTACTGTAGATCCTTTGATTACCTTTGAATTCACTTTAAAGTGTATTTTTTTCATGTTTATTTGAATATATTTTAATTTCCTCTAACTAAATTACATGCATATATTTTTTAAATCCTTCCATAAGTAATGTGTGTCTATGACAATGTGTATGCTACTTCAAGTCAATTAAAACACAAACTAACCCATGCCCTGGGAATTTTACCCATTTTGGCACCTTCAAAGCGCAACAAAAGGGCTGGAGCTGCATGCTTTCCTCGATCGGGCTTTCTCAGACTTAACGGAAACAGCGGGAGATAATCGATAAGCTTTCCCACCACCTCCGAGAAGATGAACTTGGAGAATACCTCAGAACCTGCAGCCTTAATTTCTCTCATGAGGTTCAGCAAGGGCACTCATTAGACTAACACACGTTTGTTAATTACTCCTACTGCAACCACTATAACACCAACATGGGAAAAAAGTCAATGTGTTCTTTACTAATGGCCAAATCAGCTCAGGTTTGTTAAGCAATCTGTCACCAAAATATCCTCAGGTTTCCAAGCAAAGTTTCACTGGACTGCAATTTCATTTTTAGTTTATGTTGAATATTGTCGTTTCAGATTTAAGGATGGAAAGAAAAGTAATTAGTTTTAATGAGCATATAACCCACAGCTAATAAAACAAATTGCTGGATAGAGAAAATGTGGACGTAAAAGTTTAGAAGAGCTTTTCTTCTGTTCTTAATCTCTATTTATTTCTGGCCAAGGTTCTCTCTGAACATTGACATCCTGCTGCTGTGAACGCAACTGCACAACTGAGCAACAGTGAACATGTGCAGCATAACACTCAGGTAAAAAGATGTTTTTACCAGCAGCACTTCACTGGCACTGCTGAAGAATCCTGGGTGGGTGCAATAATAGTGATCTTTGTCTTTCTCACTTTCCCACCGATTCTCAGTAAAGCTCTGCAACATCCATCTAAGGAGACTGCCATATTGAATGTCCGTGTGGTGGAGAGATTAATCGGTGGTCACCTGCTGTGGGTTATCAATTGAGCGCCTCAGGTGGAGCCATATCAGCATAACAGGAAACCATTTTGTGACACATGTCATATTCTTTGAACACAACCCGCCTTTGTTTTCTTTTCTGAAGGGGGATCTCTGCGTCTTTGCTTGTGTCTAAAGATTAGAGCCAGTGTCAGGGCAAACTATGAAGCACAGTGGCAACCTGGTACCGCAGGCGCCGGGGGGTGGATGAGGTGTGTTTGAAAGGGAGGCTACCAATACAGAATAAGACACAGCAGGAGTCAACAGCTACCTGCCGGCTATCAGCTCATTAGGGGCAAAATGAAAGAACTGAGAAAGAGATGAGAAGAACCCGTTTGAGTTCTGCTCATCACAAGGGACCACAAAGATAGATGCACCTGGAGCAGCACATTACAGCCACTTTCACCCCCTTTTTAAGACATTTTGGTAAAAAAGTAGTTACCTGGAAGCTGGTTTGAATGCTTTCATTATGAATGCAGCAGCATTTTAACGGTACTAGGGCTCACACTATTTTTTCACAGCTTCAAAAAAGATCTTACTGAGCTTGCATTTGCTCCAGGAAATGCCCGAGGACGCGCCAGTGGCACTTCATCCATGCTTATTAGGTAAGTTTAATAAGGGTAAGAACAACCCAGGTTAGCAGATTTCCTAATGAGGTCTGATATGTTTACAGTCATTTCTCATGTCATACTCTCTGTCCATTACTCAACAGTGAAATCCAGTTGTCTTCCATAGAAACTTGCTGGTAAGTCAGGATTCCTGTGGACATGATAACGATGTGTCATCTTAAAGAACAGACAGGATGTGGGAGAGCTTTCAGTTTCTATTTAATAATTTCTTTCAGGCACGTCGCACCCGTGGGTTTTGAGGGTCTTGCGACACCCACACTTTCACACACTTTTGTAATGTCGATTTTTTTTTTTTTTTTTTGTAACTTTGTCTTGTCTTATTATGTGATGTGTCAGCTAACATTAGTCAGTTCATAAAATGAAATAGGCTAGCCAGGTGGCAAACAAACTTAATGCAAGCTAATGGTACCTGACATTATTTTGCAAGGTAGCATTTTCACAACTAGATAGCAAGTTTGAGTCTGAACGCCCCCCTCTTTTGGGACTCTTGCACCCTCGGTTTACAATGTC
>JBBPCS010001240.1:10000-15460 GCA_037974645.1 Hollardia meadi | reverse complement strand
AAACCCCCCCCCCCCCCCCCCCCCCCCCCCGGGCTAAATAGGTGGATGGATGGACGGACGGACAGCGAGGAAGATGAAGGTGGGATAAAGACGAACAGAGGGAGGACAGGAGCATCAAAGTGTGGCGGCTGGTGACGCGAGGTGCATAGGAATTTAGGCACTAAAAGAGAGAGGAGAGGAGAGGTCAAGAAGACAAAGAGAAAATGGCACTCTGGGAAAGTTTGCATGAAAAGAAGGGGAAAAGGGACGTGAGCTGCAGTATTTAGCTTATCTGGTGGTCAAGAGAGTTGCGAGAAAAGCTTTGAAAAGTAGCAAAAACTTCAAATTGGATTGGGGTTTTCGTGAGTGAAACAGCTTCTTGAGTGACAAAAAGAATAGTTCAAGAATTCATTAGTGTTTGTTATTGGTTTTTTTTTGTGTCTTTGAGGCCATATTTGCTGTCAAAAAACAGAAACGAAGAACCGTGACTGCTTCTTTAATGTAACAACTTCAGCAGGAAAATGAGATTGTGTTTAGAAAGCGGTGACAGACATTTCAAAGACATTTCAAGGACATCCAAAGCATTTTTTGAGCTGTTTTTAAAATGCACTTTAACAATTTTCCATTCCACTCCTACAGGTGCCTCACCGTTAATCACACAAATTTGATTTCATCCACATTTTCTAATAATTTCTTGACAATTTCTTGCAAAACAAATGCCTTCAGAAGAGTGTGAAAACTTTATTCTTAAATATTCCATTTCAGCTTCTCATAATAGGCAATAGTTAATAATTTCACAGAAGTAATTGGAAGGAACCCCAGGTATACAAAGAAAAAGATAAAAAAGAAAGTTGTTAAAGTTGCTAATGTCTTCTGGCTTGAGGAAGAGGAGCAACTGATTAACATGAATATGGCTGAACTCTGCATGAACCCCAACAGTATTGAGGCTTCATCGCCGTTGTTTAAACATTCACTTCTGGGGACCCAGATTTCAAAAAGAGTTCTTCTCAACGCCTCAAACTATTTTACATCTTTTATTCTCGTCTCCTTCTTTTCCTATCTCACCCAAACACCTGTAACAAGGATTCGCTGAGGCGTGAACGGTCGACACACACAAACAAACACGCTTGAAGTAAGACAGGACATGACTGTGTGACCTCTCTGTGAACCTCAGATACCAAGACTGACAGACAAAGAGAAATGAAGCTGGCAGGCAGGTTGACACAGTCAAGTGGGATTAGATCAGATCTTTTTTTGACATTTACTGCAGAGTTCAAAAAGATATTTTAAGATTTTTTTTTTTTTTTTACTCCTTCACTCAAAACAATCTTATTGTCTTTCTGTCTTCTTTTTTTCAACCTGTCAAAACATCTGTAGCAAAGACTTGGAAAGAGCAAACACACACCTCAGTCCGTGTACAACACACACTTCTTCTCTGACCTCTAACCATATCAGACAAGCAACAGCTGGTTCAGAGACAAACAGCTCTCAAGCAGCCACACACACACACACACACACACACACACACACACACACACACACACACACACACACTGAGGCAGCAGGGGAGGGCAGGCTAAGTGGAGTAAATAAAGAGGAGGACGGATTGTAGTTGTTTGTCAGCACAGCTACAATTAAATCTGTCAATAACCATTATAGAAAGGGCCGGACTCCTCCTGGAACCAAACACCCAAACATTTACCTGATACTGCATCCGGCAGACGACACACACACACACACACACACACACACACACCGACATTAGTGTATCCCACAGGCCACACATGTCGAGTCAATTTAATTTATATACGTAGCCCAATCGGAAATCACAATTTCCCTCAGGTTTCCTTCAACTCTTTGTTTACCAGCCCTTATGTTTTCATCTTTTTCTTGTTTTGATTTCACATTCGGTCTGTTTTTATTGTGAATAAAAATGGATTGTGAAGGAAATCTTGTGTGCCGAAGAGATGAGGCCTCTGGAGACGGAAGATGTCTTAGGCAGAAGTATTTATTGCAATTTGATGCATCAAGGTGAGTGAAAGGTGACAAACAGTTCAAGTGATTAAGTTCACATGTCAAGGGCATGGTCCACATGTGTGATTATTCTATGGGTTAGTCAAATGTATGGATCCATGCATGTTTAATTTTGATAGATTTTAATCAAGAAATAGAATCGGGATTTCATTCCTGCTAACTAGTTTTAACAAAGCTTTAACGAATTCTGGGAAATGTGTGCAGATCAAGTTGAATTAATTAATCTTATCTTAAAAATTGAGTTCTCAAGTATTACATTGGTTGGCTAACTGCTTACACAGTTGAACGAACAGTGAAGCACATACAGGCATGCTCAAAAGCACATGGATACAAAAAAAATTAATACCTGCTTTTACACGAAGAGACACACACACACACACTTCTAATCATACCATCCCTGGGTTTTAAAGCTAATGGGTGTCCTCAGTCTCCTCTACAAGCTGTCTCTCTTTTGCTACCATGGGACATGATTAGCACGCACATACACGTTCACGCGCAAACACACACACACGTACAAAGGGGCTCTGCTATCAGCAGTAGTCTAAATGCCAAGTCACCGAGCTAACCATGCAGAACTAACACTCTGCACTGACATACAGCTCGCCCCGACAAATTACCTGATGTATGTGTGCAGTATTTAAGATTTAATGCGAAGTCACACACACACACAGATTTTGGACACATGTTGTATACAGCGTCACAAGGACCGAGACCACAAGAGCTCGGAGCTTGTGCACGTGCATCTCAAAGTGTGTGCGTATGTGTGACAGTCCAGCAGGCCACAGGCCAGAGGACAGAACCTCACTGAGGTGAGGCCAGGCCCGCCCGCCTGTGTGAGAGTGGACATGAGAGCAGAGGGCAGCAGCAGTGGGGCCGTCTGCGGGAGGAGGAGGAGGAGGAGGAGAAGTGTGAACGTGGGCGTGTCTGTGAAGAAGGAGAGTGACAGAAACCTAGGTAAAACAAGTGGGAGCGGACGGGCATTCACTCGCTGGTAAGCCCTCCGCTCACTTCAGCATTTGGTATTAGTTAAAGTTAGGAAAAATATTTCAAGCCTGGCTCTGAAATGGAGCATCAAAAATTAATCATCAAGGCCAAGATTCATAAATAAGTTCTTTGCAATGAATCCCAATAGACAAACATTGGTATGAGGAAATTTTATCATAAGGCTCATCTTTATAAATGAGGCCTCTGGCGCCTGAGTGTGAGACTCCTTCCTAATGAGTCATAATGAGCGTCCTAATTTGTGGCAGCAGTACTGAATCCAAATGTGAGTAACACGACATAATTTCAGCTATTTAGAGGAGGCTTTTATCCAAAGCACCTTGCATTATGGCCAGTATAAATATTTTTTAGCACGAGTGGCCCCAGTGGGAATTAAAAAGGACCATTAAGAATGTGGGTCAGTGTTTGTTTTTGTGCGTGAATCCTTTTGATCTAAGATAGGAGAAAAATGAAACGGTAGTTAGCATTTAAGACGCTTTTATGGTGGTGCATAAGGTAAATTTTGTTCCTATTAGGAATGCTGTGCTGAAATTATTTTCAGTAAAGATGTACCCTGTGGAGGTTTTTTGTAAACAAACACAGTTAGTGTTACCTGCCAAAATGTATTATGTGTATCATGGAGGCGTAACAAATGTGTTTAATGCATTTAAATCATCATAAATCTTTTTTTTAAATATATATTTTGAAACCTGGATTGTTACATTAAGGTTCACACTGGGTCTTCTTTTTAGAGGTACATAATTACTGGTTTAATATTCTCAGACATGAATATTTGCTCTCTCTTTTTTGTCTTCTATGATATTAAAACTGAAAATGTTGAAGTCCTGGACTGCTGTCAGACAAAAAGCTGACATCTCTGTGCTAGTACAAAAGATATGAACAAAATGTGCAACCATCAAAACATACCTCCATAGTGGTCAAAAACTCCTGAGGGTACTTTAAACCCAAACAATGTCCCCCACACGCTTTAGTCTAAACTCACGTGTATTTAAAATGTCCATGTCACATCTTTACACCATCTGCATAGCTCATATCTGTTTCCAGTCACATCTTTTGTTGCATCCGTCTATTCCTTTCCCTCCTTTTAGTCTTCCTGTCATCCGTCATCATACTGGAAGCATCTGTTCGTGATCTATCATCTAGAAGTCATCTGGTGCACGGTTCAAGGCACATCTATTCTTTGCTGATTGATCCTCCGAATCTTTTTTTTTTTTTTTTATTGAGAAGACGAACATGTTCCTTTTCCAGTTCATCCTATAGCCAAAACGTTGCCCTCAAGATATTCAATTATGTATTGGCATTAAAGTACTTGAGGATCATCCTGAAAGGCGGCGAAGCTTTAAACCTAGAAGTAAACATGTTTTAAATGTTTCACCAACTTGCTTTGAAGGCTGCAAGATCATTCAGTATGTTATTTGTTCTGTCCACTGCTGCTAAAAGCCTTAGAGCTTTTAATGTTGTCTTAAATAAGCCTCTGGATCAATGCAACATTACATTGATATGATATCAGCATAAACTCTCAGCGAGTACAGCTGCAGATGTAAAGAGACGGCAGCAGTTGTGATTAGGAATGTTTTAACATCAGATGTGGGATCCAAATCACCACGCAACCTCCCCTTTAGGAGGAAACTATGGTGAACTGTAGATTGCTTCTAGGCAGCAGGCCAAATAATGCTGATGAGGCAGATGCAGAGAGAGGGCAGTGTGTGTGTGTGTGTGTGCGTGTGTGTATGTGTGTGTGTCTCACGTTTTGGGGACAAAAATCTGTTTACACAGTCAAATTGTGGGGACTCGCCTTCCTCCATAATGTAAATTATTCATTTTTAGAGTGAAGACTTGGGTTAAAGGTGCAATTTGTAGTTTTGAAGGTACCTCTGAAAATAAAGGGAGCAGCGTATCACCAGAGGAGCCGTGCAGCTCACTATACTGTCTGCTTAAAGTTAGTGAACTTGGGCTGTGTAGCCTAAATGTTTTTGGTTGTAGTTATAGTGACTATTAGCTTAGTTAGCAGTAGAGCTAGTGGGCATACTGCCCTCTGAAGTCTGTCTATAGATCGCAATCGTATCACAGGGGGAGTCACCGCGGGAGTGACCTAAAATGGCATGTAGAGATTGAACATTTCCACATCTTACTCTGTGAATTGAGGATCTACTTCGGGCAAACCAGAGGTGATTGTGGAAAGACAAACCACGGCGGTTTTGGCGGGTTTTATTTCGTTTATGTCTCTTTTGAATGAATGAATGGATTAAGCTTGTCTTAATTCGGTAAAATAGAGAAACTTGAATTTTTTTTGCTGGTAAGGACAATAGGTGCAAGAATATTTCCTTGACATTTTGTGCCTTTGGTTTGTTTACTTGTTAGACTAAATGCTAAGAGATCTTGTGAAACTAAGCAAACTCGCCGCTCGTATACATCTCCCAGCAGAAACTACGCAAGTACGGTAGA
>JBBPCS010001240.1:0-5000 GCA_037974645.1 Hollardia meadi | reverse complement strand
GGTGGGGGGGGAAGAGGCAACCCATCACCCAATCATCCGCTGCTAACCACCAAGCCTCTTCCATCATCTCATCCCATCCCTCCCTGTCAGGGAACAAGCCAGGCGGAATGAAAAACCGAGGGAAACACGAGGGGGAAAAAAGACGACTCGGTGAGTTTGCCCATACTGTATTATTGCCCTCGTCGATCTGCAATTGTAGAAAACCAAGCACATTTATTTTTCAGCATAGTGCCGTCCTACATTTAGACACTTCCTCGAGGGGTCGTAGAGCGTACAGATCCCTTCTTGGTAGAAGTTTGGATCCACAGCGGTGATAATGTCATCATCACTGTCAAAATGGCAACTACTGAGCTCCTTCATCTTGGGGAAGAGGTAGTACCAAAGATGCTCTAGAACAAAGACAACACATTACAAGCTACACCAGTGGTATGAAATTGTACACACTTCCAGTCTCCGAGGTGGGTGTGGTCACCTCTCCCGCCCATCCCCACATTACTGAGGACTATTGCTTGTCCAGGTCAAAACGATACAACACTAGATCCGGGCATGATTTTAATGTTTTCATCTTATTTTGCTGCTCGTTTTCGTTTTTTTTTTTTTATCAACTAGCTTCATAAGGTCGCCACAGATCTCAAGATCTCGCGAGAGTGTGTTGCTGAGGCTGAGGAGACAGGTCTGGAAGAAACGTAATTTTCTCCTGATTTATCCATCTGAAAAATGCCATTTTAGCGTCAGAATGTTGTTTTCATGCTTATGCGACTATGGGGTGAAAGGATCGGTCATTATCTGTGCTCACATTCCGTTCTCCTATAAGAAAGAAAATAGGCTCAAAGCTGTCGCTAGTCTGATAAATGGGGCAGTGGCGAAAGAGATCCAGTGTTTCCCATTAATTATCTAGGCGGCTCATATAGTCTAATTTGCGTCGCCATAGTCTCGTAATAACATTAAAGGTCTCATCATTACTTCGACAAAGAATCTCTCACTCTTAGTCGGTTAGCCCCCTGCTGTACGCACTCGCACTCTCTCTCACACACAATCACACTCTGAGCAGAGGAGGGGGGGGCAGACCTAAACGCTCACTACGGCCCCCACCTCCCTTTCCTATCAAAGCGGTTGTCAATGTTTACAACTTCAATGAGAAGATGACGCGAAATTAGCCTTCTGGTCAAGAAAAGAGGGAAGTGAGTTATCAGGCACAGCTATCAGGTAAAGTCGTGTTTGATGTCAACAAATTAGCCACATCAAACGTCAAGTGATGTGTGGGCAGTACATCTGTTGGTTTGTCTGTGTCGCGCAGCCACTTCCAGGACTGTGTTCTGTGACTTTGAGCTGACAAAAGTGAGAGTGAAATACAACTATTCCGTTTGATGAACGCCAACGGGCAAGAGTAAACTGCTGCTTGGAAAAGATGATCGTGCCACGAGCAAAACGCACATTCATGTGCGCGTGGACAACATGAACCTCGTGCTCTGTGTGGACCAGACAGTCCTGATAATATGTGGGAGGGATGACACTCCTCATTGACGCACATAATTTTAAAACAAGATGGAAAGCAATGGATTGATATTGACCACTGACTATTGGCTTTATCTGGCTTTAAACTAGCCAGAGCCATTGTACAGCTACCACACAGCAGAGCCAAAGCTCAGTGTTATATTATTTTCTACTTTTTATATTTTCCACAATTTCATATTTATGTTCATGTTATTTATGATCTAGCCTCTTTATGTCTTGTTCTGAAAGTGCACCAGATTGATGCAATTAAAGTAAAAAAGAAAAGTTTCTTCCTGGGGAAGATGATATGACAGATAGATTATATGCCAATATCTCCTTTGCTCTTCTCTAATGAATTTGGTTTTATGATGATGGTTTATCTGGTTCACCCTGCAATACAATTTAAACATTAATAACCTTCAACAAGTAATGCCACTAACTTTAAATTCATTTTATAGCGGCTCTCTTAACAGCATTACAAAGCACTTTACCATAAAATTTTATAGACATATTAAAAAAAATATGACCCATAAAACAGCAAATACAGGTACAGACAATATAACAGAGGCAAAGAGGCCAATAATAAAATAAGAGTATATAAACAGTAAACTGTAAGAGCAAGTAAAGCGGTTTCAGTAAATTGAGAGCAGAAAAGCTCCAGTTAGACGTGTATGTTTGTGAAATCCTAAAATAGGTTTTACTGGATGTTTTTTAATGTAAACAAACCTTCAGCTCAGGAAGACGTGTATACCAGAATGACACTCACCAGAATGGTTTCAGAAACACATAAAAACCACAACACTGCTCAGACAGTCCAATATTTATTGAGAAAGGTCGGGTTGTTTATCGTCGCAGGTTCTTTCACAGGCACGGCAGGCAAACAGGCTTTTAAATCAAACGAAAAACAAGGTCACTTATGTATGGAGTCTCATCTAAAATCACTAATAGCCATTCAATGAAATGTCAACATGTCTTTCTCATTCCACTCGTGTCAGCTCTCACAGATAAACTGCAGAAAAAGAGGAGAGGAGAGAGAGAGAGTGTGTGTAATCCATGTGGCTACTTTATAATTAGCTGACAAACTGACAAGAACCCCGGCAAGTGACTGAAGCATTAGATTAACCGGCGTTCTGTATTTAGCAGCCACGACTGGACGCTCCAGTGCTCGGGGACTGCAATCAGAAAACCTCACATATATATGTATATATATATATATACACACAGCCATACTCATGTCAAACAAGTATGTAGGTATGCACACACTCACCTTAACCTCCCTTGGCTGCCACAGCGCTGCACGACTACTGGCTCTTGACAACAGTCTAATTGGTAATTATTCACATGCCCCCCCCCCTCCTGGGAACCAGCAATCCTAATGAAACTGCTTCAGTGTCTGGTGCGCAGACAGGTCTTTAGCACGCACACACATCCCACGGGGAAGTGCGCAGATATGGGCTTACAAGGGGTGCGTAAGAGGTCCTCGAGGTCGAGAGGGAAGCCAGGGGTTAAGGATGGATGAAAATCAGACTGCGGCTACAGGATAATTAAGTTGACCCTTAGAACTGACATTGACCCAGCGCACAAATAGTGTATCAGTGAGACATTGTTGGTGATTAATAGAAAATGAGTCATGCATGAACTCTGCATAAATGGTGCTTTAATTACATGTTTGGTGGCTGAAAAGGAGTGCTTCTCCATGATTTCCCCCTTTTTTTTTTATTGTTTCTAATGCTGATCAAGGCCAAAAACTCAGAGATTACCCTAAAAAGAAACAAAAATGAATGCGCCTCTATGGTCAAGTCAATTTTCCTGTTTTTAAGGCAGTTATCTAGGAATGCACGGTTTTCACAGGACATGAATGATATGGATTATACACATCTTACAAGTGCACACTGACTGTGGAGGCATAATCACACTTGACGCATAATGAGTCACCCCATTTCACTAATGCCAGGCTTAAGTGTCATTTCTACAGTATACGAGAAGGTTGGCAGCCATTTTTAGATCCAGTTTGATGGCTAAAAAAGGGCCCACGCTGATTGCTGTCATATTCGAATCAAGTCATTTGCATATCATCACATTTGATGAGGTAGATTATTTCGGAGAGAATTCTGTGACTTATAATGTGAGGGTGAGAGCTAGA
Organism: Hollardia meadi; assembly: GCA_037974645.1. Taxonomy (NCBI): domain Eukaryota; kingdom Metazoa; phylum Chordata; class Actinopteri; order Tetraodontiformes; family Triacanthodidae; genus Hollardia; species Hollardia meadi. Next base: position 1,363 of record JBBPCS010001240.1, on the reverse strand, counting down.
AAAAAGAAAGAAAAAAAAACGGGGGCAGGCGTTGGCAGAAAGACAGCTGTGAGAAAACAGCTGGGGAAACGAACAGAAAGTCGGAAACTTCTCAAAGACAAGCAGGACATTCCTCCTAACGTCACTCGGAAGCAAACTCGGAGAAGATAGAGAAGGTCACTGTGAAGCGGAGGAGTTTCATCATCTTATTAAATCCCGTTTGTACAATTGAATCGGGTAAACTTGTCCAATATCCAATATTTTAACACTCACTTTCACACCAAGAATGACAGGATGTTTTTTAACTGTCAACTTTTACTCAAGGTAAATTGTAATGCTTTGCAATGAATTATTTTTCTTTCTTTCTTTCTCTTTTAGCTTCAACTCAAGCCAAGAGGAGGAAAGAAAGCCTCAGCACTGACGTGTATTTGAGTTTACCAGCCTGAGTGAACGGGCGAATAATGCCTGAAATTTATAACAGCATCGAGTACGTGGAAGGTGCCAGTGTCAGTCGATTAAGCTCAAGTTTGGTTCACAGCCTTTGTCAGGCCACCCCCTTTTCTCTCTGAGCATGAGACCAACTATATAATGAGATGAAAGTGGGATGAACATGACTTATTAATGCTGTAACCTACAGTAATCCTGAAGTTTAGCCCTGCGAAATTGTAGACGAGGCTTTGGTGAGGAGAATGTATGTGGGTTATAGGAAGTGTAGGAGGGAAAACATGTATTCTGCATCAGTCAAAAACAATATGGAGTTCATGAATAATATAGGAGCCCTATAGGCAGGCTGCAAAAGACAAATGAAAACCTGTACGAGGAGGGGGAGGTGAGAAGAAAATACTGAAGAGACAAAAGAAGAAAGGCATGATTCTCAGTAAACCACAACTAATGCATTTGAGTTTGTTTACCAGTGAATGTTGGGTATTAATTAAACAAATGCATTGGGACCGTCACATGGCAACAAGAGAGTCAACTTCTGTTAAGATCAGACATATAGAGTGAATGCGGCAAAACATCTGTCCCCCCCCTGACTGACACACAAACTCTACGACAGCTCACAGATGTCTACATGTCTTGAAGAGTCATATTGAATACACACACGCAAAAAAAACACCACTGTGTCATTCATTACCCCTCAGGGTGCCATCCTCTGCACCACGGAAATATGGTGGCTTCCCTCTTTAATAAATGTGGAGGCTGCTCCCATTAATATATTTATATCTGCTTATGCACCTTGTTGAAAGCCCATCCAGGGAGATTTCAAGCTATATGAGCTTATTCCTTATCTACTAAGACAACTGAGCATGCCGGGGGGGGGGGGGGGGGGGGGGGGGGGGGGGGGGGGGGGGGGGGGGGGGGGGGGGGGGGGGGGGGGGGGGGG
>JBBPCS010001239.1:0-15460 GCA_037974645.1 Hollardia meadi | reverse complement strand
CACACACACACACACACACACACACACACACACACACACACACACACACACACACACACACACACACACACCTGGTACTGTGGCTCCTGGCTGAGGCGGCTGAGCTCTCTGAATTCCAACTGAATGCTCGTGACCTCGGCCAACGTGCTGTCTGACGTCCATCGAGGGGGGTGGGCTGTACCCTTCCCAATGTTGACATCTGAGAATGGGATCTTTGAGGGAGTTTTGAAGGCAGGCATCAACCTGGACCCGAGGTCTTTCTTTAAGTGGAGTGATGAAACAGAATCAAAGAGGAAAATGTTCTGTTTATTCTGTTCAGACTGACTGCTGTTCTAAAACAATCAGACAACAGAAGAAAACAGGGCAGCAAGCATGCTGGAGTGACTCACAGCTTTCTCTAGAAAGAGTTGGTCTCCTGTTAGATGGTAAGTGCTCAGCAGGCCCCCAAGGACACGGATGGTCGTCTCAAAAAGATTCACGTCCACGTTCTTGTTGAAGGTGAGCTCATTTTCTACCCAGTTCTTTGCTTCTGCAAACTCTATGTGGAGTGAGTACAAGAGAGAAAGGGGAAAAGCAGAAAAAGAAAGGATTTACATTTGCTGCCATTCATTTAACAGGGTGCATCAAAGATGTGTCATGTGACATGATCAAGTGGTCCCGTAACAATCTCCTGAGACAGCCCCCATCCAAGGCTTTGTCAAATTCTTAGAACAAAACTCAGCATAGCATTCCCAATGTTAGAATACTGGAATATTGATGGACTGCTGATGGACAGGGAAAATAAAACAAACAAACAAAGATCAAAATTGATGCAGCAGAACAAAAGGTATCATGTTTTATTCTTCTAAAACCTGTGCAGGCGAGTTAGCTACTAGCGGAGCCGGCTAATATTGCCGCTTTGCCCCACGAGCTACAGAAATGTGAGAAGATCACCTTCCTGACACCACACGCCCAAATTATTTTTGTTTTCATATGAATGATCTTCAAAAAGATACAAATGGATGCAAATTTGCTCCCAGCACTGCAAATTATGGCAAAGACAGATCTGTCCAAGGTGAAAATGTTTCAAATTTAACAGAAAAAAGGCATCTTTTTTGTATCTGTACCATTACTCTATGTCATATATATATTAGAGGTGTATCTAGCAACAGAAATTAAACAAATAATACCCAGCCCCAAGAGAGAGAGGATAAGGGACATACTATACCTTCTTTTAGGCCTATAATCCACATGGTGTCCAGAGAATCAATGAGTGTCAAACCAAGTCCGAACCACTCGCCAAAAGACTTGGAGATGGGCTTGAGCTCATCGTGACCCCATGCGTGGTCCTTGTAGCCTTTCCATGCATGTCTGAAGGCATCACGCACTGCCTCCAGTCTGTCCACAGTTCCAGTTGAAACTACAAACAAATGGAATGAATAAAGGAATGAATTAGAAATGAAAGTGTAATGTTAAAAGTCTGTGTTTCCTCTAGGAAGGTCTCTCAACATTCCACATCTCATTTTCAGAGTATTTTCAGTGGAAGGAATATTCCGTGCCATGTGTTAATGCTGCTGCTTTGAGCGTAGTGGTCTTTTATCCAGCACAGTGGAAATGTTCAAACTTTTAAGTAGGAGAAAAAAAAAAAGGCGTTGGGCTTTAAACAGCATATACAAGTAGAGCTGGACAACGCTACGTTACAGAATCTGTTTGAGGGGGAAAGTTTCTCAGTGGACCCAAAAAGTAAGAAAAAGTTTGAACTTTTGTGTATTCCTGAAAGAGCAGGAAAATATGGGAGAGTTGGAAAACAGTGAAGAGAGACAGAAGCTTATGGTTTCTGTGTTTTACATTGTTGTAAAGTGAAGGTCTTTGTCAGATAAAACAAGACCTGTGAAGTTGTGACCTTGGACTGTGGGAACTTGTGATGGACATTTTTTGTCAGTTTTTGACATTTTACTAAACAATTTGTGGATTAATCAGAAAAATTAACAACAGATTCATGGAGAATTGTTGCAGACCTTAATTTTTCATGTTCACTCGCTGTGTGAAGCCCTTGGTAAGAATTCCTGATAATTTGCAAAAATCTGACTTCTTACCTTCTAGTGGGACAGTGTTAGCAGGGTTGGCTGGGGCTGGAGGCGCCGCTTCTTTGTCATCGGCCGAGGGTGGAGGCTCTGTGGCCTGGTCGGCTTCGATCATCGCTCCTCTCCAACTGCGCGAGTAAAAACCCATCTTATGCCTGATTTATTGATACATACATACACTGCAACAAGGGCTACAGGGCCTGGGTGCAGCTAGAAAATCTTTGTTTCTGATTAGTGTAGTACAAATTTGACAAATTATGTTCGTCAACCAATTTTTTTCTCATGACTGAGATGATACAATGTCGAGACCATTAGAAATCAACTTTATTATACTTTATTTCTCCCTCACATTACCATCAAAAGGGATTTGATTTGATATCAAACACTCAGTACAGTTGTTTAGGGAAAAACAAAATAGCAAACAACAAACAGATCACCAAACAGATCACCTGACAATCTTCTTTTCTTTGTCCTCCTCCTCTCCCTCACCGTCGTGAACCACCTCTTGCTCTTGCTTTTCCCCACCGACTGTGTCTGACAGAGCAGTGCCCACCTCTTTCTGCAGGCTCGGTGGACTTCTCTTGTTTGAGAATCTCTTTTTCTGCATACAAACAAACAGCTGGAGCTTGAAATAGGAGGTACAACATGAACACCTCACGGAAAATGAAAAATAAGTTTTAATCATGAGTATCTAAATATATATAGTCTACATATTGGTATCAAGAGTGATCTTTTACAATGATTTTTAGCAAACTGAATCACAATCATCACCTCTTTTACTACTCCACCAATCAGATACAATGAACAGTCATTATTTTAGAGCTACAACTTTACAAAATTTCCCTGAAGCAGTGTAACAAGTACAGCAGTTTTTCTTGATGTTTTATTATGTCACTATAGTTTGATATTAGATAAGAAATTGCAGATAATCATTTTAAAATGATTCTAGTGTTTTGACTTTTTAACTGATTTTGACTGAAATGAATAAATACAACATAGTATTTAGGTCTAACCTTAGTGGGAGGTTTAGGAAAAATGGGGATGTTTGGTCTTCTTGGCTCCACCATAACATCTGGACCCACATGTGGCCGTGCCACTGGAGCCGGAGCTTTATCTTCAGCTTGACCTGATACAGACTTCACTCCTGGAAGACTGGTCTTCATGCCCCTGTCATTCAGCTCCAGCCAGTCCTCCCTGTCTGACAACCCTGCATGCACACACACACACACACGTACACACACACGTACACACACACGTACACACACGTACAGACACACACGTACAGACACACACGTACAGACACACACACACACACACACACACACACACACACACACACACACACACACACACACACACACACACACACACAAGAAACAAGAAAGACAAGACTGAGTCCACCCCATGCCAGCTAACTATTTTATATAGCTATTACTTTATATTTATTATTCCACAATTGTCTGACAAAATGAATATAACGTTAAAGTAGACACTTCCCAGAAATGGTGTTGCACCCAGCATCTTTTTTTAAGGGCGCTCAGCCTTTTTTTGTGTGGCTGTTGTGAGTGTTGTCAGATGTTAAATAGTAGATATATTAGATGGGGTGTGACTAAAATAGAGAAGAAGCACAGAAGAAAAAAGAGAAGAAGCTTGTTTTGGCCGTGTCTGTCTGAAACTATCATAACAGAGACAGAAAAGCCGATCGGCCGGACACTGAATGCTGCTGGTTAGTGTTATGCTTTAATCACCCTACGAGTTTTAAGCTCAAGTTAACAGTGTTAATTTATCTACCGAGTTATTGTCAATCAAAACTCACATTTAGCTTCTTTTTTTTTTTTCGCACAAGCGCTTTGTCCCAGCACTCTGCAGCGCCCTGCCAGTGCTTTACTGCCAGAAAAAAAACGCTATGTGGACACAGACCTCTACTCTGGTGAGGGATTTTCAGAACACCAGTTTTTTTGTTGTGAACAACTTAGCTTACTGTGGATGGAAATCCCAAACAGAGAGAAACAGAATCATTTTCAGATTTATCCATCTTAGTGCGGACGTGATCTGAAAATCAAATAAAGTACATGTAGAAGTATACAGAGTGAAATCAAGCATGTACGCACAAACACATGAGCACAAAAACAAATCTAAACAAAGAAACTATTACAACGTCTCATATGGTGTTTAAGTAGTTCTCTGCAATTAATCATCACAACAAACCGCAACACAAAGGCAATCCAACTCATCAGCTTCAACTTCTCATGCGGCAATACCATTAGAGTTAATGACAGACTTTGTCTCTGTGTGTGTGGGGGGGGGGGGGAGGGGGGGGGAGGAATCGTTTACCTCTCCACTGCTCTGTGATGCTGGGGAATGAGAGCAGTCCAAATATGAGCAGCAGAGCCAGCAGGAACAGGATGAGGCTTCGCTGGAGCCGAGACAGCTGCTTCCATTTCTGTAGGCAGATAAACAACAAACAGAGCTTACTACACTGCAACATGTCGAACAGCTCCTGATTTAAAAACACGCGTTTGTCAGCAGATTCTGACATCACTCCCTCTTAAAATATTATACAAATCTGTTTATGCTTCTTTTAAAATAGCAGAGAGGGAGAAGAAAAAGCCTGATGGCCGTCCTTGTCTGGCTCACCCTGTATAAACTCAACATGTCTTAGTCTCCACCTGATGCATTAAGCTCAGTGACGGCTCACAAATAAACAAGCAAAACAGCTCAACCCAGCAGTGCAGAGGGAGGGACAGATTGGGGGTCTCTCAGGAGAGAAGGCTAACAGGCGGAGTGGTACCACTCTGTTACCTGCTCTAATTAACACCTGTGCAACACCATGAAACTGTTGAGTCAGCGGCTGCGAGCTGTGACAGAACACACTACAGACTCACGGTCTCAGGGGACATTTTCATTTTACTGTGCTGCTGGAGTTCATCCTACATTATCAACATATTCTGTTCACACCAATGGTGCATCTTTATGACTTTCTTTCCCAATAATGAATTACCAGAAGACCTATGACTCAATATATTTTTTGATAATGTGTGATAAAGATGATGAAAGGTGATTTGTTTTGTTGTGTTTGTCCTTAAACCAATCCAGTCCTTAAAGCAATATCCATTTTTATTTATGAGCTTTCACAGTGGTCATCTCACTTGTTAAAATCTTAAAATAAAAATAATTCATAATAATGACAGACTTAACATCACTATCACAGATATCAATGGACTACATTCCTTCTGCATCTTAACTAATACTTCACATTAGGTATTTTCAACAAATTAGGCTGAAATTAGTTGGTTGTTCAATCTGTTGCATGACAGAAAATTAACTTATACCATTAAATGCAGCCCTAGTTTCATGCAAAATAAAGTATTTTTAATTAAGTATATTTTTGAGTGTGTAGTTGTACCTTGGGAAGACACACCTGAGATATATTTACTAGCTTTTTTCAAAAGCTTTCAACTACAGCTCAACTAATGGTGTGTTTTTTAAAGGCTGATGTAATAACAATAGTTTGGAGCAGGAAAAAGCCAATAGCTGATAAATCGGTCGATATCATCCTCCCTCCCACCCTCATAAAAAATAAAAAATAAAAAGAATTTAAAAAATCGACATTGTCTTTGACTTAATTTGAAACTGGATAACTATTGAACTGAAGTCAAAGTTTGAGTATAACTTTAAAAAATGCACGTTAAAGGGCCTTGAATGTCATCTTCTGTGTTTACATTGTTAAATGTAATGTATTGTTGGTCTCTTGTCTTAATTTTTTTTGTGACTGTAATGTCATGTTATATGTATTTATTTTGTTTCTTGTCCAAATGTTTGTTATCTGTGATGTTGCAAATGGAGCCGCTATGATGCAAGACAAATTTCAGACTTGTTCTGACAATAAAAGTATCAATCAATCAATCAATCAAAAATAAATCTGGATCACTGAACATCAAATAATCGAATATCGAATTCCAGGAAACATACTTAATCAACCAGTCATTTGTGATATAGTGCGTCTTTCCCCTCTGTGCCAACACAGAGAATATGTATGTAGATGTTATATTTCTCTTTTAAAGAAGGAAAAATAACAATTATTCATTTCCTCTGTCTGCACTGGGCTGGAGGCAGGGAAACTTACTCAGCAGGTTGGCTGTTGACACAGACAATCACTTACACTCACTTACATACCACTGAGAGATTCAGAGCTTCCACCTGACTAGCATTTGTTCAGAGATGCTAAAGACAACCACTTTGAACAGGCTTGAAATGTGTACACAACTCCTTTACACTTGTAAGGAACAAAGAATACTGAGCCAACAAGCCACTCAAAGGAACATGATTTGCAGGAAAGATTTTCTCAGGAGCTATAAACCGTAATCAAATTTGACGACCCACAGAGATCGTCGTCTCTGCTATAAAGCTGGCTTTATAGCAGAAATGTGTGTTGATATACTGCTGAAATAAACTGCTACAGATCAGTCGATGAGCGCGCTGGTTTGCCTTTTTAATTCAATAAACAGAGTAAATTACCTCTTGGAGAGCCGACCGCCGTTTTCAAAAGAAGTGCCACAAACATCATATCACATATATATCATGCTGAAATGATTGAAGGAGATTTTTTTGCTTATGATTATGGTATCTGCAGATTAAAATTATCTTAGTAGTTTATACCAGTTTTGATATGCCAAATGCAAATTGCAAATAAATTGCAATAATGGATTCTAATTTTCCATTTTTTCCCCATTAATGCGGGAACTGATTTGACAATTAAGTGCTGAAGGATGGTCCAACTCTCTTTAAAATGACGCAGATTTGTTGAGACAAACATGTGTTAGGCCACATATTAAAAAATTGAAGTGAACAGCAGTGCATGCCGCACATTGAAACACCTGCATCTATTGCTATCTATGTAAACCCACATACCTACAGTGTCGTGATGTTTATAAGTGCAAGTTGTTGTGCATCAGGATACACCAATTTCTCTGCATCGACACATTTCAACTCTCCCGAAAAGCTAACTTTTTTTTATATCATATTTACTCCCCAGAACAGAGCATCCTGCTACTGGTCCCTGACTGCTACATCCGTCTGTATGGTGCGTTTGTTGTGTGTGTGGTAACGAGGATCAAATGCAGGATGGTAAATGACACGACTAGTGCAAACAAATCTCTCATTGCTTCGGAAAAAATAAACTTATAATCCTTGCATTTGAAGCATCTAATGCCACTGAACTAATTAAACTGCCATATATAGTAAATCAGTAATCAATCAAGGTAATCTCATTATAAGAAGTTGTACAAGGCTGCAGGAAGAAACCTGTGAACAAAGCAACTGGCCACCCTCAGGCAGGAATGGCAAACAAAAGTATGAGACATGAAGTGACGAGTGCAACACAACACACCTGTTGAGCCTGAATATCAAAACCAACAAAGGAGATGAGAGGGGCTCATAGTCAGAGGGCATAAGGAGAAAATTGGAAAGCAAAGAAAACAAGATTAAAGAAAATGTGCAAGGAGAGCGAGATGGTGAGATGAACAGAACTTGTTTTGTCACACTGTAAGTGATCAGACACATAATGTGCTCAGGCGATGCTTTTATCTGAAGAGTTTGAAAGTTCATGCGGCTCCACAACAAAAGAAGACTGAGACCTAGGAATAGATTTTCACAAGAAAAGATACATTTCATAAAGAGAGAGATGCTCTTTCTCAATGAGGTGATCTGAGTCATAACCAAGTCGGACACTTACAGCTGAAGCTTGTTTGTACATGCTCAGTCAGAACTGAGCAACACATCGGGCTCGGTTTATACCAAGGGCAGCTATCCCTTTAATATATGGTTTTATTATATTATATCTGGATAATGTTGCAGATCAATGAGAAGAACTGCTTCATGGCAATATGTGATTTACAGGATTGCCACGTCAATATGAGGTGCCTTGATCTCTCAGGTATTTAATTCACTAAACACGGATATTCCCATCTGGTTATTTATAAATAAATAGTTTCTAAATTGAATTTTCAGAAAATGTATCAGGTGGGTGACAAATGAAGGGAAAATGCAACACAAACTTCAAGTAAGCCTTCTAGAACAGCTTCTCCGCTCCTTTTCTACTAAAGTGGAAATAGACAACTTTTTTGCTTAAACTTATCATTATAATAAATAAATAATTATTGATTATACAGTCTAATGGCCATAGAAAAATGACACCATCTGTGTTTATATTGGTTCCCTATAAGCCAATTAAGCCATTTCAATATGCTATTCTCTCTGCTATACCTGTGTCAAAGTGGCAAACCTCTGGTCTGTCTAGAGCCATGACCTGCATACTGCACCACTCACCCTCCAGCAGGACTGCCTCCGGTGTTTGCCGTTGTTGTAATTGTGATTGTGCGGATCACTGAGTGTCAAAGAGATGAAGTCCTTTCTGGAAGGTGGATACATCCTCTGATCGGAGCAGACACTCGTAGGGCATAGAAGCTGCACCAAGACAAGTAACAAAACACAATTAGCCTAACAATTACTATTTCCTACAATAAGGGTAATGTGAAACAGAGGTAGAAAATATGCATTTGCTACTTTTTTCTGCTTTATAACTCTGTAAATGCAATACCTTTGAAGTTTTGGAGGTCATGGTTAGTACACTACAATACAGTAATCCTGGCTAGTATGACTTGCTGTAGGTTTAGACCATGATCGTAAGACTCTTTTTTTTCCCCCAATGTAATTAACGGGTAAAAAGATGTCAGGGTATCTAAACTAAAACCAGGTTACAAGTGGCTTTTCTTTTTTTGATTATGGTTCTTTCACCAGCATTTAACATTTAACTGATATAGATTTACATGTGTAGGTTCAATTTTATTAAACACAGCCAAGGATGAATTTGACTGATTTGCATATTGCATATTATGTGCAGCATATAGCCATCATTGTTTGTGTGTGTGTGTATGTTATTGCCTATACCTCCAATACTATCTTTATTTCATTCTGGCCAACAACCCAGTTTTCCTGCTGATTTCTTCACTGCATGTTCTGATTTTTTATTCTAATGTGTGTATGTATGCTGGTGTTTTTTCCTTCTTTGGCGGACCAATTGAATTGTTACAATTGTTACCAAAATTCAGTATTTTTAATATACTATATCTAACTTCACACTGATGGATGTTGTATAAAATATGCTCATCGTCCCCTTCAGTACCATGGACAGCTTACAAAAAGAAGCTCTTAAAGTACGTGTTGTTTTGGGAAACGAGGGTAAAACATTGGAAGAACTCTTAGAAAACACCCTTCACTTATATCACATTCACAAATCACAGCAGAACTATTTCAAGAATTAACTCAAAAATACAAGTGATGACTGTACACAAATTAGCTAACGTAGTCAATTAACGTTACAGCATAGCAAGCTATAAGGTAAATAGGCTATTTATTACCTTATTTTCACCACAGTTGAAACACAATTCAAGCAAAACACATAAAAATGGGTCTCACATTCGGCTGCTTCCCCCTCACCTTAGTTCCTGCTTGGTTGCCTCACAGCGACGGTATTCTCCAGAAAAAGCTAAACAGCTGTTAGCTAGCTAAAAGAAGCTAGCTCGCTTCTTCTCTTGTTTCTGAATGGGTAGTGAGTACACACGTACAGTACGCCATAAGAACCAACATGTGACACAGCAGTCCGCCCGACTGTCACACAAGACGTCGTGCTGCTACATGAAATATTAAATTAAACTGCGGGAAACATGGTTAAAGTTGGCGAATGAACAACTACAGACAATGCTACAGACAGATGTGGAAAAGTAAGAGCTGACGAGAGACCGAGCGTCATGTGACGTGTTCACGTGCTCTGACGGTTTGAGCGTTAACCCTTAACAACCCACCAACACCATGGCAAATGGTCCCAGCTGACATATTGACATAATTTGGGACCTTTGTTGGTTATAGACTTCATTTTAATTTAATTCTAGCAAACATCCTTTAAAAAAATCCATAAAAACATGTTAAACCCATGTTCTGCGTGTTCAGCTGATTAAAGACTAAAAGGTTACACTAGCAATTAACTGGAATCAACTAACTGAAGGTGTATCACTTAAAATGGTCTGCATGTCTCTCTTTTTCACTGCTTGAAATGTTTGATGTAATATTAGCAAATGTGACCAAGTTACACAGTGTTTTGCAAGCACCTAAGAATTTGCAGTTGCATGTTAGGAAATTATGGGACCAGATAAAAACCAAACCAAACCAAACAAAAAAACCCACTATATAACAAAACACAAAGATACAGATGGATTTTTAAATTCAACACATCTTATTATTTAAGATGATTTAAAGGCAAAATGATGAAGACTTGTAAATTGCATTTTTTTTAATAATTACATTTGAAGATTAGCTTCCTCTAAACATTTGCCTCTTTTTACAACTTCAATTACATTATTACTATCAGACTGACCACTGCTACAACTCCTACTGTGAATTCTACAGTAGTTAATGCTACTACTGACACTGCTCCTATTGAATACCACCGCCAAGGCTAGCACTGCTACGACTAATTGTACTGCTGCTATTATCTCATTATAACAGTTGACTGAGCAATACAGAAGCCCTGAAAGAAAACCACAAAAACTGAAACAAACCAATGAAAAAAAAGTTTTGTGTGGGGGATTCTTTGACTGAGATCAGTATGTCAGGAGATTGTGCCCTTGTGACCTGCCTTCATTAATACTACAAGTATTTTCTCCTCCTTCTCCTCTTTCTTTTATTGAACCTGGCCTTGGAGGGATGCTGTTGTGGCACAGGTTATGGTTGATGGGGCAGTTGGAGCACAGGATAGTCTGGGTCTGGGTGGGAGCAAGCACACCAGAAATGGAGAGGTGCAGTGCTGGGAACTGTTGAACAGGAGACAGAAAAAAAAGGGTTGGAGGAGAAATTAATGTTGATGGGGCTGTAGGAATAGAGTTGGCAAAGATAAGTCCTGCAGCTGGAGACATATCTGTCTGTTGGCAGGCAGCTTCTGAGGCACAGCTGATGGGGTAAAGGTCACTGACTGTTTTTGGTCTTCTCCTGGCCTATACTGTGCTTTGTGTTAGGTGATAAACATGCTGAATATCAGCTGATTGAGAGGCTACAGTAGGGACTTTTGCATGTGCATGTGTCACCAACTAGTTGTACCACTGCATAAGTAATTGGGTCAAACTGTGGTTCCAATGTTTTATGATGTGACCTCTTACCTGGCAAGCATGCTCTTAATTTGTTATGTTTTCAGTGCTGTCTGTCTCTCGGCAGGATTACACAAAAACTACTGAACCGATTTTCATGAAACTTGGTGGAGGGGTGGGGCATGGGCCAAGGAAGAACCCATTAACTTTTGCAGTGAATCTGGATAAAGGGGTGGATCCAGGAATTTTCTTTCACTTTCTTTAACATTGCGAGATAGGACGATTTAATTGAATTTAATTCTTCGGAAAATAATACATAGACCATCATGAAAAACATCAGGTATGTGCAACAATATATTTAATTTGGTACAGATCCCCATAAAGATCCAGATTTTATGGATCAAAATATGATTTTTTTTTGGTTTGTTTGTCTGTCTGTTAGCAAGAAAACTCAAAAACTTATGGACAGATTTTGATGAACTTTTCAGGAGTGGCAGGATATGGCCCAAGGAACAATCTTTTAAATTTTAGTGCGGATCTGGATCCAGGGGAACTGAGCTGCCTTGGTGGAGTTTTGCACTCTCCAAGTGCTTCGTTTTCTAGTTATTTGTTATCTTTCAGTCGGCCAGTCTGTCTCTACAACTTTGGTCCAAACTAAAATTCTGAACAAATGGATGAATTGAGGTGAAATTTCATGGAGACATTCAAGGTCCACAGAGGATGAATCCTGATGACTGGAGATCCCCTGACTTTTCCTTCAGTCCCACCATGAAACACATTTGTGGCTTTGAGTGAAATGTCTTAACAATTGGATGGATTGCCATGAAATTTGGCATAATGTTTCGCTCAGGGTGAATAACTTTGATGATCCTATGACTCCTAATGATGACGAAACACAGAGTCAACATTTGGTTATGTATTCTTTTTTTAATTCAGCTGACACAATTATTTGAGCTGATACAGGGATCACACAAGACAGATGTCTAGCATGCCATTTCATATTCTAGAAAATGATCATTTATACAAAAAAAATAAAATAAAGTAATAATCATCTGTCTCAGCCAGCTAAGGCAATCATATGTAATGATGATGAAAATCTAAATACAAAAAGAAAACCTGAAATATTAAACACTAGGCCAGAATTGCAAACTTGTGGCTTAAATTCTTAAACTTCCAATTTGTCTAGTTGAGATGAAGATTAAAAACATGTCTTCTCCCTTATAGCAGTGGCACACCTCACTCTCATGAACAACCTGTAAACCCTTAGCTGAGAATCTGGTATAAAGCAAGAAAATGAAGTTCTGGTGTTTTTCAGCTGCACAGCTTCTGCATTGGCTGAGCCGGTAAACTCTGCTCTCAACTCCCTGAGATCTCACTCAAATTAATCCTGTTCTCCCTGAAGATTACTACTCATCACTCATTGATGACGGCCTCTGTGACACAAACACCCAATCCCGAATCTGCTGAGAAGCTTGCTTCTTTTCCTGGACCCAAGTAGTTCCTAGATAAAATGAAGCAGAAATTCCAGTTGACAGCAATTACTCAATGCTAAGTAGATGGTAATAGGCTCTTATTTTTTCATCAGATGGACAGAGAAGCTCTGCAGGTGCTGTGTAGTACTTTTCCACTTTCTCTACAGCCTAAGTGATGATCTTTACAGTACAATGAAAGAGAATGCAGTATTGTTCTGGGAAGCAATGTAGGTTATATATGTAAGCTCTGGCTGCAAAACTTCAGTCTTTGGTTTACATGAGAATAACAAAAAAAGAAAGAATCTCCTCAACACAAAGTCCAAAGTCAAAGGTAACATTACTGCAAAGCATGTGAAATGACGGAAAGATGCTGCTATTCAATCCAATGAGAATTGCTCACATGGCACATATGCCAAAAAGTTTTCTATCTTTTGGGTTTATTGAGCTTGTTTGCAGTTTGAGGTGTCCTGTCAACAGTTTTACAGGCGTCTCTTTTATAATGGTGGTCTATGGGAAAAAATGTGGCTTTTTCGGGCTGCAGGGGAATTTTTTAGCTGCAATACTGTGAGTGACCACATGGTAATTCTGGAAGCAAGGCTGAGCAGCATTGTGATATCCAGCTCTAAATGATACATTCATGGTGTGATTATGGATCTCACTGCTTTTCTTGTTTAGACCCACCCTTCTCTGCTTCTGATTGGCTTACCCTAATAATCTTACTCTAACCCACGCCCACTTCCATGAACTTGATGAACTTAATGTTATGTTTATCAGTGTTGAGTATGGGGAAACATTCATTCTCAAGAAGTTAACAGTTAAAATCAAGCATTGAGACTGTGTTCTCTGGTTGTGTCTGTGTTTTTCTTGTGGTTGGTTTGTAAAACAAGCAGCCAGCAGCAGTGCTGATACAAAGGATTGTGAGCTGTAGTTTCCCCCGGTAAACACACCAACCTGTTCGGCCGTCACAGCTGTGTCTCTGGGCAGTGAGTGGACAGGTTGTGTGTCTGCAGCGGCTCCGAGTGACCCTGAGCAGCAGCAGGCCAGGCAGGAGGGCTGCAACAACTGAAAACATTGGTGTATTTACTGGGGAAACTACAACTCACAACCTGCTGATTCAGTTTGCTGTACAAACCAACCTCAAGAAAAAACACAGACACATAACAGCCTCTATGCTTCACTCAAACTGTTAACTCAGAGTCATGAATAATCAATGCAACCAATCAGAGGCAGAGTATGGCAGGTCTTGCAAGAAAAGCAGTGGGATCCATAATCAAGCATCTTGCATGGATAATGATAATTGCTTTGTAACTTTAGTTGATAAAGTAATTAACAAATGGCAAGCTAATTCATGGAGCCAATGGTCCAAATAACATCGTAGATAGTAACATTATTCTAAATATGATTGTAATTTATTTTCCTACATTCAATGTTGATTTCAGTGTAGAGTCTAATGTATATCATGTCACTGTTTTGGCTGATGCCCAGGATGCTGCTTGCTTGTGCCTAAAAAGAATGAGCGCGAGTAACAGGATGCTGACTGCAGTTCACTTAAAGCCACCTGTGTCATTTGTAACAAGGATTTTCTGAATATTCCACATAATGCCTTTGAGTCTGCAAGTGTTTAAATGCTAAACTACAAAACTGACCACATGCTGTAGCAACAGCAGCTTCAGTGACCATGTTTATATCATTATTGTATCATTCCTGAGATGTAAAAAAAAAACATACAATTATATGAAACTTTAAAAACATTAAACAAAGTTTTGTATCTTAACAAAATTAGGAAATTTGGTCTTGCAGCTGACAAACAGACAGCATCAAGTATGCATAACATAATATGACTGTCCCCCTCTATTGTTGTAAATGTAAATTAATGTTGGTCTTTCAAATAAAAGCTGATCAGCACCTTGAGAAAAGTGACACATCTGAGATCACTTACAGTATTAAAGTAGTGGATTTACAGTGACAGAGTTTACTGGCCTGGTCACATACAGCCAATGGGATAACAGTATCTGTGTCCCCAATGCAGAACACATTGTTAAGAGGTCACTGAGAACAGTCTGACTTCTATATACACAATAGGCAGGCTATGAAAGAAGCCCGAAATACATAACAAATAACAAACAGAAAAAAACATTGTATATAAAAGATAAAAAAACATACATTTTTAAATTATTCAATACAGGATAAACGTCTCTGTAAACAAAAATATTCTCCATAAAAAATGTCTGGGGACGCTTGTGTCCTCTCAAACTCAGGAATGTGGAGTCACTTAACTTTAGAGATTGAATCCCCGGAAACAAGAAGGAAAGGAAGGAAAATCTTAAGCACTGTGAAAATCTTAAGAGCTGTTCCAGATGTCCTCTTGGGATCCGTGATTTGAACAGAGGCTTGTGTCCTGGACCTGTGAATCTTCCAGGACAGCACAGCTTTCTAGAATCCTCTAGCTGAAACACACAGGTCCGACTGTGAAGCCAAACTGGTGTGTGAAGTTTTCACCTCCCAGTACTGCTACGTCTCTCAGAGGAAGCAGCTGGGGGTCCTCAAATTCAAACACAGATTCCCGAGGTCCAGAAATGTTCTCCTCTCCAGGCTGACACACAGAAAACAGAATATTTTTTATAAATATTAATTGCGATGTAATTGTAATGAAAAGCAGAGGTGTAAAGAGTACTAGAATATTATACTCAAGTAAAAGCACTGTTTCTTTAAAAATGTACTTATACAAGTAAAAAGTGTATATATATATATATATATATATATATATATATATATATATATATACACA
>JBBPCS010001238.1:0-15462 GCA_037974645.1 Hollardia meadi | reverse complement strand
CTGCTTTCATTTGGATTCATCATACTTTCCAGCACCTTAGCAAGGTCCTAGCTGGGTGAAGCGGTGGTCTTTCTACAGAATCTAGTAACTAGAAAAATTGAGTAACCCTTACAAAACAACATAAAGTCATCTAAATGAAATACCAGATGACCCTGCTGCCCACCTGGACTCATATTCACATGCTTATGATTTTCTTGCTTACTTTGTATGACTGACACATAAAAATGGCTTTGTCATCTGGGTTCTTGTTTTGTTATAGTTATAAAGTTTTTTGTCATAAAGTTTTGTTATAATTGTGACTTTATTAGGCTATATTTCATTTGAAAGGCCCAGCTTTGTTTTCAATTTTAGATAGGACCTTTATGACACTGCCAACTCCTACACACTTCACTGTACACCACATTCACAGACACAACATTCCCAGCAGAATATTGCACTGTAGCGAGATGGTCAATGTTATTCATTTCGACGGTTGGTGGTTTTAATGTTGCATCCACAATGAGGCTGTAGCTCACATTAAAATTAAATGCAAACTCCATCATTGTTAATAGTCTTTGTCCAAATCAATGTGTCTGAGACTCTTGTACAGATTTGTCCTTAATGTGTCATAATGTCATCGAGTAATTACAATATACTGAATTTTTGTCTTTGTCATATTCAGTGAAAATTATGGTCCAATTTCAGGATTCAGATGTTGTCAGTAAACCCTGAACATGTTTAGCCAAAACCCACAACAGATGAAGTTTCTTGTGACAAGACTGATATAGTAACTACCTAGTCCAATTAATTCACTGCTTGTGAATTGGATCGCTCAACAAAGATCTTACAGAGACATTACATAAGGATATCATATGTAATTTATTTGTCCCACCTTTTGTTCCTATTTATTTGGTAGCAGTCTGTCCCTCTTAACTGAAGATCAAATCCCTTCATTAATTCAATGCAGTTTCCATAAGAGGACAAGAAAAGCAACCCAGTAGCCTAATACGAAATTAATTCTTTTCATGTCTCTGGAAAGGCAACAAAAACCAGAGAGAATTATCCAATATTGCATAAAAACACGCTTGTTTGTCCCATTTTCCAACTGTGATGAACAAAGCCAAGAAGAGTATTCTTTGTGATATTCAACAAAACCCTCGGCAGAAATTTGCTTGTATGGCTGCACATCCTGGGAACAGAGGAGCTGTTACACAACTGCCCCTAAACAAAACAGCCCTCAAGGTTTTTGTTTTTTGTTTTTTTCCTGGGAGCTCATATTTCAGACTCATGAGTCACACATGCAAATGTCACTTACAGTGTGCACAGTATTGGTAACAAAATGTGACTGTACACATTAGCTGTGATGCAGCAGCAGAATGAAGACATCATATATTTGATTTACTGAAAGGCATAGCCATCTGTGTGTCAGTGTTTGTGTGAATGGTTACTGCTCCTGATCAGCAGGTGGCACCTTAGCTGGTCGTCTCTGCCACCAGTGTATGAATGGGTGTGAATGGGTGAATTTGACAAGTGTTTGAGGAGTCGGTAGACTTGAAAGGTGCTATATAAATGCAAGTCCATTTGCCATTTAAAAATTAACAAAGCAAATATTAAATGTTTTTTATACTATCCGACATTGCCAAATTTACACACCTTTACCTTGAACTGTCAATATGAATTTCCCATGGTCTTAAAATACAAAATTAGGCCTACTTATTTAACTGTATGATCTTCCTATTTACAACTTTTTCTGAGCCCATGACAGAATAGCATGAGAGGTTCATCATTGCCAGCAGATGGCTCTATTTATGGTCTAAAAGTAGTAAAACGTTTGGTCAGTTCTTATTTTACTGCAAATATAGTGAAGTAATGACCTGACACACAAGAGCACAAAAAAACCAAAAAACAAAACAAAACTATAAAACAAAAAATTTCCACCTACTGACTAACAGAAAAACACTAAAATACATTTATTTTTAATACATAATTTGTGTTAAAAATATATATATATATGGCTCGAACATTCAATTTTGTAACATCACATGACAGAAAAAAAACAACAAGAACAAACAGCCTTTTTGCGCAGGCAGGCCTGCCCTTTATCGTCCAGTGATGCAGGAATGTGAAGGATGCTGAGTGTCCACCTGATACGCGGCTTTGCGCCCGGGGGAGGGTCTCCAGTCTCCACTGTGTGACTGCCGTACACCGCTCAGCTCAGGCAGGCAGGCAGGAAGCGCATCCTCAGAGCGATCCGCTGGAAACATGATCACCACGGGAACATAAACGCATTCTTCAGCTCCGGCCAGATGATTCAACGTCGTATGTGTTATTCGCTAAAGGACATAACAGAATAAGCGGACGTCGGGTCCGTGCGGTAGAGACGCAAGACGACATCCTCAGCCGCTGCTTAGCGTGAGGCGAAGTCATCACAGATTATTACGGTAAGATGTGCGAAAAATACCTCTCCATCTGGGTATTTATGCGCAAACGCCGACTGTTTTCTGTTGGTCATTTACCCGAGACCTCTCCACGGAACTCAGAATAGCTGCCATGCATCTCTTTTATAATCACACCACACTGTGTTTGGCTAAAAGCAAACGGGCCTCGGGGATTGGACATGATATATCTATTCGGTCTGTCATTCCTGAACACAGACAACATGGACTACATTAAATATGGGTTAGTGGAGCAAATCCACACGCCCCGCGACCACCAGGATGATCCATGTGGTTTATTTCTCTTCTGACAATATTTGTTAGTACATTAACTGCAGTGATAGATACATTGTTGATTTATACTACGATTCCGAGCAGATTTAATGGGGAAGTGGCGCATTGGATATGCAGCATCACCGGTCTAGACATAAAACGCGAGGAGGCGAGTACACGTACACTAGTATATACAGGCGTGTACGCTGCATACAGTCGTACTGGATGCTGCAGCTTACACAGTGTGGTTTGTTGTATATCACAAGAAAGAAAAATAACGTCAGCTCATTTCATTTTGGTGCTAGGGGACGTTCAGATCCTTAAATTTCAAAATAAACGTCTTAAAAACACACATTTTCTAAGTTCCCCCTTTCTTAGTTTCACTAATGTCACTAATTTGTGTTCACTTGTTCCACTACTACAAGTGAACACAAAGTAGACAGGAAGATGGAAAGATTTTTCTTTCCCATAGCTGTAATTGGTTAGTGCAGACTCTGATCTTAGTATGATCGCTAATAATTGACAATGAGATGATGCATAATTGTTGCAGCTATGAGAAACTGGTGGGAACACCATGTGTTCATACATGAATTATAAATGTTCCCCATTCACCGTAACCGCATTCACCATAAACGCATTCACCATAAACACATTCACCATAACCTCATTCACAATAATGTTACCTTCAGTTTCTTCCCTGATTAAATGGCCTAATAAAAGCTGATGCTAATTTTAGAATGATTCCTCATCTGTGGTCTGAATATCGGGCTAATGGCCTACATCTTTTTCCGCTTGGGAATACATGACTATAGTTAGGCATATGCTAATACAAAGACTAATTTCCTGATGACGACTTTTAAAACTGGTTTAGCATAGCTGTGAGTATTGCACAAGATATATAGACTTTGACACATGAATGCAGGACATCGAACAACCATGATAGAAAGATGTGAGTCAATGTTAAGTCAACATGAACCACTTCTCTCGTTTTCAAATGACATCCTCTGCTTGAGGGATAATTCAGAGGTTGTCATAGGTGTCCTAACAGTTGTCGGTCATAAAACCTACCTCACTGCTTCACCATCAGGTAGGGGTCTGGTGTTGAACACCTGGGCTAAAAGAAGAATGGAGAAAGAGCAAAAGTGGGGGGAATGGTGGTGTGGACGTGGGAGATAACCAATGACTAATCATATCAGTTTCTGTGTGATAGCTTTATGTGCTGCAGTGTAGGGTCTAGAGTTTTGTTCTTTTGTTTTAAAAAAAAATAAATTGTGTCACCTCTGCCTATTAACAATCAGTTTTGTGTGAACTTGAAAGTTTATAATTTTTAATAGATTTTTTTCTACAAATGAAGTCATTTGAGAGAGTTGACACTTCATGCAGAAATATTTAGAGAGGATAGGAAAACAAGTGTTTTATATTTTAACATTTTTATTATCTTGATTACTCTTTTTTTTAAAAATCTTGGCTGACACTTTAAGTCATGTGGGCTATTCACAGGTTAATTTAAGCATATATCTTTTTTACTAGGTAACTGGTTAATTGCTCTTTGTAAATTGGCTGATCTTCACTGTTTGACTGTTTCTATAACTGTAACGGCTTCTACTGATTATCATCGAAACAGGGGCTATGGCTGTAAGCATGTGTGGAGTGACTAGTGTGTATGGTAACACAAATAGATGAGGAAGACCTCATAACCTCATGAAGCAATGGTTTTTGATTGGGCAGCACTCTAACTTTCTCGACAGTCTTGATTATGACAAAATTTGCTAGATGGAAATTATTGTTTTGGATACATACCCTCTGTTAAAACTCTACATCTATGCATTTTACCATCAACTGCAATATTACAACCAAATTTTAAAAGTCTCTTGCTTGCACTTAACCTCTGTATTTCATTAATATGCAGAAATCTATTTGTAGCTTAGCTTCGTGCTGTGCTAAGTCAGTGTTTCTTAAGTAAACCATGACGTGTAGTGTAACTTGCTGTGTGAGGAGGAAGTGCTTTTGTTGTTACTCTGTGTGACAGAGAGGAAAGTGTCCATGTTTCAGTGCAGTAGTTCTAATTAAAATCAACAAAGAGCTGTTTCAGGAAACACTCACAGTGATGGAGACAAGGAAACCTAAACATGGCCATACTAGACCAAAAGTTTGGATTGGACTACTCTAGAACTGTTTGTTTGGTTCACAGTTCCTACAGTTGTAACCTTCCATTGTGTTCCAGTGAAAGGGACAAACGTACCCATGCATTAGCCACAGTAGAACGAGTGGTGAAGCGTAATTGCAGTGATTATCGTCTCTTGTCCCTGGTTTCACAGATACTGTGCCCCAGAAGTGTCATTTTCAGAGTCCTCAAACTTGAGGCTGAAGATTACTGTACTCATCCTCTCACATAAAGGCATAAAAAATAATGTATCCAGCTATTTCCTTTGACAATAGCCACTTTTTTCAAAGCATGGGTGTTTGAGGCTCAATGAATTAAAGTTCAGGAGTCGTGTGAGGATGTTATATGAAGGTTATCAATGATATGATATCTGCAGTCCATAGAATCGACAGTACAAAAGCTATAACATAAACAGATTCACAATCAGATTTTCAACCCAACTGTGGCATCAAAATAAATATCGAGTATAAATGTTTTTATGAACTTTTATAATTATATATTTATATATAATATAATATAATTTAATTTATAATATAATTTATATATTTTATAAGTTTAATATTCTGCTACCAGTATGAAGTCATATATATATATAATTCTTTAAAAAGCATTTTATTTTTCTTGGTGTGCAACCTTGCAGATTTAATTGAATTGAATTAGCAAACATACAGATACTCAACATGGTCTGAACACACTGACCAACTAATTTTCCAACCTGACTAATTTTCAAAAATGCAGTCTATACTTGCTCTGCACGGTAAACATCATGAATGGCACCTTCTGCATGCATCTGTGCTCTCTGATGACCTACAGTTTTATTTATACCCTCGGGTTATACCAAATCAATCACACCGGAGTGCAACATCACCGCTACACACTATATGTATGTCGCACACCCACACACTCTCCCTCTTTCTATCCTCCAGGTCGGTAAGAGCTTACACCAGTTTGTTCTCACCTTGCTGATCCCTCACGGTTTTTGTTGAGCTGCCTTGCACTTGGCACCCCTTTGCCATGTGGTGAGTTTGTCTGCTTTGCTGCTGAGATAGAGAAAGAAGGGTGGCTACTGTGTTTAGCGTCATATGCAGAATCACATACTGACTTAGTAAGTAGGTATGTTGTGAGCCTTTACTTTCTTCTTCTCTTACCCATAGCAGAGCGCTCCACAGTACGGCGGGCATTGCCTTTAACTCTGTTGTTTTTGCTGTCGTCTGACAGTAGTCTTCTTTGGTGGAAGGTCTTGGGCACCCTGCCTCTTGGTACGCTCTCGCTGCATATGCTTCTGGAGTGGTATTACATTCAGGTCGGGAATTAATTCTGAGGTTTGCACCGATCGTTGGTCTGCCAAGCCCTGCCACCGCCCTGGAGGGTGCGCATCCCCTGGTGCCAGCTTTTTTCATTGCCCACCTCAGTGCACCTTTTGTCCATGGAGTTTGGGTACCGCCTGCAATTCAGGGCTGCCCCATCGCTTTCCAGGAAGTTTGAAGTCAAACGTAAGGGACGAATAGAAGAACTGAGACAGGGGTTTTATTCCAGTTACTTCCTTGTCCCCAAGTGGACCACACGGTTCCATCCAAATTCTAGATCTGAGGCGGCGGAGCAAGTATCTGATAGTGTTCAACTATCTGGACGACTAGTTCAACTATCTGGAAGACTGGCTGGTGTGTGCCCCATCAGAAAGCCTGGCACAGAGCCATACAGAGGCTGTGTTGGCGCATTTGGTTGCACTCCGATTGCATCTGAATGTGGAGAAGGGCCACCTGGTCTCGGTATTTGGCTCATTCTGGACTCAGTCACCATTAAGGCTTGCCTGACCCTGAAGAGAAGGAGGGCAATCATGGAGTGCATCACAGACTGCATTTCACACAGGTCACTGTCAGTGGTCCAGTGCCAGAGGATATTGGGCCTCTTGGTGGCAGCTGCCCAGGTTGCCCATTGGGCCTCTTGCACACATGCCAGCTCCAGCTTTGGTTCATACACCAGAAAGTGTGCCTGCCCAGAGACAGGGCAAGAACGCTTACCCTCAGGGTCTTGATGTGGTGGAGGCAGTCACTGGCTGTCCGAGATGAGGGGGCTGCAGGGTGACCATAACAATCGATGCCTCTCTATCAGCCTGGGAGTGCAGGTCTGCTCAGGGACGATGGGTTCCTGCACAGCAGGATTGGCATGTAAACCTTCTCGAGATGGAGGCCGTTCACTTGGCCCTGAGACACTTTCTCCCCATTGCACAGGCGAAACAAGTTTTGGTATGAACAGACAGCATGGATGTGGTGTCTCACATTAGTTGTCAGGGTGGGTTGAAGTCTCCATCCCTGCATGCAAGAGTGTGTCGGCTGCTCTGGCTGCTACATGGTTTAGGGGCGCACCCTTGGAGAATGTGTGCACTGTGGCTGGCTGGACATCCTCATCAACTTTCACCCAGTTTTACAGGTTGAACCTGGCTTCATCCCCGGTCCCCTCATCTGTTCTCGGGGTTGCAGCGGATACTTGAGTTTCTTTGTTTTTGCCATTAACCTGGAGACACTGATTTCATTTGCATGCCTCTCAGTTGCTGGCAATAAAATGCTTGAAGTCAATTGATTGTATTCTGTTTTTCCTGAGATCTGGTTGAAGCTACCTCTGTACACATTTTTAACCTGTAGGTGGTGACACCTCTTTATTTCACTGAAATGAAATAAAGAAATTTTTTTACATATGCACGGTTTTATGAATGAAATTGAACCTGTAGCCATTCATTGTCACTCGGCAGTGAAAGTTGGCTTTCTTCCTAGTCGTAGAAAGAGGGAGAGTGTGTGGATGCATGACATATAGTGTGTAGCAGTGATGTCAAAGCCACAGGTGTGATTAATTTGATATAATGCTCCTGACCCGAGGGTGATAGTTACATGGTTACAGGTTTACTTTTATTCATAAAACCGTGTTTACATATGTAAACATTCATTCTTTACCACATTATATATGAAAACGTGGATTCATCATTCCAGAACACCATGTGCAGCTCTGGTGTAGAAAGTAAGCATATGGCATGAATAGTTAACTGTCTAATAGCATTTAGCAAAAAAAAAAAAAAAAGAAGAGAAAAAAAGAGAGTGAGTATTGAACAAAAACAATTCAGTCAGGACCACTTCAGTCAAAGAAACTTAGATTAGGCCTACCGTTTGCAGTAAGGTATATTTGGTGGTATGGCTCTGTTCTAGGAGCTCCCTGCCCTTCCATGTGCTTACATGGAAAGGCTAAGGCACAGAGCTAAGGCAGGGAGAATTGCCATCTGGATGCATAGAAGGGAATAAGTTGAGCTGATGTGGGCTGGCTTTGAGATGAGCTGATTTAGCTAGGATACAGAGCTGAGCATGACTTCCTTGGCCTGCCTGAACTCACGCAAATTTGCTTAATTAGTGATAATAAATTCTTTATGTAAACCAAAGACACACCTCACTTCATTGATGCGCTGTTGCTTCAGTACTCAGTGTTGTGTGTTTGGGTATGAATTAATGATTGAACCAGAGTGCTGGGTGATGACTGCACTCCCATAAAACTTTAATGGCCTGAATGTTTCATCTCTTAGTCAATGGGCAGAGTGGCACAGAAAGGAAGTGCTTGCCTGCAGTAATGTATGCTCTTAGCATGTGTCCTTTTGTGGACTACATATACAGGACTGAAAGGAGAACAATACTGTGTGAAAAGATGAAGATGGTCTCCTAAAAGACTTTTAGGCAAGTGAAATACAGCATACAGGCTTTTTAACATTAATAATAATATATTAATAATATTATAATTTTTTTCCCAGTGAATAATGCAATTTGTGCCTTTACTCTGTGATTCATCTTTGATTGACAGATTCACTAACAAGATTAATGTTTGAGGGCCAGGTCAAAGGTCACACATGCTGTATAGTGACATACAGTTTTTCTTAGTATATTTAGCTTGTTCTATTTCCACATATAGAATAAATGCACTAGAGAGTTCTCTGCTGTTTGAATCAGAGAAATTGGAGCCACATGTTACCATGTTGGAGACCTTGAAGGAACACTTCATCAATTTTACACATCAATGTCAACTTACTAGGGGAGTGCTACACAGCCTGTGAAAACAGTTATATAATATTTTCTGTGGTTCAGGAGTAGCCTTAGAAGTAGTCTTAGAAAATAACATAATTTAAGTAATCTTCACTTGGGCATGGAGTTGAAAGTCATGGGTGTTAACCAGGGACGAACTTTCTATAAAAGATGTTTTTGAGTTGGTAGGTGTACTATCCAGTATTTCTGGACCTCAACCCATGCTAGGGACTAAAAGTCAGGATAAACGGCCTCTCCTGCATCAATTTTGATCTCTTTGATTTGTATACCAGGTGAGATGTGAATGAAAATCCATGATCTGATATAAATGACAGGCAAGATGTAGAGCAGTAAACAGACTGCCTATTTAGTTCATTTTATTTTGCTTTTAGTTTTGCTGACCACCAAGACTGTAGGTTTAAACTGCTCACTAAAGGGCAAAGCCTCTAAAAAAACACTTATTAATTACAGTGTTTTAGCACTGAGAGCTGTGCTCTGTTATGTTTCTGATTACAGTGATAAAGCTCCCTCTCAACAAATGTTATCACACCAAAATACTAACTAGACATGTACTTTTTCCAAAATGTACATGTGAACATGACTTTGGTTTCTAACAATGGAGAAAAACTGCGCCTTTTTTGCTATCAAGTTCCCCAACTTTATTGACGTGCAATAATAATGCACTGAATCACATTTTTAATAGCCACATTTATGAAGGATCTTTTGACCAGGTTTATAGTTTTTGAGTTAAATGGGGTGATTTTAATGACTTTTGGAAAAGTTGAGCACAGCGCCTACAGTACAGCAGGAAAAGAGGTGTTTTCCATACCTTGTCCATTCATTTTCCTCAGACAGAGTGGGCTCGTCTAGCTGGGTCTAGTGACTAATTCACCTCTTCTCCACTGCTTTCTGCTCGGCTGCGTCACAGTGGCCAAGTGTTAACAATATGGCTTTGTGTCTCACACCTGTGGGCAGTGGGGCTCAGGAGAGTAGGAATGAGAGGCAAAAGGGGCATGCTTTCTTTCTCAGACTCAAGAAAGGCAATAGAATAACATCACAATAACGTCTTAAACAGTGAAGAATTAATTCCAACATATTTTATGTAATGCTTTTCTTGTACAGTCACAGATCTTGGGGCTGTGTGTAGTGGTAACTTTAATT
Organism: Hollardia meadi; assembly: GCA_037974645.1. Lineage (NCBI taxonomy): Eukaryota > Metazoa > Chordata > Actinopteri > Tetraodontiformes > Triacanthodidae > Hollardia > Hollardia meadi. The sequence continues at coordinate 5,395 of JBBPCS010001238.1, read as the reverse complement.
GGGCACTGATTGTCAACATCATTCACCAAGCATTTAATGGGTGCAAACGCCTCATGTGTACCACAAACACTGTTTGGCAAGACTTATTTGGGAATAATTAGTTTTGCATGGTTGGAGATAAGTAGCTTGTTAATGTTTGTGCTTTGCAACAGCGGGTTCTGTACATTGCAACGGAGGTTGTTGCAGAGAAGAGCACTCAACACAAACATTGGGCAGGAGCAGTACAAATGGTTGCACATCCACAAACACTCAAAGTTCATTAAATGCATAGAAAACCTCAACAATAATGCATTCTCTCATATGCACACATGCAAACTCCCACTCATAACTTATCTCAGTCATGCATTTCATGCGGGCATCTTTTTTTTTTCTTTGAGTCAGCCTTGAGTCACAGAAAATCTTCATCTGTTACTTCTTAATAATATAATATGTAGGATTGCTTCTGGGTTTGGTTGAACTTTTATACATTTCTAACTATTGTCTTTTGCTTAATTTTTCAGGTTTCTATCATCTCCTGTGCCTTGATCGCGATCTAAAGCTGTGACACAGCTTGAAACAACCTCAGGCACTGCCACCAACCTCAGGCATCTCTTCGTCCAGTGCTGCCATCAATATCTCAGAGAGGATGTAAGACAAGGACTGAGGGTAGTAAACCCTGATTCATCCAACGAGAAAGGAACTGGGATCACGCGGCTGCTATGGACTGACTTACGGGTCAACTGATACCAGATCACACTGGCTTTGCTTGGAAGTGTAAGTCTTTAATTAATCCTTCTGACCACAAACTAGTCAATTCTGTTTCAGGGAATCAATTGAAATTTAATCTGTTAATGGGAAATAATCCAATAATTACAGCGTCTCCTTTCCAGATCGATCTTTTTGACCTTAACTATGCAGGAAACGGTGATCGGACACACATAAAGGGGCTTGAGAAGGTGGGATAAAGATACAGAAGAATGCCCAATGTTAGGCATCACATCTTTTTGAAAGAAAGTGTTGCAATGTGATGTTTTGTGTAGTGTATGACAGATAAAAGGAAGCCTCCCTCATACAGCGAACTGCATTTGAAGATATAGCACAGACTGTGCAACTTAATCCTTTTTACTGCCTCTGTGTACTAAGGATGTCTGCCATTATTGCTGTTATCTCTGAACCCAGAATCTAGACATTTACCTCCTCCAGCTCTGCTCTTCTCCCCTCTCTTCTCATCTCATCTCCTCTCTCATCTTTCCTCTCCTCTCTGCTGCCACTAACATGTGTTTGTGCTCTTATTTCATCCTTTTCCTTGGCACTTAATGCTGGAAGTGGTGGCTGTTTTGGTTCTCTGTTTTTTTGTTTTTTTTTGCTTTGTTCCTTCTCTCTCCGGAAAAAAACCCAAACCTGTTAGCTTTTTACAAGACATGCCATCTATTCTGTGCCAAGCACAAAATGTGGATCTGTCTCTGAGGCTGTATTGATCTTTGAAGAAACTGAGACAGCTATCTATTTTATATATTTTGATACAATTTTAGATACGCATTCTTCACCTTCCTTGTGAAGCAAGTTACTGCCCTGCAGTATAAATGCTATCTGTATTTTTAACAGTATTTCTATTGTTCCAGATCAGAAACATACTTCAATAAGCATTATATCTGGCAAATGGCCATGTTCGCTACACAGTGCCACTGGTGGATGTTGAATAATTTAGAAATCATGAATGATTTACGTAAAGTGTACAGCATTTTTTTTCAATTGCTGTACTTTTGTCGCTAACCTTGCAAACACCAAATAATTACCATGTATTGTGGCAGACTGTGGTATGTTGATGTAATGGTGCATCATTTAGTAAAGTGTTGGGGATGGTAATCTTAGCCCTTTTTACACACATTGTGTAATACCACTACAATGAAGACCATTCACTGTGCCACCTTTATTTTTTTTACACTGAACAAAACAACTGTTACATACAGAACAACAAATGGTGTACAATAATGATGACGATGCTCGTTTCAATTCATTTCGAATTAGAATTGAAACTGTGACGTCCCGTAGTAAACATGCCAAAAATCAACATAACAACATTGTCATTATGTCATTCTTGCGAGATGATTTATTTCAAATCAGTGTGCAGCGTCAGAGCTGTAGACATGAGGTTGTTTAATTGCACTGTGCTTAACATCATGTTAAACTTTGCAGTAGATGAAAGTGTACAGAACATCACCTTACCCACATTCATGTCAAACAGTGTTAATTGAGATTAGATGACACAGCGAGCAACTATTGGCTTTGTTTCTCGCTAGATGTGGTTTTAGACTTTAGATTAACCCATAACTGTACAATATAAAAAAACGTTTTATAGACTTTATCGAGAACTGTCCAGGGTGCAACAAGCATCCAGACCACATGCACCCATAACCCTAAGCAGGATCAGCAGATATAGGTAATGGTTATATTGTGAACATAAAAGTAGATTTAAGCAGGTAGGTTCTTAAGATTGAGTTTGATTTTTAAATGAAATGACACATACAGAACACATACATGCATGCAATGTAGCCATTTTTATGTACAGCATAAAAGCAATTTTTTATTAGACAGCCATAGTAATTGCCAGCTGGTTCCCAGCACTTCTGTAAAGGCATAAACATTTCATCATGACATTTTCCATGTTTTGTCCATATGCCTTTAGGAACAAAAGATGTAAAGAAGGATTGCTGAGCAAGCTACTCATTGAGGTTTCTGGCTGTGAAGCTGAAATAGATTTGCCCACAAATACAGGGCTGCAATTTATTGTGTTGTATTGTACCAGTGCACCATGACAGCACATATACTACAAGAACATTAAGCTGAAACACAGTGGCAGGTTAGACACCTCAGAAGGAGAGAGAATGTATGAGTTGTACAATTTTAATGTGCACTGTGTGAACCTTGTCTTCACGTGATGAGCTTCAGAAGTCATATAGGACAGTAAAGTGTGAGGCCTCATTAATCTACTCAAATCTTTTGAGACCATCGGTGTCTCTACAATATATATTTAAAAACTCTAAAATTGATTTAAAGCTACTCTATACTTCACATTATTCAAGACATTTTTATGATATGTGTCTGAGAAATGAGAAGCTTGCACCATACTGCATGGGTGCATAGAATTCATTGTTTATATGCAGTGCTTAACTAAGGCCAGGAGGGCAGCATAGAGTTATATGATTATGTTTTAAGTCTTTAGAATTTGCAAAATTTTAAGAATTTGCATGAATGCATTTTCTCAGCACTCTGATGTATTTGTGTTGTTTAATGCAACTGAAAAATCTGTCTTCTGGTCACATCTGTGAGGTTAAATTTGAAGTAATTTTAAGAACAGCATAAGCAACACCTGGGTTAGTCGACCTTTCATGTGTCGGGTTGAAAATGGATAATACATCACCTTGCCCTGCACAGTTCGGTTTGAATTAATGATAAAGATGAGTGAACAGGCTGAAGGTCTGGCACAAGGAAAAGAGATATTTGCCTGGTTGCCATTTCTATTCCTGATGTCTATTTTCTCGTCTCATTTTCCTGTGAGAGCCAAGGTGAGTGAGATGTAGAAGTGAAGCAGAACAGATTCATTTTAGGGTGCTGTGGGTCTTGGGATTTAGAGATGTCCAGTATGTCTGTCATGTTCATTGTTCATGTTTCTATAGCTGTCTCAGTCTCACATTAATATACATGTCCTATCTTCATCGTGCCTCTGTTCACAAGCACAAAAGCAAAGCGGGTCCATGTTGAATCATGCATATTCGTGCACAAAATAGTAACATTACTCCTTAAGGTTCAGCCAGCATGTGATGCATTCTGAATATTAGCATTGCATCATGCATGGATGGGATGATTTGCTCCTTGTGCACTCCCAACTCAAGTGATGCAGCATAATTTAATTCCTTGGGAACATTTACGTCAAGCAGGTGCTGGAGGTTGAAGTCATCACATTAAGGTTAGTATTTCATTAAACAAGACAGAAAAAGCAGGAATCTGGAATGAATGACAGAATAGCTGGTGGGGATGGCAAGGGCAATTATACCAAAGCTTTTATTTACTTGGTTTAAATGTGTCAGTCAAGCAAATTCCCTCTCATCTTAGGGTCAAATGATGTCATGTGTTAATTAAGAAATACTGTGAAGTAAGTAGCATGAGCCATAAGGAAGCATATTCATCATGGCTCATAACAAATGTGTCATATTCAGTGACGACAAGCTTCATAAAGATAAATGTAGCTTTAAAAAAATGACCGAAATCATCCCAGAAATAAAAGTTTTAATCAGAGACTATAGTTCAAGTCATGTCCTGTCAGAGTCACCATGACTTGCCTGATAACCCTACAACCCTAAATGTTACGTTTGTGCAATTGACACGAGAAGGTGGAAGACCCAGAAGCTAATGCAAAACACTATGCTTACGGATAGTGAGGCAGGGTCAAACCCAGTAAAGCAGTCAATGTAAGCAAACAAGTCCATGTGGGATAAGGTGAAAATCAAGTCCAATAAGCAGGCAAAGTCCCGAAACAAAAATACCAAAACATACTAGGATGGAAACCCAAGGAGACAAGGCTGGAACAAAGGCACAAGGTAGAACAATGAACTGGCAAACAACGAAGGAAACACAAATACACAAGGGAGGGCAGGCTGAGGAGACACAGGTGAACCATGTCAAGATAATCACAAAGGCACGGAAAGAACTATGACAGGAAGCATTAAAGCAAAAAACATGAAACATGAGGAGAGAACTACAAAATAAAATGGGTATCTAACAAAAAAAAAACAATAAGTGAACATTGTGGTAATACTTACAGTACAGTGTCCTGCCTGTCTACTATTGCTTCCCCTGCTTAGCATGCCCTTACTTTAGGTTAGGCAGCCTCACTACTGTACATACTGTACTGCACCAACAGACATATCTATTATATTTTTTTCTTTTTACCAGTTCCTCTTTTTCTCTTTAGCGGTACAGGAAAACATCCAATCAACCATATGAGTTATCTTTTTTTTCATTTAATGGAGTCACTTTGACATATTTTAACACTTCAGCTCTTTCATATCCTGGCTATATGCTGTATATAGTGGTGCTGCCAGGAGGTGACAGATACGCAGTGGCCTGCGCGGTGACCCATTCACGCACAGCATGCCTTGAAGCCTGAAGGATGGGTCTGTGAATGTGACTTGCCCAGTGAGGAACAGTGGAGAACAGGTGCCGACACTGTCAGCTTGTTATCACTGGGGAGAGAATTGGCTCCTCCAACAGAGTGTGGCACATATGCAACACATAGCCTTTGGCTGTGGAACATATATGCAGGCATGCAGACATGAGAAAAGGCTGTGTGTGTGTGTGTGTGTGTGTGTGTGTGTGTGTGTGTGTGTGTGTGTGTGTGTGTGTGTGTGTGTGTGTG
>JBBPCS010001237.1:0-15463 GCA_037974645.1 Hollardia meadi | reverse complement strand
CACACACACACACACACACACACACACACACACACACACACACACACACACACACACACACACACACACACACGATGGTCGAGTCAAGACGAGCACCCTGAAGATAGCAGCGTGCAGCCATTTATAGAACCATAATGAAATCATTTGATCGGATGAGCTGATAATTTAGCCCACAGTCAGCGAATTATTTCTTTCAAGGCAAAAAAAAGCAAAAAAAAGCAGCCATCTTCAAATATTTAGACGTGGTTTGATCAGCGACATTAGCGTTTTAGCGCAGATCACACTATGCACGAATTGAGGATAAATAGTACTGTTTCTGCTTTGTTTGAATATCCACATAAAGATGCTCCAGCCTCACCGGATCCCGTAATTCATCCGCCACATTTTCCAAAAATGATGCGCAAACAGAGGGGTTGCACTCATTTCTAAAAGACCTTTCACAGAAAAAAAGGTAAATGTGTACTCACTGTGTCACCATGAATGCCAGAATACAGGTGTTTTTTTTTTGTTTTTTTGCTCGATCACATCCGTCTGCCTCGAATTGACACAGACCAGTTGGTTTCCTCTACGCGCATGCGTTCCCTGCAAGTGTGAAAAGATTTTCTGCGCCCGTCCGTTACCGGCCAGAACACAATGTGCGCGATCTGTTGGTCTCTTTCTTCAGCACAGACTGAGGCTGCCAGATGATTGTATGGCACAGATAATATTTGGATTTTATATTATTGATTACTGCTTTGTAACTGGAGATCAGCAGCTGCTTATGTAGCCCTGTTATATAAAAGAAAATCTAATATTTTATTATTTCTAGTGAACTAAATTATGAAGAATTGTATTTTTCTGCAGCCCCACTTAAACCCTAGAGGGATCATTCATAAAACTGCATAAAAATACAGAATTAAAAAAAAATGTTTTAATGTAAATTCTTACCTCCTGATTGTCAGGCTGTCAATGTCAATGCATTCCTTTGAAACTGCATGATATGGGTAGATGAGAAGAAGGTCTGGACGCCATGGCTCTAAATAATTCAAACAAACATCTGGAAAACCCAAATTCCCACATCTGCAACTTCACCTCTCCTCACATGCCCAGAAAGCCTATTACCTCGTGTGTCCACCAGAGGGCAGTAGTGATCCATTTGAACGCGCTTGGGGTTACTGGGACCGCAAAGGGTTGAGAAAGTGCAAAGCAAGTCTAGGGTTTATTTTGCTGCTGTAGTTTTTCTGTGTTTGGACTTTGAATGCAGCACTTTAACTTTCAATGGAGCATTTTAAAATTTCAATATTGGCACTTGCACTCAAGTAAAGGAAATTTATTGAGTCCAAAATAACACAATCAGTCATTTGTAGAGTGTATTCGCAGATCCCTTCAACATGTTCAGCATCTGGACGCCAATTAAAAAGGGCAAATTAGTTTCAGATGCTGTTTGTTTGTAGTTACAAACAGCAGCTGTACCCTTTCTTGAATGTGCCTTTAAATTTTCTAACGCTGGGTAATCTGGCCAAAACAGAATTTCTATATTCCACTCCAGTACAGTCACATATATCTTCCAAACACACATAGGCAAGGAGGACTATCAGTAATCAAATCGAATACATTTTCTCATGCCTGCTCCCAGACTTCATTGCACAGCGCACATTGTGGAATGAGATTATGCACTGTGGCTGAAGTTGCAAATACGACATTTAAAATATGCTAAATGGTGATTGCAGCGGAGGAGAAATATCCATCCCCGTCCACTTTGTGAGCTATTCAATATATACAGAAAAGTCTCTCTTAAAGCCTTATAATAAATCATATATGTTGTAGCCAAAGTAATCTTCGAGAGGAATCGCCTCTTAAGTGGACCCTGCTCTCTGGTGAGATAACTGGGATCTACAGCTGGAACATATAAGCACATGTGTGAATCTTTTTATCTTTTCACCTATAAACTGTCAGCAAATCTAGCTCCACTGTACGTGTGTCAGTTCTAAATTCAATACAGCATCACTTTCAGAGGTTGCAGCCTTGTGGGAAGAAGATGCTGCCCTCCAGAACACGTTCAGTAAGTCACACATCCGACTGTCTGCTGAGGCTGTTTACAACAGAGTAGAAATGTGCAATTATACATTCAGTCTAGTTATTATGTTTCCCATTTTCACAGTCCGGAGCTCGATTCATTACAAGTCATTATTCTTACTGTAAAGAGTAAACATCTTTTATTGAGTCGAGGCTCAAAAGTAACTGTTTTTTACTCATTTTTTGCTCTGTGAAGTAGTTAAAGTAGAGTTACTCACTATAAGTGTCTACAGAGTTTATCGCAGAGCCACAGAAATTTCTGCTGTGATGACTCATCTTCTTCGCATTTTATCCAGCTGGTTACATTCCTTTCTCACACCGCTCCATAACTTGGCCGTGCTCGGAGTGGTAGGGAGGCAGAAAGGGCCTGCAGTGCAGTGCTCTGCTGAGCAACACCAGTTTTGGAAGGTGAGGACACCTGGATATCTCCTCAGGTAAATCACATCCACTGTTTGAGTTACAGGTTTTCCAAACCAATTCTATCAATCAGACTCAGCAGAAGCATATCTCAACTATAACTTTTCCTCTATATTATATAAATTAATAAAGTGTTTATGTATTTATTAATACTTCCTCTTCACTCTCCAGGACAAAGCTAACGCTAACTGATGAAGGTCATGAGATGCTGCTGAAAGCTCTGAGAGAAATCTAATAATTGACCTTGAATGGATTTCATTTTGATCAAATTACTATTTCCATGGTCAGTAATGAACCTTCAAGTTTCAACATGACTTTAGTAATTTTGAACACATTTAAAAACAGTTTTGAGCCTGTCTGCGAATTATTTGCGCCTTTGTGTAGGTTAAAGGAACAGTTTGACATTTAATTGATTTCTTGCCAAGAGTTAGATGAGAATATCAATACCACTCTCATGTGTGTCTGTTAAATATAAAGCTACAGGCAGCACATGGTTAGCTTAGCTTAGCAAAAGACTGGAAACATGGGGGAAACCATTGACTGTATGTAAAGATAGATGGCATGAGAGCTCCTCAAAAGTGAAGCCAAAACATCCAGATCGCACCCTGGTGGTGGGCTACAGTATAGGTCATGGACTCCTCCCCCTCAATAATATCAAGTAGGACATGTTTGGTTTTAATTAGTTATTTAACTCGGGGATGGGAACTCGATACAGTGGCTCCACTGCGCAGGCTCTGGTTCCAAATACACAAGATGGCAGCGCACGTGTCCGGGATATTTTGGCTTCATTTTTGTACAATGGGAGGAGGAGGAGACACGTCGTCCTTCTTTATTTACGTCAATGGGGGGAAACAGTTAGCCTGGCAAACAAAAACAAATACAAAATTAGCCTACTAGCACCTTTAAATCTCACTAAAGAACACATTATATATATATTTTTGTTACAAAAACCAAACTTTAAAAACCTAAATTTGCAGTTTTACAGGTGCTGGTTGGTTGTCTGACAACTGCCCAGAGCTAAGAAATACATAAAGAAGTTATTGCTCCTCTTGTACACCACATATGGATTTTATATACAAAAAGTTACAATAACTGACAAATAAACTTATAAACACTTACAAATGTCATTATATCTGCTTATAATTATAACATTTAGGACAATTTAACCTGCAATAACTGATGTTCTGACCATTTGAGGGCAGTGAAAACAAAACATTTCAACACCTATTTAAATTGATATGTTTAGTTAGGAAGCAACATTATCATTCATTTGGAGCAAGGGTATAAGTTTGCATATGGGTGGTAGGAATGTCCCTATAATATTTGAGCAACATTTTCCACATTATCTTTGGAGTGAAGTTATATAAATTCTGATGTGTTTCCCAGAGCCTACGTCGCCAAGACGACAAAGTCACTCATGCTATGCTCGCATTTCATTGGCTTAAAGGGAAGGGGCGTGAAGGCTCACATCACGTGCAGATTTGATATTTGAAATATCGCCAAGGAGGAGGCTGATTCTTTGCAGCAGGGAGGTGGAATCACCATGATGAATGTTAGCTTTGTAGAATTTGCACAAGAGCATTAAACTTTTATATTTAATTCAGGACTTGAATTAAAAATGTATGTTTCCTGTTTCAGTCTGTACAATGTGAATAATGCTTCTAAGACCTGCCAGATCCCTGCGTGTAGACTTGCATGTTTTTGTACAGTAACGTGTGGATAACCAAACATTTCACCATTGTGTGATTGTCGTTTCCAAACCATGGACACTCATCTGCTGCTTTCTAGGCCTTCTATAAGATTTCTGGACACGACTGCAGGATTTTTTTTCCCATTTAACCTTAAGAGCATTCGTGAGGCTGACTGCTGATATCGGGCAACTTCGCTGACATTTATTTAATTCCAAAGGTGCCGGATGGGGTTGAGGTCTGGGCTCAGGCCAGTTAAGATCTTCCACACCAGACTCTGGGAAACATTTTCGATTGACATCATTTGTGCACAGGGGCTTTGTCGTATTGAAACAGGAAAGGATCTTCCACAAAATGTTGCCACACAGTTGGAAACACACTATTGTCTAAAACAGTAGTTCCCAATCTGTAGGAGGATGAAATAATTTATTTTTCTCTGACTTATATTTGATTTTTGGTTCATTTTTATGAAACATTTGGACTTTTTATCCCTTCAAGCCTCCTTCAAATGAAACAAAGGGAAAAATCACTCTTTGGTTGAATTGCTCTCAACTCATGTCCACATAATGTCCACATTGTTCAAGTTCATTGGATCTATGCCCGAAAGGTTGAAAAAGCTTTAGCATTAGGATTTTCCTTCATTTGAACTAAGGCTCGTAGCCCAAACAATGATAATCAACTCCAGACTAAAAGTTATTGAACTTAAACCTTCTAACATACTTTATAATCAATAAATCATATAGACCTTTCTGTTTATTCAGCACAAAAATTAATCAACATGTCTTCAATAACCCCATCCCAGTTAAAGCTATTCAGATTTTTTTTTTCTTCGGAAGGGGCGTGTAATACATGCAATAATTTATTTAAACGTGCTATTTTCTTATACACACACTCCAGGGTGAACAATAGGAGCACCTGACCTTAACATAATGCAATCCAATACAAAAGCCCTGCAGTGTATGTGGCTCCTGCACTCCCAGGGGAAGAGAATGTAATGAGAATCAGACAGAGCAGGTTAATAAAGTGACGAGGATGCGGTAACTTCATATTCACGCCTCATTCACTGCCAAACAGCAGCAGTGTCCACAGGAAGTCTATAAGACAAACACGTGAAAAAGATAACATCAGGAAAAGAAAGCAGGTCTCAGCTCTTTGATTTTCTTTGTACGCCTGAGAAACTGAAATCATTTAGTGAATCTCCCATTTGTTCCTGGTGGAGTCTCACTTATCACACTATATATCAGCATGTTTTCATGACAAACTGCATCCACCTCCTCTCGGTCTCTGAGTGCTCACGCATCCTGTCCACAACACACATCTTGGTGTTTTCAGCACAGGCAGCCAGGTGGGTGCTGGCTGTCTATTAACATCTGTCTGGAAGCCTGTAAAGGTTTAATGTACTTCCAAGTCCATTACTCTCTTTCAAGGCTTAACTCGTCTCCTGTGGAGAGCGACTTGAAAAAAAAATATGGCAACTAATTACAGATCTCTCAGGGATAAAATGAAGGTTGGGAGGAATGGAACATGTTCCTCCAAAATAATTGGACTGAGACAGCGATGGCTTGCTGATATACTGCTGCACTGAAGCAGTAAAAAAACCAAAAACTGGTGTCTCTCCTTTCAACTACTTCAGCTGGTTGGTCTCATATTTTAGGATTTGTCAGGGATCTATCTTCTTCTTTCATTACAAGAGAGAGATGTAGATGTAAAACAGTATCAGAAGCTGTGTTCAGCATCTCATTTCCACAACAGCAATATCGTTACATACGTATACTGCCGTACGAAGGGAGAGAGCAGTATGGAAGCAGAAGTTAAAATACTCTCATTTTATGCCTCTAGGCTAACCTTAAAAATGATTAAAAATGCAGATACTGTACTCTGCTTTTGATTAATCTGCACAGGATGCAAGAGAAATTTAACATCAACTAACATTTACGTATTTGTAAAAATCCAGTGTGTTGGATTTAGTAACATCAAGCGGTGTGGTTGCAGATTGCAACCAACTGAACACCCCTCGTCTCACCCTCCCCTACCGTGGCTGCTAAAAGGTGAAAGGCCCTCTCTAGAGCCAGTGTTTGGTTTGTCCGTTCTGGGCTACTGTAGAAACATGGCGGTGCAACATGGTGGTGCATAATTCTGAATATTATATTCCTAAATCGCCTATAACGGACCTTTAAATAAATAGTAAAACTGTCAGCATCAAGTCTCAGCTCAATTTTTACCAGACATGTTTTGGCACTACAGCATGAATCTTTTTTAAAGGCAGGGTAGGCGATTCTTTTCAGAACATTTTCTGTTACTTGAAATTCTCGTAACATACCGATAGCAGTGAATAAATTAAATGCACCGACAATAAAAAAAATAAAATAATAAATCTTCATCTGTGGCAGTGGCAGGGCTGTAAAAAGCCTGTCCAATCAGAACATTCGGTCCGAAGAAAATAAGTGGATGAACCTGGCTACTTCCTGCTTGCACGCACTCTGCCCGTGCGATGCCGAGCACTCATTGGGGCGGGTGACCGGTCTTCTACAAGGCAAAGGCAGAGGCAATAGCTACCGCTAGCAAGCCAGAACCAAAAAACTAAAGAAGAAGAAGAGTTGCAGAATGGCAGAGAAAGTGCCTACAACAGCTTTCGGTCACAAAAGAAAGACTATTTGAGACGGCTACGAACAAAAAGAGGTTGTTTGATTCTTTCAAAATAAAAGTCTCGCTGGTTTTTCCAAAATCGCCTACCCTGCCTTTAACGCTGCCTCCTTCCTGCCCTCAATCCTCTGTGATCCGTTATTCTACCACCTCAAGCTGCCTCATTGCATCATCATGAGCGCCCACAGCACAGTAGGTAATTCACAGCTAACACCATTTGGCATTTTCCTTCTATTTTCAGCAGTTTGTTTATGACAAAAGGAGCAGGGGGCCTCTGGGTGCCTGCAGATACATGCCTGCACACATGCAACAGGCCATTTACTCCTTGATGGCACATCACCTCTACAACAAATGGCTTCAATGAGAGAAATGATTTTCTTTTTATAAATATATAATTTAAGTATTATTTTTCCCAGCCTCTTTAGCTTTTTGTTGAATCTGCCACAGCTAGGCTAATAGTCTTGCCCTAAAGATGGCATGAATGGACGAATTATACGTCAACTTTTAAGCTCCCCAAAGAGGAGTCCACTCTTTGCTGTTGTTCGAATCAATTTTCTCCCATTATCTTTCCTCAAGAGGTTGGTGAGGTAAATTAATTGTTCTGAAAATAAAAAGGAAGAGGCGAGGTGGCTGGGTGAAGGCAGTGGAGTAGAAAGAGTTGTTATGCTGCTGTGTTTTATGAGTTAGTAATGAAGCTTCCTGCACAACTTCACAGCTGCTTGGAAAAAGAGTTGTTCTATTTATGAATTCAAAATCTGCTTGAGTGCTTTTTTTGCCTCCGAAAGTCCAATGTCATGATTCTTTAGTTGTGATTTTTATCCACCTCAGTGAGTCATGGTGATTCACATTCAGTGTAAAAGGTCCACTTTTTTATTTTAATTGCACAAATAGGCTGCTTATTACTCAAGGCATTATTTTACTCTCTCTTGAAGACTTCCAAGGTCTTTGCTGAAAGTTGTTTTCGGTTAATTCCCTTACAAATATGTCACGAGAAAATTTGCCTTTTAACACGTGAAAGTCACAACTTCACATGTGAATTGAATATTTTCGCATGTGATTGTATATTTTCACATGTGAACTAAAGTTTTAACACAAAGAAATGAATGTCAAAAATAACTGGACATTTACACAAGTGAGGAATGGAATGAATATGCATTCACAGTAGTGATGTGTGTCTCGAGTAATGAATCAAGGAAAACTGTGGTAAATAGCATCCAATGGTTTAAGCAGTATTATTATGTATATCTCCATAATCAAGATGATTATATAATGTTTTTTTTTTCCTTTTTTGGAAGAAACAAGCTCTGCTTTGAAATCCAATTTGAATTTTGTTCACCGTGTGTTTTGTAGAAAATTTGCTATCTAAACAAATTCCTAAGTATTTATAATGCTGTAATGCATCTATTAGATTTCCATTAAGAGTATGAGCTTTGTGCTTTAAATTAATGAAAAAGGTCTAAAGGTGATCAAAAGCTTTAACCATGGGAAGGTCTGGCAAGATCTGACACACAAGATGGTATCATCAGCATAAAAATGTACATGACAATGCAAAGTTGGAAAATATGACATACAGTAAATGGCAGGGGGCTAATATTGATCCTTGTGAGTCACCTTTATCAACCATTCGGGAACTTGATTTTAAACAAGTGTCAATAACATTCTGAGCTGCACAGTGATGCTTTTTAAGAAGTGACCCATAACAGCAGTTGCAGCATTATTGCACAATGGCCGGGTGTAAAGCATGACCTGAAAGAAATTATTTTCCAAGTTTTCATTCAAATTTAGTATAAATTTTAAACACATTTCCAGCAAAATCGGCAAAATAAAATGCAGTTAATGCACATTTACATCCACTACAGTTATATGAATATTAGGAGTTGGGCACATCAAGTTAAACAGTTGGTGGCTATTTGCAGGGTGCCATTAAACCAGAAGAACAGGGCATAACAAAATGAAAAGAAAGCACCGGTCAAACCTCAAACAATTGAAAATAATGTAGAACACATGATGGAAATGTGGCATTTATTTTTGTTTCATGTATTCATTTGAGGAAAGTTAAAGTCTCCTCATTGGTACACACAGATCTAAATTCATCAGTCAAGCTGAAAAACTTTTTGGGGAACTTTTTAAAAAAGTTTTTGTTTTTTTATGTACAAATTGAAAAATAAGCAGATTGAAATGCACTTAATGATTCTACGGTTTAAGAACGACAAGAACGTCACAAGTATTTGTGTTATGGATACCTGACATACCATGATGGAGTAGGCAGCCACAGCGGTGAGACCTCCCTCTTTGTTAATCCTCTGGCTTCTCAGTCAGTTCAGTTAAATTTAAAGGGAATCTATGTCCTGGAGATGAGTCAGAGCTGGAGATCAGCTTGAGAAATAAATGCAGAAGGGAGTCAAACAAATTGGTTCCAGTGGACACTTTAAACTGTTTTTCTTTTTGTTTGAAAGGCGGTCAAGAGGGTTTCTAATCCTGTTTTGGTCTTGGGCCCTCCAATTAGTTCTATTCAAAGCAGTCAATGAATATGAAATGTCTTGTAACCCATTGTTTTATGTCTATGACGTGCATCAATGCAGACACGGATGTGGAGACTGCCATCGGAAGATAATAACACAGTTTTGCTACTAGACAAGAATGGTAGAGGATTGCTGCATAACACACCAACAAGTTACTTGATGTTTAATTAGCAGAAGCTATAAGCAGAAGTCACAAAGGAGATATATAAATGAAAAGTTAGCTTGCTGTGGAGGAGGTGTACAATTTTTAGACCAAAGCAGCAAAGAAATCTGCCTCCGGAGTGCCTGTTTTAAAGTTTTTTCTCGATTTGCAAAGTGTGATGAAAGCTGAGACATTTTGCCCAAGGAAACACCACGATCATGTCCAAAAATATATGCCTGCTGCAGCCCAACCATTAAAAAAAAGAGCAGGTAGTCTCCTGTGATGCCAGTTTGTTTCAAGACAAGGAACTACAATATTTATGCCCTCGTCATTCTGCTATATGTTCTCTGCTTTCTTCTTTTAATGGTTATTTTATGTTAAACACCAGAGTCAACCCCTGTAACACACATATGGTAGTTTAATGACCACAAAAAGACAACACCCACCTCAGCCGCAGCCTGTTCACCCTGCTGCTGTCTGTGAAACGATACAGAAATTTCCACTAATGTACCACCAGACTGCAGAGCAGCTTCTTTCCTCAGGCTCAACAATTCATCCTCCGCACTCCACCATGAATAAATGACATGGAACTTTACACTGACAGTACACAAACTGTATACTTTCTGGGTGTATCCATGTGCACTGTATGTATAATAAGTAAACTGTAGATTCAGATTATTATTAATTTTATTTTATTCTATTTTAACTAAAATATTTGTATATATTTTCTATGTGTGAGTTGCATGAAGTGGCTCCAACACTGTTATTGTGGATTCATGTGTTGCAAAATGACAACAAATGAATCAAGGATTTATTTCCACCAATTTTCCAAGTTGGCGATTGTTGGAAAAGTGGACAAACCGCGGCAGTTTTGGTGAGGCAACTAAGTTCATAGCTTGGTTAAAGAGAGAAACTTGAATTTTGAAGATGTACGGATGTATTTTCCTGGACAATAAGTATGACGTTTTATTTCCTATCTTAACATTTTTGAGTTTATTTTGTTTATGTATAAAGGTGACCGCCACTCAAACATATCCTCCAGTTGAAACTACATCGTAAAGTGGCTATCATTTTTGGTTATGCAAAAGTGTTGTAACGAGTTTCTTTTCTCAGTAGGTAACGCTGTAAAGTAACGAGTTACTTTTAAAAGAAACCATGATGACTGTCAAATCTGTTTTATGTCTCTGTTAGGACCGAGTCCACACTGTCTAAGCCAGGGGGGACGTTTGCGTTGGACCGTTCAAATTATTGTATCCACTCACTGATTTTACTGCTCTGGGTTTAGTGTGAGCTACAAAAACGAATAGGAGAATAATCTAATTTAATGAGATTCTCACAGCTACAAGGCACCATGCTGGTTTTAGACATCATCCCAGGAGAAATCTAATGACCGTTATCAAATCTGCTTTTGTGTGTGCATTGTGTCAACTTGATTGACAGTATGTGTGTGTGTCTGTTTGTGTGTGTGTGTGAGAGAGAGTGAGAAAGAGAGAGATTTACCAGAGCAAAAATCACTGAGTTGCATTTTTCACTGTTCAGTTATGAAAAATACAAAAAAATGCACACAAAAAAATAAAGGTGAGGAGAGGAAAAGAAGCATAATAATAAAGTAGCACTCATCATTCAGACAAAGTGTCAATTGAAACAGCCTTTTCATATGAGTCTCAGTCAAGATATTACACAAGTGCAGAGAAGAAATATTAGATTTGATCATTTATGAGGAAAAAATCACATTAATATCACCTCCATGTTCTCCCTGAATATTATATAAGAGGCCAAATATAATATGAAAACATCAATCAAAACATGAAGCACAAAGACAAAACAGAAAATAAACATGTGCCCCACCCATCTGTGTTTTATTCAGGGAAGGGCACTGAGTTCTTTAATCCACTTAACTTAATTTACAATAAAGAATACTTCAGGTAATGTTGTCCTTTACATATGTACAGTTTTAAATGTCTTGGATCCCCTCAGCTCAACCAAGTGTATACAGCATAGTCTACAGTTGAGCAATACAACAATACAACAAACCTATCATAAACTTGTATTTAAATCCTATGCCTAGTTGCTTCTAGTAAAATAACCAAACATCACAATGAGAGAAGAGACGGCGGACTATTGAAGGGATGGCAAAGTCTGTCGGTCAGTCTACAACTTTGATCCAGAAATATCAGAAATATGAAATAGCTCACCAGATTTTGAATGAATTGCCATGAAATTCGTTCTATCTCAGGATAAATTGTGCTCAGTTTTAGTGATCTTGTGGCTTTTCATCTAGCACCATGATCAGGACCAAACATGTGGAGAACTGATGAGATTCTTATCAATCTTATTGTGATGAAGTGATAATTTAGCATGCTAACACTATAAACTCAGGTTGTGAAGATGGTAAACATTATGCCTGCATATTAGCAATGACGACATTAGCATATAGCTCGAGGCACTAAATACAGCCTTATAGAACTGCTGGCCCGGCTGTTGATAACGAGTTTTAATACAGAAAGCAGTGACTTGAGACATAACACTTAACTGAAATTACAATCGTTCCCCGTTATTTCCAGGAGTGTTTATTATGGTGTCACAGTCCTGCGGTAACCCAGAGCGGCACATCCAGGAAGCAACGTAATTAGGAAAACAAGGAGACAGGGTTGCACATTTTTTTTGTACGGATTAAACAAATGACAAGTGAGATTGGCACTCCAAATCCAATCTTTGATATCTTAAACTGTAATGAGTGTGTCTTTGATCTTCTGTTTCTTTGTATTTCTCAGTCCTTTCTGTCAGTTAAATCCATTAGCTTTGAACCATATCAGGCATTTCTCTTTACTTTGATGGGCTGAGTTTTCCCCCCATTTCCAGGCAGTGAGGCAGATCAAATCTCTCATCTCTTTCAGTCTCTATGGTCTGTCCTTCAGATCTCTCTTACTGACTTGTGTTTCAATCAAGTCAAACATGCAGGTAGGCCTGTCTGGGACTATTTACATCAAAACAATTGAAGCCATGCTAGGAATACATCTTTGAAAATAATAACAGAGAGGGCAGAAAATGCAAGATATACTGTATACCTATGTGTCTCAGTACAAAAGATCATATCACCATCGATTTGTGCCGACAAGACCACCACCACTGATAAGGGGTCTACTTTAAAGGTGTAATGTGTAAGATAGTTGACTGGGAATGAGACTCAGCATCTTACAAATTGCTCCTTTATTTATTTATTTTTTGTAATTTCTATTTCTATTTTAGGACATTGTGCATGTATCCCAGTGTGCCCACAGTAGGAGCTCTCAAAATCAGATACATCTGATCCCCGGCGGTATGTGGAGAGAGTAGGCATGGCACAGAGGGGAGTTTTTTGGGGGAGGTATTAATTGCTGAACACCAGACTTCACACATATTAGCCTCGCTGAAGCAATGAAGGGGAGATAGAGCGGAGGAAGGCGTGTGAGCTGTGAGAGGGAGACCCATCTAAAATATTTACCACCTCCAAAAACAGCAATCCAGTTCATTTAGCCTGAAGTCTAATCTAATTGTAATTAATAGTTTAAAATGAGATAGGTGATTCTGGTCCTTTAATGGAGCTTGTTTAACCGATTTATTGACCCTTGGATGAGAAAACCAAACTTTCTGGGCCATTAATTTCATTTACAGCTTCTCACCCAATACACACACCAAAAACATTTCCTGGTAACGTCCTGTTCGCTTTCTGTTTGGTGGACCTGTATAAGATATTTTTATATGATAAATGGGGATTTAGGTGTCACAAACCCACAGGAATGATCACCTGACTCAACATCTGTTATCACCCAAAAAATAACACTGATGAACCCACTCTACACAGCCAGCTCAGGGCTAAAGCAGGCTAAATTAGCAGCTAGCTGGAGAACAGAGTGGAGCATTTAGCTGCTAATCATCTAGGTGGATATCTCAGGAGTTGGTGGAGACCAAAGCAGAGAGAAAGGGAGAGCTAATATTTGATTTATATTTGCCATAAACATGAGATCAAATTAATGCTAATGTCTGTCATAAGAGCTCCATTTTACTGGTTTAACTTAAAAACCTAAAGTAAAAAACTTTTTAAAAAAAATAACAAACCCAATAAATCTACACAATGCACCAAGAGTATTTGGCTTTGATCAGCATTATCAATATACAGAATTATTAACCCACTGCCAGAAAGTGCAGGCTTCAATGTGTGTGTAGAACTGCCAGTATAATTCCAAAACATTTTATACCTTAGTCTAAAAAGAAAAACACTATTTTATATTGCCTTCTTTTTTGGGTCAGGTTTATTAGTTTTTTTTTAGATTTCTGTTAACTCTCTGCCCCCTTGGGTCCACAGAAAAATTAAGATGGCAGTTTTACTGCATAAAAATAGGTAAAACACTCTTTACAAGAGTGCAAACATTTGTAGAATAACTTTTGCCGTCTATCTCAAGAGACTTCCTGCTTCAAAGAGTTGATGGTGAGTAGACAGCCCTTTTATATATAATTTCATCCTCTACCTTAAACTCTGGCAGGTTGACGGTGCAGCGCAGGACAACCCCAGTAATCAATCCTGCCGAAAGAAAAGCAACTTATGTAAGACCAACGATATATATCTGACTAAACTCCTTTGTGAGAAAAGCCCTCTTAGAACTGTGTGATGTGTTTAAATTGAGAAATTCTTGGCTGAACTTTTCCACTCTGCGCTCACGACTTGACTACATTTTCTACATTTTTATTCTATATTGTAATTGGCAAATGTCCCCTTTATATCAAGTGGTTGATAATTGTTTTTAAAAGGAGCAGCTCCCATAAAAGATTTTGATTATGTGCTGCATTGACGCATCAAAGAATCCTCTTCAAAACGCAATTAAGACTAAAAAGCTTCTAATTAACCTTTGTCAAACCACTTGTGATGTCCCTTGGGAGATAAGGTCTATTGATTGGACCTCAGCCTGCAAGAGTAGTTATCTTAAAACCTCTCTCCTCCTGCAAAGGGGCAGCCATTCGGCTTTTTTCTCCACCGTGCAAGGGTAAGAGTCCAGCACATGTAGAATGTCAGCTTCAATCACTTCCAAATGAGCTGACATGACATGACCGACAGTAGCGGCGTGTGATCCCATTGGACCCCAAGGCAGAGAAGGACAGATATGGTCTAACTGAAACGGGGGGGACTGAAAGCCAGTTTATTGATCTGATATAAGCCATCCTCGCTGTTTGTGCTGTGGAACAATTGCTTTTACTTTGCAAAGCGAAGTGTTAGATTCTGGATGGCAGTCGCACATAATATCCTGGAGAAGCTTGCCAATTACCCAGTGAAGCGCTGGTTCTTCTTAAGGCACACTCTGGGCCTTCAGGGATAACACGGTTCAATCGGAAAAGGTAAACAGTAAATATGATTTTTCTGTATGCTGCCAATAACCTCGAGGGCAAGATAAACGCTCACATGTCACACAGTGTAAAAAACAATGCAATTTTCAGTATTACTGTAAATCAGCCCTGCATCTCTGTCAACATCTGGTGAGTTTCTTGTCCGAAAACAATAAATAAGTCGCCGTTGATTGAGATATTCGTCTGTTGAATCCATTTACAATCAGACCAGCACTGAGTGAATCAGCCAGGCTTTTGAATAATTCAGATTTTTGTATCTGTGAATAATTGTGCTTCCTTCTTTTCCACCGGCCTAACTTCAAGTACAAGAAAATCAATCTGACATTGACGACTTGATTGGGGCGCAGCCCTCTGAGAATAACCCTGAACATGTGCAAACAAGGGCAGTTTAGATGCTGGAATATCGTAGTTTTATGAGTTTTTTTTCATGAGTTTTCAGACTAGACACAAAGACACACACGCACGATGCTTTATTAAACATGTTTTGACCACACAAATCTGCTTTTATTACCATGATTTAAGCAGCCAAAAATAATTAAGAGTGTTATCAGTCCACCAATGACACATTAAGAGACCTGTATGGAGCTAGAACTTTAACACACTAAACTAAAGTGTGT